>FMBT01000244.1:0-12652 GCA_900095095.1 Fragilariopsis cylindrus CCMP1102 | reverse complement strand
TGCTAATGCTGCAGCACGAAGACGTATGAGATCTCACATGAAACATACTTCTTCTTCAAACAACAACGCAAGTGATACATCGAGTGTTGGGTCAGGATCTATTATGTCAATAGGAATGTCAGTAGATAATCAGCAGCATTATCCACCACCACAATCTCCTGGTATGATTTTAAGAGGTAGTAGTAGTAACCACTCAGGTGGTGGTGGTGCATCAGTATCATCAAGTGCTAGCAAGAATCGCATTTCAGCGTATAATAATGGTTATGATAGAAATAGTTTTAGTAGCCATGATGGAAGTGGTGGCAGTGGAAGTAACAGCAACAGCAATAACATAAATTCATCCTTCCGAAGTTCTACGGCTGGAAGTGATTTTAGTGGTGCATCACCATCCGATTTATTTGATTCGAATAACTTAGATGGTGGTTTTACATTTGATGCATTTGGATTAGATGAATCACAAGTGGAACGTGAAGTGAATGATGCGATGCAAGACATATTAGGTGGGATGGATTTTCTATATTTGTTAATAAAAGTAGTAGTAGTAAGAAGAACAACAACAACGACAAAAACAAGAATAGTGGTGGTAGTAACAATAATGTATATCGCAAGGATAGTTTTGGTGCTAATGAAAGTGCTGTTAGTGATGATAGTTTTTTACCCCAACCGGGATGGGATTCATCACCGAATCCAAGTCGGACTGCATCACCTATTCCACCATCTTATTCACAACATTCACACCGTAATAGTAGTAATGAGGATGATACAGGATCAGGATCAGAAAATTTTGTGGATGGATTCCGTGTTGCTGCTCAACATACCCCTCACCAACATCAGCAAAAACAGCAACAGCAACAGCAACAGGAGACGACTCCACAACAACGACGTCTTCAACGAACTATGCAACAACGAGGAGAAGGAGGAAACAATGCGTCACCAACGTCACGAGGTAATTCTGCAGCATCTTCATTAACGACTACAGAGGCATTTAGTAATACTGTTGGTAATAAAGATACAGCATGGAACGATGGCGATCCATGGGCGTCATCCGATGATGGTGGTGAACGGATGTCAGATTTCTTTGAATCAAGTGATGTTGATATCGTTGATCAAGCTGGAACTGCTCGTAGGTTGTATTCAGAAACACAATCGGATGTACAAGATTATTATGCCGCAGGAACTGCAGCTGCTACTAATGCAATTATAAACGATCATAATAATAATATAATAACGATGATGATGATGATCGAAATTCGTCACCAACGACGAATAATAAATATTCGGAAGCTAAATCAGATGTTGGAGTACGACGTAATCATGCACCGGCATTCTATCAATTACCACCAGAAGAACCTCAGTATAACAACAATAGGAGCAGCCCCAACAATTATGAAAGTGATGATCAAAGTGATGATATGGATCAAATGCAAGATGATTTGACACATGAATTTGCAAAAGATATTGTACGAAAGACGTTATCAAAATCCCCAACGGGATCAGTATCTACGTCAAGTCATCGAAGTTGGAGTCAAAGTCGGAATAGTAATAGTTATCGAAATGCTCACCAACCGCAGCAGCAGCAGCAGCAGAAGACATTTCGAGAACAACAACAACAACAACAACCACAACCACAAACAATGGATCGGATATTACGATACAACGAGGATGATAGCAATAATGATAATAATAATGAGGATGAGGCGAGTCCCGGAATACAGCCAAAGCCTTCAGCATCAGCAACGCCATCGTATAATAACAATAGAAACGTTGTCGTGAAATCGAATTATGGGTCACTCCGATCATCGTATAATGCATCAAAGTCGAAGAATTTCTCACAACAACCGACACGGGCTGATGAACAACAAAATTCATCGTCGTCGTCGCCTGCCGTTCCAAAATGGAGACAACAGCAGCAACAACAACAACAGAAATCATCTACGCCACAGAAGACTCAGGAGGTTGTTGATTCAATGAATGCCAATAATGTAGATCGCGTAGAAGAAAGAAAGAAGAAGAGGAACATTTGCCGACACAGCAGGCACCACATCAACAAAATAGAGACATCCAGTCACAACCGCAACCTCAGAATATTGGTAGCTTAAAGGCAAGATGGGAAGCAAAAAGTCGTGGTGCATCTGTCGCTGATGAGAAACCGATTTCAAAAGCGGTCCCGGAGGAAAGATCGGAACGGACGAGAAGGAGCATTAGTGTTCTGGACAATTCATTCGAAATGTTGACACCGGCAATAGTTGAAGAAAGACGGCAAGAACGAAATAAGAACAAATTTGTAAATCTACGGAAGTCAATGGGAGTTGTTGATGATACAACAGCAATGAGGCATCAACAGCAACAAAACCATCAGCAACAGCAACAGCAACATCAGCAGCAGCAGCAGCAGCAGCAGCATCAGCAACAGCAACAAAAACCCAAGTCGGATAGTGGAGGATGGAGAGACGGTGGATCCATCGTTGTTGATAGAGTTTTAGATCGTGTCCGTCGAGAATCCTCATCTCCGAGAGAATCAATCCATTCCTCGGGTGGCGGTGAAAATGTTGTTGAAACTAAATCGGAAGGTGGATCGACCCCTTCCTTCCTTGCCAATGTAAGGCTAAGAAAGGTTGCTAATCCGGTGGCTGCTGTGGTATCAACACCATCTCCGACGACGATACATGGTAGAAGTGTTGATGTATCTCCCCCGTTGAATGGAAGGACGTCGTCCTATGAAGAACATGGTGAAGTTGTACTGGAAGTATCAAGTGCAGTCAAGCACGATGATCCTCCGGCCAGTATTGAAAAACCTGTCGAAAGGAAATTGAGTTACCGAGAACGACGTGAGATGGAGTTAAAAGTGCAACGGGAACAGGAAGAGAGCATGAATATGGAATCTCTATCACTCCAAGAATCTCCTCAGAAAGAAAATAGGAATTTGACCTATCGAGAACGTCGTGAGATGGAATTGAATGCTCAGCGAGAACAAGAAGAAAGTATTCCGAAAAAATCTCCACGGCAAGAAGCATCTAAAAAAGACGTCGCATCTTTGATTCGAAAACGTATAGCAGCAAATAGATCTAATAAGTCTTCATCCGCTTCCGTTGTTTCCACTGATTCAACAGTGGTTCATTCTCAACCAGCAGCTTCTTCGTCACATGATAGGGGTCGATCGGATCAAAATATCACTCATCGACATCATCAATCAAGTCACAATCATGCAGTATCATCGTCTGTTCCACAGCACGCACCTGCTCCTCATTCTGAGGAATCCTTTCCTACGCAATCTAATGCTGCATACGAATCGTCGACTAATACCGGTGGTGGTCTTCGCAGTACGCAAGTACAAGAACGATCGTCGAGAGAGTATGAGATTCGGGAACAGGGCTCATCTCCTCGTAAGAATCCAGTAAAAATGCTTGAAAACTTATTCGCATCTAGAGCTCCCCCTCCTCAGACGAACCCCCCATCTCCTACGAAGCTGGCTTCTCCTGTAAAATCCCCTTCCCAGATGCTTGGTAATTTTCTTTCTGTAAAGAACCCTGTAAAAGAATCTATGTACGACGACAACAAGTCAACGCATTCCAAACCGGATGTTTCGCAAAAAGTGCCCGTTCCTGATGATATATCACAATCTGACGTTAAATCGATGTTATCAGGTTTTCTTCGCAAACGAGCACCGCCTGCGCTTCCGTTACCAACAAATGAAGACGATACCGAATGTCTAAAGAAGCATCACGTGAGGTCACCGCTAAGTGCACTAAGTGCATCTTCTAGAGATGAAGAAGAATGTTCCCCGCCGCCACGTCCACCCCCTACATATAGTGCATCTGAGGGTATACCTGCTCTGAAGGATGATCCCAAGTTCGAACGTTACTTCCGAATGTTGAAAATGGGTTTACCACTTGACGTCGCGAAGCATGCCATGATCAGAGATGGGTTAGACCCATCAATTCTGGATCATGATCCTGACAAACCCACAGGTCCTCCCCTAAAAGAAGATCCTAAATTTCAAAAATACTTTAAGATGATGAAGATTGGAATTTCAATGGAACAAGTGAAGCATTCTATGCGTACAGACGGATTGAATCCTGACATAATGAATCAAGACCACAGCCTCCCGGTAATCACCATCGAGAAACAAAAAACAAAGATAAAGAAAGAGACGCATCGACGAGCACGACTGCACTGGAAAACCATCTCAAATGTAGTGAAAAACTCCATATGGGTAAAGTTGAATCAGAATCGGACGGAATCCATATTGATGAAGATGAATTCAAAGATCTATTCCAAGCTGATTTGAAGGCATCAAATGTTCTCAAGACACCCACAAGTTCCAAGAAAAAGGGTGCTGCGGTCCGTGTCATCGATTCGAAACGAGCTAATAACGGCGGAATTATTCTCGCCCGGTTGAAAATGACACACGATCAGATGGCGGATGCAGTGGATCGCATCGATGCTGCTACTTTAACGGCAGAACAAATCGAAAATGTTATCGAATATCTTCCTACGAAAGAAGAACGGGACGCACTAGAGAAGTACATGCTAGATGGTGGGCAGGATGCTGCCGAGAAATTTGATGGTCTTTGCGAGTGTGAGAAATTCATGGTGTCGATGATGACTGTAAAGCATGCAAGCGGAAGGTTCGCGCTTTACTATTCAAACTGCAGTTTATGAAATGTATGGAATCTATTGCGAAAGATGCACAAATGATTGACAGTGCAAGCGAAGAATTGGTCAATTCCACTCGTCTTCGACAACTTCTTGGTATTATTTTACAGTTCGGAAACCGTCTGAACACAGCCGGTGCCAATAGCAAGCGCAAAGCGGGAGCCTTTCGCTGGATTCACTTTCGAAATTGAGTCAAGCAAAAGCTTTCGACAAGAAGACAACGTTTCTTCACTATATCATCCTAATCGTACAGAGAAACAACGAACTTCTTTTGAAATATTATGATGACATCCTACGGTGTTAGAAGCTGATAAAGTATTCTGGGACCAGTGCCAGCAGGATCTCGAAGAAGTCGAGAATCAACTTGAAAATGTGCGTCGAATTGCTCTCCATGAATCAAGAGCGAAAGATCAGTTTCTATCCGAAGGCGCCAGTGACGATGATAGTTTAGGAGAGATGGAACTCACGCTAGAGGAAGAAGTTGTAGCATTGAGGGCAACTCCAACAGGTATGTTCACATTGGGTGCCATCAAACAGGTTTCTGCTTTGCGCGAGAAGATCGAACATACCAAGGTGAAGTGTAAGCGTGTCCAAGACTACTTTGGCGAGTCAGGCAAAGATACGGAGCCCCAGGAGATTTTTAGTGCATTTTCCTCCTTCACTCGAGACTTTCGGAAGGCGAAAGAAGAGGTATTTTCGACAGTCCATAAACGATTACGTGAGGATCGGAAGAAGGCACGCATTCAGACTCCAGATAAATCGAAAAGTCTTCCACCTACAGGTGCAGAACGTCCTACCAGTCAACCTTTGATGAGAGCATCAAGTCACCAACCTAATATGAGCAAATTGTTTGGTGATATCAAGCAACGGCAACCATCCTCCGTTACCAGTTCCTCAAGTCAAGAGAAATCTAAAGATCAAGGAAGACGACCGTCATCCAAATCGAATTCAAATGTACCATCGTCGAGGGCAGGACTTTTGCACTCCATCAAAGAACAAAGATCACCTTCCGAATCAAATATTGCTTCATCGAGAGCGGGTCTTTTGGCTTGTATCAATGCCCGACAATCTCAATCCGAAAGAAATATTGGTTCTCCAAGGGCGGGACTATTGAATGCCATCACAGAGCGACAATTGCCGTCGTCCGAAACCCACAACAATGTTAATAATAGATTAGAAGATATACCAATAACGGAAAGACAGCCGTCCGATCACCTCGTCGCCTAACGGTCACGACAGCGTCATCGTCCGATAGAAATCTACACATCAAACCGAGATTTCGGACGAGGCAGAGCAAGAACCAACACCATCGTCGTCGCCTCCGAGTACTTCTTCGGACTCAAGACCATCAAATGCTAGAGAAACAATGAGACAGAAGGCTTTGAGAAGAAAGCGGCATTTAAGCAGTCCTCAAATAATACTAGCAGTAATGATACTAATACAGCGTTGCAATCATCATTGTCATCACAAAACAATACGGCCGCCACCGCAACAACGGCGCCTACAACAACGACTAGATCACCGAGAGATACAATGAGACATCACCGAAGACGTTTAGAGACAACTCGAGCTCATCGATCAAAGATTACTAATAATACCACGAACACTCAGCAATAGTACTAGTACGCAACTATTCATAGGGGATGCATAAAGTAAAATAAAGCGAGAACAAGATTGTTTGGGGGAAATTACAACTTATTAATGACAATTATTTATTTACTTTATAATTCAATAGGACTGTACTTGTTTTATCTCTATCTTTTGATCCCGTGCATTCCTGGAAGTGTATACCTGTACTCTCTCTCTATATATAATTTGTTATAAACTAATTATTCTTCAGAAAAGTGGCTATGGTACTACTAGTACACAGCATGCATCGTCATCGTCGTTACTCTTTCCATCGCTGCTACCGCTGTTGTCACTGCGTCGCACAACCTCCATTGCAACATTGATCACAACATTTACATTCTATAGTACAATCAACAATTATATCGGGTAATCCTATAATAATGATACCGATACCGTGTCTGTCGTCGTCGTCGCCATTATTGTCCCACCAAGTAGATTTGTTATATCACCACTTCCCATATCACAAATTTCATCAGGAACATTTCCATATAATTTATTATTATTCCCTAATTTAAGTGATTGTAAATTAAATAATGATCCAATTGTTGATGGGATAGTTCCTTCAAGCAAATTAGAGCATAAATTAATATATTCTAAGTTCAACATATTACCGATTGTAGATGGGATACTACCATTTAATTTGTTTCCATGTAAGTCTAATATTTTCAATATATCTAATCCACTACCAAAACCACCATATTGCCATGGGAATCCTCCCTCAATGTAATTATTAGCAAGATTTAATTCTACTAATTCATTTAGGTCCGAATATTCTAGTGGTAGGGTACCACTGATAGAATTGTTTGGAAGTGTTACAGTTTGTAAATATTTTAATAGTTTGAGTTCTATTGGTAACGTCCCTTCAAGACCATTGGATGACATATCTATACCAAGAACGGCAGTCTCACTTGAATCACAAGTAATACCATACCAATCACACACATTAACAACAGTTGATAACCAAGCATCATCATTTGTCCATAAAGAAGAATAAACGAGGATGATGATGAGGATGTTAATGTTGATGATAATCCAGCAGCATTACTATTTCCATTTCCATTACCACCCAATGCAAAATACAATGTTGCTAATGCGTATCGTTGTAATGATGCATCCATCGAATATGTAGTAGATCCACCTTTTCTTGCTGCATCAACTGATATCCATTGTAATGCCATAAATTGTGGACTTGATGGATCATCGAATTGTATAATTGTATCAGGTGATTTAATTGATAACAAACCAATAACATAATTATTCCATGGTATTGACTCTAATTCATCATCCGATGTATCATTGTCATTATCATTGTCATCGTCCTCAACGTAAGCGTCCAATTCGTCGTCCATGTTCTCATCGTCAATGAGGAAGGGTAGGTCTGTTGGTACAGAAATTGGGAAGTTTGTTGGAAGGAATTGTAGCTCTTGTAGTTGTTGCTGTTGTGTAGGAGCAGAAGTTGTTATAGTCATCGTGGATGGTCGTCGAATTGATGGTAGTAGGATGGTCGTTGGAGTAACGGTAGGTGCGAAATAGTTTGGTGGATGTGTTCGTGGAACTGGTGTCGGTCGTAAGTTGTTTGCTGATGCAGGATTTTGTGTCTCTTCGTACGGTACCTTCACTATTGTTCCATCGAAAAATTTATCATCAATCATATCGACGGAATTATCAGCATCACTATTCATATCATCATCGGCATCAACTGGCAACAGTAATTCATTATTATTATTATTATTATTATTATTATTGGTAGGTGCTGATATTGGGAACGAATTGGATGGATTTATAGTATCATTATCGGCGGTGGAAGGTGAAATAGTTGGATTTGTTTGTTGTTGTTGTTGTTGACCATTCTCCTGTTGATCTGCTACTAAACTAGAAGCGACCGTTACGAGAGCTAATATAAGTGTCGCAACAGTTAATGAAATAGCAACCGATCGACCCCATTGATGACACCATGGTTTCGGAGAGCACTCACATTTATCACCTTCATTATTATTACTATCTTTACTCGGTGATTTTGATTTTGATCTTAATTTGATTTCGATTTAACAACAGTTGTTGTACCTTTTGATGTGACTTTAACAATAGCATGTCCCCTATTATGTATAACAACAAATGGTGGTACCGGTCGTTGTGGTGTTGTTGGATCTGTTACATAGGAATGATAATATTTCTCAGATTTAGTTGATTTTCTTGAATGCTTCGATGCTGGTGACATTGGTACACTGTATGAATTACTACCACTACGTGTTCTTGTCCTCATACTGATCGGACTTGGTCGGTGCCGTATACTTAACAATGCATTCTTTGTGGATGATTGCCATGAATTAGTAGGTGTTGTAACACGATCACCATATGATATTGCTTTTGGACGTTCTATTAATGTTGGTGGTCGGAATATTAATTTTTCTTCATCTTCTATTCCTCCTGGAGGAGAATCACCACCTTGTTCATGGTATTGAATATGATGTCGACCATCAACATCAACATCACCATCTCCTGTAAGTAGCTCATCGTGGACACTATTACGATCAGCGATATCATCATCGTTGGATAATATTATTACTTCATCAGGAATATAAGGATCATGATTCGTTTTCATCCACAGAAATGATTATTGTTCGTTTCATTAGTAGTAGCACGGGGAGTAATCGCTACTACCGCATTGAAAGAATCACTATTATTGTTGCCATTGTCATTGTCACTACTACTGCTACTACTATTACTATTCGGAAGCGGAAAATCAAGATTTATATTGTTTTTGTTGTAGTTGTTGCTGTTGTTGTTTTTGTATCCGCACGAATGACGGATGTTAATGCCGCCGCCTTCATCGTCATTATTGTTACCAACACTTAAATCAATCAAACAATCGTCTCGAACAGATGGAGGAGTACTATGTAAAGGTGAAAGCGCATCATTATCATCATCATCATCGTCATTATCATCATCGATATCCACCATCTTTATATTGATTTCTGTCTGCTGCTGCTGCTGTTGTTGTTGTTGTTGTTGCTGTCGATGCCGATGTCGATGCTGAGCTGATGGGGACAATGATGTTGAGGAGAAAAGATTTCTACGTATTCCCATCATAGGACTTCGGTGAATATTCTCATCGTCTATGATTTCATCTACGAATTGTTCCTGTTCTCGAGCAGCAGCAGCACCACCACTGCCATTACTGCCGTTGTTGTTGTTGCTGCCGCTGCTGTTGTTGTTTGCGTTTTCCCGTAACGAATTGATATTCACACTTCTATTCCCATTCGCGATGGTATTGACATTTGCATCTCTAATCGTTGACGTGGCGGCGGAAGAGATCCAAGCTTGTGCAATACGATAATCGATATGTGCTGTATTGTAGGGTTGTTGTTGCTGCTGCTGATTTGAATGTGTATGTGTATGTGTATGTGAATGCCGACGCTGTTGATGATTCTGTTGATGCTGCGGACTGTTGTTATTACTTACGATCGGGTTACAATCTTCTTCATTTTGATAAAGACTCGGTAAGAGTAAGAAACGATCAACAATTCGTGGATTCTCGTCAACATTATTACCACCACCGCCATCGCCACCACCGCTGCTGCTGCTGCTGCTGGCAGTGGGGACTTCCATCGTTGCTACCGGGGTGGTTGGTTATTCATATTAATTAATCAGGTCGAATCGAATGTATGTATCGAATCATTGGATTAAAAAGAAAGACAGCGATGGGCAGCAGGGTGCGGTACGGAATTGATTAATTGATAAAACGAAAGGGATATATTACTGACCACACCTCTCTCTCTCTCTCTCTCTATCTCTTTCTACGAGAAGAACTGTCTTTTAGAGTTAGTTAGTCGATGCTTACTGTACACAACTGAAATCCTTTATTTGATTCTTGACTTCTTTCTTTCTTTATCTCTTTATTTCTTTATTTCTTTCTTTCTTTCCGTGGTGCTAACGGTATTCTATAACAACAAATCCAAAATGCTACCGTACTGTACAGTACAACAACCTACAGAAGTAGTGGTACTGCAGTGCAAGACAAAAGGGAGATCAAATACATCTTCGCTTCATACGTGACGGGTTATAACTTATAACACAAAAACAAATTTGTACAGTACTTCGACAACTTCGCCGAACGCGTCATACTATGATGGCATCGACTTCTTCTAGAATTTTCGCATAGTACGTGGAGGCGCGGGTAAAGTCAAAATATAGTGATATGGAAATAGTATGTTAGTGCGTGCATGTTAAAAAATCATTTGACGGCGGATAAATAAATTTTATAAATACACGTGCATAACAACTACTGCGAACCCTTCGCTTTCGGTGATTTGATTCACGATTGCTGATTCGTGGGAAAAGAACGAGGTTCTTTGCTAAAAGTCGCGTGTGATTCGGATAAGTAGCTACGTAAGCGAGATACATTTTTTCGATTTTATACAAAAGTGTGCATTGATACACAATTGCCATACCGTATATATCTTTGCACGTGTCGTCTATAATAAAGCATGCACGTGTCCGTCTATAATAAAGCATGCATCATGTTTCGTCTCTCATTTCTTATGCTAGGTTCAAAAGTCTGCCTTTTGATTTTTTAATGGTTTACAATGCAATTTCTTATACTCCAACGGCAAAATTCAAAACACTGTCACATTATAATAAAACAAGTTGCCACCCACCATCAATCACCTCTCACCTTCACAAAAAAAAGATGTCCTACCACGATAAAAAGTTGAGATAAGCAGTATTTGAAACGGAGAAGTTCATCACCCCACATATACATCCACGCCATAAAATATAGGACCTAGCACACTAAATCCTATTCAATTGAGAACACACACACAAAAAAGTACGAGCAAAGATTAGATGACAACAAAACGAACAGAGGTAGAACCAGAATTAGACCATACGAAAGATATGAATGCTAATACATCTCCTACGCCATTGAGAAATCAAACAATGATTCCTGTTGACATCAACGATAAGAACTACAATCATAGTCCCCTGGCATTATTGTCGCGTGCTGCTGCTGCTGAAGCTGCTTGTGATGCTTTGGGAAATAGTATAAGTAATGGTGACAGTAGTGCTCAACCGAGAAAAAGAAAAAGTCATCCATTATCAAACCACTCGACGACGATGTCTTCTTTTATACCTCCACTAAACAATAACGACGACAAGAACAAAATGATGAACAAGTCACACGGAACAGTAGTTGGAGTGATGAAGTCATCATCATCATCATTAGTTCACACTATTCCTCCTGCTCCTGTTGCCGTTTCTTCTGATGATTATGATGGTGGATCGGCATCGCGATTGTCATCACGTTCATCATCATCACAACCACCATGGTTTCTAATACCTCCACCTCCTTCTTCGATGGTCAACAGCAACAGCAACAGTAACAACGCGGTATCCTCCTCACCATGGCCATCGAAATCATTAGAGCCATCAACTGTATTAGGTATCTTCCCACAATTCTCCTACCCATCATCCTCATCATCATCGTTGCCACAACAAGGCCATCTTTCTATATCACCAGAAATGGAAATAACATTAACTCATCCACAACCCATCACTACTACCGCCACACAAGCCACATCCACAGCACAACAACAAGGAGAACGTGCTGCTATCAATAATAATAGTAAAAGGGATGGCAAGTACCGTATGAAATACACGTATTATTCTATGTCAAGGATAGATGCACATCGGTACATACAAGAGTTAACAGATACATCAAATATGCAGGAACAGAAACGACGTATGCTTCGTCTTCGTGAGATCAGTAACAGCAACAACAGCAACAACACCTTAAATAATAATCATGCACCAGTAGTAGGTACAACTACACCATCCTATTATCATTGGTAGATAAGAATCCACCTCCTCCTCCCATTCCCTTCCACTCTTCTCCTCATCAAACAACACCTGCTATTAATCCGGCTACTTCATATCTTATCTCTACTACTAATGGTGGTGGTGCTTCTGGACTACTGTGGTAAAGTACAGTAGATTTTTAAGCAGCAAATTAAAAATGAAGAAGACAACAACAAAGAAAAGATCTCGAACGAAATATGATACACTAAAATATCATTCACACTTCATACAGCTATATGGAGACCTGCATTTCCAACATACATCGCATCGCATCACATCATGCATAGTACAGTACATATAAAACATTAAATCTAATAAGCAATATCATTATTTGGCATGATACAAACACAATCAATCTAAGCTAGACTTGACTAGCTACACGTGCACGTTACTGTACTTTTCTGTAGACAGCAGGTTACTTGTGCAGTTTATAATCCTCCCACAGATCACATTACAGCACATGTCAGGTGTTTTTTGATGGCAGGCACACACGAGCGAGCGACGAGAGGGG
>FMBT01000246.1:0-32888 GCA_900095095.1 Fragilariopsis cylindrus CCMP1102 | reverse complement strand
TGCTTTTTCCAAATTGAAGGAGTAGGAGCTTCTTAGCGGGTGTAAATTTTCTACATGGATTCTACATCGTAAACCGTAAAACTCGAGAAGGACAAAAGTGCGAATGTTGTAGTCGAATTAAAGGTTCTAAAGTTTATTTGAAGAATCTTGGTAGTACATGTACCGTTATGCAGTCATGGTCAAGAATTTCGATGAGCCAGTTCACTTTGGTTGTACATTTACTCATTATGTCCTTGAGTTTGAGTTCCAGAAAAACAAATTCCATCGTTTTTCCCCGAACTAAACTAATCCTCGTTGTCTTCTATTTGTCGTTTTACTGTGTCAACTAAAGCCTTCACCATCCCTATTACCTGTGCCTCTGTTAATACTTGACTATTCATTATCGCATTAAGGATCAGAATTGTATATTCTGGTCGTGAGCTATGAACCCATAAAAATCCATTCACGCCTACACACATCTCAAATGCTATTGACTTGCTCAATTCAAGCAATACTAAGTTACCGGGATACAAAAGTTCACGTGCTAATCCAAGAGGTATTTTCCGACATGTTCCACCCTTTAATTCTCCATATGTTCCTTCATTCGTCATCCAATCCTTCCTTGGCACGCCAGCATCATTAGGTCCAAGTTGACAAGAAAGTGTTGGATCCATAGCTGGAGGGATCGTTTCAATCCGTGCATAGATAAGTTTCCCAGCTGAGAAATTCGGTTTGTTACGTTTAGTTGCACCCTCAAAGCTTAGATTATTTAATAAAGCAGGATGTGGTCCACCAATATTGACTCTGTATATATCACCACCGGTCCCATCACTTGCAACTCTATCTTCTACAATACCAACAACACGATCTTCTTGAAATGGACGATAACGTTGAATATTTTGTTTTACATAATATGTATTGGAACGTTGTACGAGCCGCCCAGAACAGGTTGCAAACACTCTATTATCATCACCATCACCATCATTGTCACTGCCGCTACATCGAAGACCTATTCCAAGTTTTGGCTTTTTTTTTGCCGACGTTGGCTGGATTTTATCTGTAACATCGTCGCCCGGAAGGACAATCGATAATGATGCAGTTGCCAACATTATTCCAGTATTGAATAGTGGTCAAAGTTTTTTTTTTATTTTATGTATTGATGTCCGCTAAGATCTAGTTAGTGCTGTCTATATACCTAGAGCGTTGTGAGAACTTGTAAATTCAAAAGGAAGGTAACAAATTTTTATGGAACACCATTGTCGTGAAGAAACAGTTTTCAGTTTACAATTTCAAATTGTACATGGTACGTAGTTTGAATTGAAAAAGTTAAACTGCTGTGCTTATGGTTGGCGGAAAAAGCACTTGTAACAGCATACTGATTATACCCCAAAAAGGTATGTTACGATTGATTTATAGTTGTACGACTGATTTCCAGTCGTGGATCAACACACAAGTTTTGAAGCACGTGTTTTGTGATTTGTCTGATTAGATTTCAGATTTCATTGTTTCTTTCGAAACAAAATCTTCCATGGAGAAATAGCAGAACAATAAGGAGCTTCTGTATCAAGACACAGACAAAAGAAAAGAGGTTGGAAACAACGTATGACAAGATTTTTTCTAGAAGTTGGCGAAACGATAGTAATGAGTGGTGATAGAGCTGGTGGCGTTGCGACGAGAGTGTGGGGATGTCCGTTGCCGACCAAGACTAACCGCACGAACCTCGGTAGTAACGATGGATCTCCTGACAATATCCTAACGTCACAACAGCATCAGCAAGAACCGATGAAGATGTTACAATTATCGAATAAAATGGATCCAAATTATATATCATTTCAAATTCATTTAGCAAAAAGAGATTATTCCATTAATGGTCTGTATTGTAAAGATCTGAACTTTTGTGGTGAAGACCGTAACAACGACGATGATGATGGCGATAACGATGCTGGTACAAATTCAAATTCAAAATCTATATTTACAACGCATTTACAGGTATTAATTCAATCAAGGAAATGGTCACGAATAGAATTCAATGGTTGCATTGGGATTGAATCCTTGTTATTCATTAGAGATAATATAGTACTGCACAGACACAGCGATTCAACTGCTGCTACTGACGACGATTACGATAACGACGACACAACTGATGATAAGAAGGAGGAGCAGAATAGAACAGAAAAATCAGTAGACGAAGATACGTCGATGGTGGAAACAACTACTACAAATATTATTACTATTACTACAGAGGTTTCCTATTTGGTGTTGAATTTTCCTTCTACTACCAAGAATAATAATAATTACGACCCCAAAAGGCATCACAATTTCTTTATAAATTTATGGAAATTTTGGAACGTACAAAAATGTGCTATCCGATTAGATTTTACACCAGAATGGACATTGGAATTTTGCCGTCCAATGTCAATGTCATTATCATCATCATCATCATCATCATCACCACCTGAATCATCATCATCGTGCTTAAAAGAACTTGAAATCTGTAGAGGTTCGCGATGGTATCATAATAATTCACGTACTCATCTCTCATCATCATCGTCCAACAGTCAGAATCCCTTCATTATACCAGTGGTAACAGTACTGACGAGAAGGAAGAACAAAAAAGTGTCAATAATGACGGTGTCAACGACGATGACGAGTATGATGATAATAATAAAAATGATGATGATAGTGATGATGAAATCATAATAGACTGTTGGAAGTTATTTTGTAGGACTTTGAGAACCAATCAACACTATCAAAATCTTATATCATTAAAGGTTGAATGCAAAACAGATGATGAAGATTTAGCATACCTTATTGGTCGGCTTCCGTATTATGTAGAGACAATTCGTTTCGGAAAAGAATGTTCCTGTGATAAAAGAAGTTTATTAGCATTAAGTTGTGCCCTAGCAGCAGCAGCAGCAACTACGACGATGACGATGACCATAACAACAACAACAACAACAACAACAACAACAATGTTGTCACAACGATTAATAGCGTTATCGATATCATCATCACTATCATTCCCTGCTGACGAAAAACAAGAAGAAGATGGACTGACAGAATTCTGTCATGCTTTACAATACGCAACAAAGCTAAAACGATTAGAGCTTGGGAAATACATTTTTAGTGGAACAAAAATGACAACTCTTGTTGATTCATTAATAATGTCAGCGCAGCAGCAACAGCAACAAGGACAAGGAGAAATTATGAGGTGCCGCAGTGGTAATTGTGGTATCGAATATCTTTCTTTGTTCACCTGCCGTAATGATAGTTCTGATTTGTACAAACAACGTAGCAGCAACAACAACAACAAAAACACAAATTCGTTACGGACAAATATCGATAACTGTCATGAACAAAGTTGTTGGGATGTTTTCTGTAACAAAGGTCTGAAACAAAATCAATTGAAATCGTTGACAATATTACTATTACCACAAAATTCATACATACGTCAAATTGCATGCAATGTTATGAAATACAATACTTCATTGGAATATTTTTATACTGCTACATTTCATTCCAACAAAATCAGATACTATTTAGATTTAAATCGTGGAGGAAGACGTCTATTAACAACAACATCAATGAAAATATCAACGTCAACAACAGAGTCAACAACGACGCTTACCACTGCTCCAACTTCATCTACCACGAAACAAGATCATCATGTCCGATCCGAATTATGGCCTATTGTTTTGGCACGTGCATCATTACTATTATCATCAATGGATTACACAACCGGAGCAACAACATTGCAGTCAATATCTGATTATACTACAGCTTCTCCTACTACGACTAATAGGACTAGTAGCAATATCACGATGGCAGGACAGCAGGCGGCAACGAGAAAGAAGGGAAATAGATCCTATCCCCGTTATGATGGTGGTCCAAAACGACAATACGATGTAGTATATTGTCTATTAAGGAATCATATTTTACTGGAATTATAGTCGTAATAACGACATAACTAAAGATATAATGGTTCGGTATACTATACCAATAGTATAAAGATAAATAAGCATTTTTTTTAAGTATGAACACATTATGAATGTAATATTTTCTATCCATTTCTACTATTTCTTCTACATTCACAAGCAAGACTGGAACACATCCAAACAAGCATAGATCTCAATCTTTATCATACTTCGACCCTAATACCAAGTCGACCCTAATACCAAGTCACAAGTAGAGTATTGTTTGACTTTCTATCATCTCTTGAAATTATGCACAATTACCTTACAAATGAAAGTACAAAGTATAACAGGAAAGCATTCATGCAGGAAGAATCCGAAGGAAAACTGCCAGAAAAAAACACACATGCATGCATACATACGAACATATATAGTAAACTACTTCAAGTACTTAATAAAAAGCTAATGAGAGAAGAAATGAAAACGATTTTTCCAAAAGAAAATCTCGTGAATTAATTTTTGAATTTTGATATTACTAGTAAGTATAAATAGAATACATTGGTGGAAAATGCCAAATTTCCCAATTTGTTCGCATCAACATAATGAATCACCAAAAAAGATCCGTGAGGCTGTAGCAGTACTGTCCATTCCTAATCTTCTTAACGCGAAAAGAATGGTACAATATGTTTACGTCATGTTTGCCGAAGTAAATGAAAGGTAAATATGTGAATCTGCTAGATCTGGGATACTAATCAAAGTAAATATGCGCCATAATTCTCGAAGCATTCCAACCCAATCCGAATGGGTAACCAACTAAATTTAGTACAAATACCAAAGCAATTGCAGCGACGGGAAATAAAAATACTTCTGTTTGTGATAAGAATGGTAGTGCTCGGTACCCCAAGTGAGTAATATACCAGTACCAAGCAAAGCCAGCAGCGTATAGTGTATTGCTAACCACTAGAGAAAACAAAGATTTTCCCAGCACTAACGGCAATAGAAAAAATTGGACACCATCTATTATGGCATTGATGTCAAATTTGAGTGAAAAGAAATTAGCAATGTGAGAAGAAATCGTATTGATGCCCGTTTTCTATTTTTCTTCTTTCATTTATAGCATCACATCACATCACATCACATCACATCACATCACATCACATCACATCACATCACATAAAATAACATAAAATAACATGCTGGTGTCACTACTTACAGAGAAGAACAAAGACCGGAAAGAATGCATTACAGTGAATATCAAAGGCATAGAGCCATTCTACTGATTGTCGGACATGACTGGTAGATTTGTGATCTGTTAAGTGTCTATTAGCCATTTCTCTCCCCACAGTAGCAATAATAAAGCCTAATCCCAACCAGTTGAATAGAACGGAATACAACCAAAAAGCTATCCCTTCCGTAACAGGTACTCGGAAACTGATGGCGTATGCAATGCACGAAACAGTAAGGAATATAAATTCCAATGCAGCAAATGCTGGATCATCACGGGCCCAGTGATTCTTTGTTTGTTTTCTGTAGTATGCTGTCTTGTACACGACGTGTGGTCGGGTGGATAGAATTGTTTTCATTTGATCCAGTGCACTTTGTATGTCCATTTGTCTAAAATCTGTCAATCTTGCAATATATTGAGCAGTACTGGCAGAAGAAGTCATCGAACTAGCAGCAGCCATTGTTTTTCGTGTAGCAGTTGCCAATGGATCACCCCCCATTGGTACCGTCACCCCACCACGATGTCGAGCTGCATCAACAGACATACTATTATTGGTTATTGTTATTGTTATATTTTAAAATTCCTTCGCAATTCCACGAAAATATTACGATCGAAAATATATAATAGGATATAAATGCGTATCTTCTGAATCTGTGCGTGAAAAAGCTAGAAGTTTGATCCGGCTGTTGTCCTAATACGAACAGTAGTGTAACTGTATTTATTTTATGAGGACGATCGAGTAATAGAGGTAGTTGACAAGTGCTTCTTTGTAGTTGCAATAATGGATCAGGGTGAGTAGAAAGTAAAAACACAAAGAATAAAGACTGCACTGCTTATTAGCTTTTCGGTGCTGAACGCAGCTATTACAGTGCTGTAGCTAATCGCGCTGAAAAATGCCTTCACACAAACAACAATCAAATGTAAAAATTTAAAATTTTAAAATCGTAGCCCCCCACCACATCGATAAACAAGGACAGACAAAGTGTTTTTTATTAAAAAAAATATATACACTTTATTATTCATTACAGAATGTTCTATACTAGTAACTAACGTTACACTCCATCAGATATCAATGTATTTACGATTTAAAAAATCTCCAGCAACATATTTTGGTGCTCATATTCAAAGAAATGGAATCAAAACAAAATACAATCATTAACTGTGTCCCTCCCTCCGCTCCACAGTCATAGCTTGGTGGCATGGCATTGCGTTGTGTTGTTGTTGTTGTTGTTGAACAAACATAGTGCTTAATGTTGTCGGAGCAAGGTGTAGAGTGCGATATCTAGCTTGAATATGTGAAAAGATTTCCCTTTCCATCTATTGTATACACTCCTAATAATAATCAATCAATATATCATACATCAATACTTTGTTGTTGCAACAAGAATAATACAAAGGCATGAAAAAAATATGAAGTCTCGTAAATCATGAGTGATCCCTGCGTTTTATGTACTGGAAGAGTCATTTATGATACCCCCTTGGATATTTTGTCGTGGTTGTTGCTGCCACAGGACCATGTCCACCCTAGTACGTGTTCCGGCGAATTAAAATTAATTTATTCAAATTTGTGCCGCAATGGATGTACCAACTGTATTTCTGGCACTAAATGCACACGGCACATGCATGATTAACACACGCACTGTATTTATTTGCGGCACATATTTTGTTACAGCACATTAGATGGGCCTTAAATGGGCACAAATTTAATATTAAGATAAGTAGTTTCTTTTTAATTTTAACTCACCGAAACACGCTAGGGTGAAAATGGTCCAGGCCTAATTATTTTAATTTGATGATACGCGACGAGTTTTTATTAACGGCGATGAATGCAGGGGTATGGATGTAATAGTTCTTTCGAAACTCGTGATTAAACAACCTCAGCCAATTTAACCACAAAACTTGTTGTCACGCTTACTATATTGCGCGAGAAGTATTGAGTGCTATTCGCAGTATTAAAAGCGAATCACTACCGGTACTAATAGCCTCTTCTTACCGAATTTCTGAACATCATAGAACAACATTTGACTTGTTACGTTTTAACGTTCGCGCTAATCGTATTCCCAGTCCATTCTACAATTGCAATCGAACTGATCTTTAAACGTACAAATACCGTACTACTATACTTTGTTCGCCTTCTCTTTTTCAAACTTAACGTGCTCTACCACTCTACATATTGATACAGTATCTCATCATGGCAGACGAAGAAGATTTCATGGATGATGATGATATCGTTATGGTGGACAGCGATGATGACGATGATGATGATGACGACGACGATTCTGAAGGGGATGGGGAAGATCATATGAACGACGAAGACGATGATGATGACGTCGACGAAGGGAACGATGATAACGCTGCTGGGGTAAATCCACTTGTAGAGGAAGATGCTGCCGTAGCTCGTCGACGTGCTATACAGGGAATTATGCGTGACAATACCCTAAGTGATCAAGAGAAACGTATGCGTATACAAAACCTAATGAGTGGTGGACGTACAGAAGTTGCACCACCTCCGTCACCAATTCTACCAGCACAAGCGGATAGCAAGTGTACTCACTATGAACGGAATTGTAATATGGTTGCCCCATGCTGCAATAGAGTTGTGGGATGTCGTATCTGTCACGACGAGACAAGTCCACCAGGACATCCTTCAATGAATCGTTTCATGGTCCGAGAAGTAGTCTGCAAATTGTGTGGTACAAGACAGATGGGCTCGTAAGTACTATTTTAATGTTTTGTTTTGTTTTTGTTTTGAAATCGAATTGTGCTGAATATGAAATGAAAGCTACGGAGACCAAAAATCTTTTTTGTCTATCAATTTGTTTCTCGGACATAAAAATGTTGATGACTTCTCATGGATCTAACTATTATCAATACTATTCGATTTTCAAATTGTTACTTAATTCGATTAAATTTCAACGCTATAGGAATCAATGCATCAACTGCAAAACGATATTCGGAGAGTATCATTGTAACAAATGTAATCTATGGATGAGTCAGGTACGTCTATTTAAAATAAAAAAAATCTGTACAATGCAGCGGATGCCAGTCCAGTAGTATGCTTGGATTGAAGTCACTTCCTTCCTTCCTTACCTAAATTATCTTCATTTCTTTTGTTAATCGTACCATCCGATACTATTGAATATGAAATTGGATACGATACCATACCATAGTCCAAAAAGCCATTCCATTGCGACCAATGCGGATTTTGTCGTGTGGGTGGTCAGGAGAACTTCAGACATTGCTCAGAATGCTGTATGTGTATCTCCGTGAATGTATTTGATACCCATCGGTGTTTCAAGGATAAATATAAAAATAACTGCCCAGTTTGTAGAGAAGATATGTTCTCCTCACGGCAATCTCCTCAAGACTTACCATGTGGTCATGCCATCCATGCCCATTGCTTTCGAAAATTGGCTGGTTTTGACTACCGTTGTCCTATTTGTAAAAAGACTGTTGTCTCTCAACAATCTATGGCAGCAGCGTGGGAGGCTCGTGCTCGAGACATTTCCGAACATCCTATGCCAAGTGACTTACAACGTATTGTGGATATTATGTGCAATGATTGTGAAACAAAGAGTCATGCACGTAATTGGCACTTTTTAGGTATCCAATGTGGTCATTGTAGTTCATTTAACACGGTAGTGGAACAGGTTATTAGTTCAGGACCACAGGACGTTCCAGCAAATGCTGCTAATGATGAAAGTACAAGCGGGTCGGCTTAAAGGGCGATTATTTGATGCACTGAAATCCTGACACGTTGCTTTTACAATCTATAATCTAAATCGAAGAAAGATCAATAAATAATGAATTAAGAGGAAGCTAAATCGAAGAAAGATCAATGAGTAATGAATAAGAGGAAAATTAAATAATGCAAATAACGAAGAGGATCATCAATAAATAATGATAAGGAAAGTAAATAATTTTGTAACTAGATAAAATGATTTATTATAAAACAGTCTTAATTATTTTTTATTCTTCATCATTAGGCGTATTCGTTGTTTGATTTGGTTGGCTATGTCAAAAGACGATCGATATGTCAACGTATGATACATGGTAGTAGTTTAGATTTTATGTTGATCTTATTATATACTTACACCCTTACATTCTTCCTCCACCACCACCACCAGTTCTACGTCCAGGTTTACGTCCAAGTTGAAATTGTTCCTGGAAACTCAAACCGTCATCTAATTGACTTGCTGTATCTTCTCCTGGTTTCGTCATTTCTTCTACCATTTCTTCAGCCTCTACAATTGCTTTAAGTACCTCTCTTTTATTACTTTCACATAGCATCCCGCCAATGAACATTTCAAATAAAATTAATAATGATTTATGAAGTGAAAATACAAGATCTAATTCGCAAACTGTTTATTATTATTATTATTAAGATTAAAAGGAAGAAGAAATAAAAATGTTAAAATATTAGAAATAGGCAGGACAAGACAGGACAATATAGGTTGGTAAGGTTTTTCTCTTGTATCTTTAATAACATTTACCTGAATTGAAATACCCATCCAATGCTTCTACAAATAAATGAATTTGCTCTAAAACAATTAATTCATTCATACCAAGTGGTACACCAACAACAAAGTATAAACTGGCGTAACGTCTATAAACAAATTTATATGGTCCCTTTTCAATAATATTACACATTTTAGGTGCACGTGGAAGAATATCTGCAGCAATATCTTTTGTTATACGACGTTTTTCAGATTCTGTATAGGATTGAAAAAATTCAGATAAACGGATCTTCCCCTGACGACTCATCAATACAAAGAAATTAAATCCCACCTGTGTTGCTGCTGAATTAATCCCCTGATGACTACCGATTGCTTCCATGATGGATGATGATTTTTGTTTATGTTTATTTTAACAGTTCTTTTGTTTATATAACAGGTAATGCTACTGAAGTTTTCGTATTACTTGTGAGTAGTTTGATAGTAGACAAGGTAGACAATAAATTGATAATGAAATGCCATCGTGAAATAATCGGCACACAAAGAATTAATTATTAACACTTTTTAAAATCATATTGATTAATGACTCCATTTGACTAGTTCGACTAAAATATATTTAAAATCAGTTAAACAGAAAAAAGGCAATTTTTAAATTTATTTCTTGTCCAACAACATAACAAATGTAAAAAAATACTGCAACGACATAAGATAATACTTGCAAGAGAACTACAACTAGCTAGAGGATGGAAACAAGTTTAACGGGGATACTAATTCCGATCGGGACCATCGCACTGATTGTCCTGATGCAAATGTCTTTCTGGTTCCCTATGGGCATCACCAAAAAGCAACGAACGAATACAACAAGTACTGCTGCTGATACTAGCACGACTGATAATGCTACTGCTACTGCTACTGCATTGATGATAGAAAAGACGAAGGTAGATAAGAAGGAAGATATCATCAACAACGAACAGCAGTCCAGCTGTATAATAATCCCAAATCAGTCATCCAGAAACAAAACTTCGAACGAATCGAATGAGCTGTTGTCGAACGAATCGGGACGCGATAAGAACGAAAAGGAGATATCTAATAGTAGTAGTAGTAGTAGTAGTAGTTCTCTGGACAAAAAAGAGAGCAACGACGAAGTCAAGAATAATGTAGAGGATAACGAAGAAGATTGGTTCAAAATGAACGATGGGAGCACGAAAAAAACAGGAAGTAACAAGAACAACAATAACTGGAGATGTGCGTGTGAATTTGGATTCTTACCGGCGGGAATGCTCAAGACATTTGGAAATGCTGAGGCGATAGCGAAACTAGGAATAGGTCAATGTTACCACAAACAATAGTGAATAGAGAGAAGTTATTCATCTTTGTATCTGGTCAAAAAGATAGATGATTACTATAAGGTACAGATACTAGCTGAATCGAATATCGAATCATCACACGAGCGAGCGGAAATATTATGCTGAAGATTTCTGTAAGAGCGAAAAGGGAGAAGAAGAAAAACTAAACAGCAAAGGAACTTTCATTTCGATCTCTTTTTATGCAAGCCACCATTTGGAGAGCGAATATTGTCCTTACGAATCCCCCCCCCCCCCGGTCAAAGCGTTGCTTTTTCCAATCAACGAAAAAGTGATGAATTGCTAATGTTGATATCCTTTCCAAGCTTCACCTTAGATCGAATTTACTGATTGCATGTCTCGGTTCTTTAATTGTCTACTATCTTATATGACACTATTAGGATCTTAATTCCTAAAAATATTATTCTATATTATATTCAAGCCAATCTACGCGCGTGTAATTTCACTGCGAGATATCATGACTCTACATTAGTTGTAATCATTTTTAGAATTAAACTTACGTTAATTGTAGTGGAGAAGTGCCACTTTTAACTTTATATATATTGTACTTTTTATCTTTTAGTTTCTTGCTAGTATATAGAAAATTGTGCTGTGGTATTAGGGTATCAGAGTACCTATAAGTATGTATAACGCGAGGTCACACGAGACAGTGTCATTTTTTGTTGAGAAAGATTCAAGCCGACTGGCCCGGCGCGTACGTAGCGCGAAGATTGCGTTATTGACTTTTTTGAGTTGAGGAGTTGAGAGTGGAGGAGGTTTGTTGTTGTTTAGGCGTTTGAATCCAACCATGATCGACTAATCGTCACCGCATAGTTTACCTCTTGTCGCGAGAAGTTTAACTTGTAACCCCTTTGAACTAGCTTATGCTCTTTACATCCTTTTTCTTCTTTTAAACTCTAACATCAATCATGCGTGGTAAGTAATATACAATCGTTGTGTTGATAGGAGATTACGGGTACCGTGAGATTGTTTGGTTTCCGAAAATGTAGATAGTGGGTGTATTATGACTTGATATTCTTTATTTATTCGTTTTCGTGGTCGTTATTAATATCACTGTCAACTCATATTGATTTTTCCTTTCGTTCCAACCACTTTCTTTTTCTTCTTGGATAACAGAATGTATCTCAATCCATCTCGGTCAGGCCGGTATCCAAGTTGGTAACAACTGTTGGGAACTCTATTGTTTAGAGCATGGTATTGATTCGAATGGTGATATGCCAACCGATGGCACAACCAATGGTGCTGCTGATGATTCCTTCAACACTTTCTTCAGTGAAACTTCCTCTGGAAAGCACGTCCCCCGTGCTGTCTTTGTTGATTTAGAACCAACTGTGTGTGACGAGGTCCGTACTGGAAAGTACTCCAAACTTTATCATCCGGAACAAATCATTTCTGGAAAGGAAGATGCTGCTAATAACTACGCACGCGGTCATTACACTATCGGAAAGGAAATTGTGGATCAAGTCTTAGATCGTATCCGTAAACTTGCTGATAACTGTACCGGTCTACAAGGTTTCCTGGTCTTCCACGCAACTGGTGGTGGTACCGGATCCGGTCTTGGTTCTCTTTTATTGGAACGTCTTTCTGTCGATTATGGTCGTAAATCGAAGTTGTCATTTGCGGTATCACCAAGTCCTCAAGTTTCAACAGCCGTAGTTGAACCGTACAACTCTGTCTTGTCGACACATGCTTTGTTGGAACATACCGATTGTACCTTCTGTTTGGACAATGAGGCTTTGTACGATGTCTGTCGTCGTCATCTTGATATTCAAAAACCAACCTACACCAACTTGAATCGTTTGATTGCTCAGGTTATTAGTTCGTTGACCGCATCCCTTCGTTTCGATGGTGCATTGAATGTTGATGTTACTGAATTCCAAACGAACTTGGTCCCATATCCACGTATTCATTTTATGTTGACTTCGTATGCTCCTGTTATCAGTGCTGACAAGGCCTTCCATGAATCCCTTTCGGTTGCTGAAATCACTAGTACCGTATTCGAACCAACAAACATGATGACGAAGTGTGATCCTCGTCATGGTAAGTACATGGCATGTTGCCTTATGTACCGTGGTGATGTTGTTCCTAAGGATGTCAATGCTGCTGTTGCCACCATCAAGACCAAGCGTACAATCCAATTCGTTGATTGGTGCCCAACCGGATTCAAGTGTGGTATTAACTACGAACCTCCTAAGAATGTACCTGGAGGTGATTTGGCTGAAGTCAAGCGTGCGGTTTGTATGGTTGCAAATACAACAGCAATCGCTGAAGCTCTTTCCCGTATTGACCATAAGTTTGATCTTATGTACGCCAAGCGTGCATTCGTCCATTGGTATGTTGGAGAAGGTATGGAAGAAGGTGAATTCTCCGAAGCGCGTGAAGATCTCGCAGCATTAGAGAAAGATTAGTAAGTATATATACGTGGTAATCATCCATGCAGTTTTTTAATCTTGAAGTCTTTTTTTTCTCACTCATTTTAAACTTTTACTCCGTCATCATTTTTCCTGCTTTATTATTATTATTATTACTATTCATACAGTGAGGAAGTTGGAGCTGATAGCGGTGAACCAGAAGAACTCGGCGAAGAGTACTAGTTGGATTATTTCACCATTTATGTTTAGCATTACCATGGTATTTATAATATATTTATGTAGTATCTACATTTACTATGACTTGATTTTTTCATTGATTTAGCTAGGACTTTTGCATATTGAATACCTGCAGAATCATCTATCACCTTAGCCGCTTTTAAAGTTGCCAATAGTTGTTGTTCTTGTGTTGTTTTTGTTTTCTGCTTCATAGACGACGTCTATATCGGGAATATTATTACTTCTTATTCTCAATCTCACTTTTGATATTAGTGACTTTTGCTAATGCGAGCAATATGATTAGTTGCGACGAGATGCCTTCATTTTTGCAATACCGTCTCGTAGGTCAGGATGTTTGAATAAAAAGTTCCAGCGACCAATATATCTGCGGCAGTTACTCTCTCGGCAGTGTCTTTATTGATACCACCATCCACCATTATCTTAAAGTGATTTTCTACAGGAGAATTTCCCCGGAATTGAGATAATGTTTCTATCTTTTCAATAGCGCATCTTGGAAAGTTTGCCCTCCAAATCCAGGTTCTACAGCAAGAACATCAACACAGCGATCAAACCAGAATTCAAAATAGGGTAGATCTCCTCAACACTTGTAGAGGATTGATAGAAATTCCGCATCCATACCTGACTTCACCACTTCCCTGGCAATCTCGAGAGCTGCTTTCAAGGGTTCCCTTGCATCTTTTACAGCCTCCCATTGAAATATAAATGTGTTACCACCAGCTTCTTTCATCGCTTGGATGTACCGTGCAGGACGATCAACACATATATGTAGATCTAATATAGTATCATCCGAACATCTTCGAATTGCGTCAACCATCTGTGGACCGAATGTTAAGGCGTGTGGAGAGTCCAGAAAGACTCCATCAAAGATATCTATATGTAGCCGGGAACATCCCGCGTCTATACAGCGCTGTACTTCCCCTCGAATGTTAGACCAGTCAGAGGCAAGAAGTGAAGGGGATATTGTTGGGAATCCACATCGATCATGGTACTGGAACTTCTAGTCTTGTATTTTTACTTTCGTCGTCGAGAGCACTACGTATGGCTGAAATATGACCGCCTCTACTAAAAGCAGCAATAGCATGATGAATAGGTCTCGTTGCACTCCCTAATCCGCTATAAAGACGAGTATATAGTTCATCGTAAGTTTTCGAGGATACTTCGGAAGGCTTAATACGCTTTGCTTTTCTGACCATGTTATTGACGGCATCGTTGACTGTCTCGTGAACACCAGCATTAACACTCGCTAGAATGGCGCATCCCAATAGTGGGGCATCTATAAATTCGCAAACGACTACCGGCTTTCCCGTTACATCTGCGTGCATTTGAAGCCATAAGTCGCTTCTCGTTGCACCCCCCGCGATAACAATCTCGTCACACCCATGACCTGCCTTTTCTAGCCCCTCCAAGCATGATCGTGTTCCGAAGCAGACAGATTCCATTAAGGCTCGCCATATGTGTGCACGAGTGTGTGCAAGTGTGAGACCAAGTAAAGCTCCACGCTGGAGTGGATCAGTCACAGGAGTCCGACTACCCTGGAAGGTTTCTAAGGCAACAAGACCATCGCATCCTGGTGATATTTTAGAGGCCTCTTCGTCAAATTCCTTGTACTCTCTTTCACTTTCACCAAGAATGTTCCGTGCCCTGCGAGGTAGGAAGGTTTTTTGTGATGTTATAATATAATGATGTGAGAAAACGAGAAAGAAGAAAAAATCATATGAAAACGAGACTTGATTTTTTTGTATTGTAAATTTGTAACCTACCATCGAATGATACTACCGGTTGACGACTAACAGAAGTATGTATGATACATAATGTGAGAACAGAAGAGAATGAAAAATAAGAACTGAAATTGAAAATTATTTGTGTTTCGTACCTGCCCTCCCTCTGCAAAGCAAATTCCCGGCAAAGGAGCACCTTTATAAGCGCCCCAAATGCCTGGAGCGGTAGCTGGAGTAGAAGTAACGACGCAATGCAAATGAGATGATCCCGTGATTAGACACAATTGTCCAGGGTTGATGCACCCAAGACCTACCATCCCGACGAACGCATCAGGACCTCCTTGAGCTACTTTTGTCCCTACACGTAAATTTAAATGTCTAGCAGCTTCCTCTGTCAATCTCCCAACGAGGCCTCCCATATGAATATACTTCAATGGAAGTTTTTCAGCCAACTCAGGAATGCCCAATTTTTCCCACATCGATACTGGCCTTCCTGGGAACGGATTTTCAGGAGTCGATTCTTCTAAACATTCTTCTCCATCAAAGTGCCACCGAGACGCAGCGTTACAAGAAGAGGCGCACATTATGTTTGTAAGTTTATAATTGATATAGTCTTGGTATTCACAAATCGTCTTCGCTTCTTCCCATATTTGAGGTTCATTTTGACGTATCCATAATGCTTTTGGAGTCATCCATTCAGCAGATATTGGACCAGCCCCCCCGCAATTGACCTGAAGCGCAGGATCACCTTTGCATTTTTCCATTATTTGTTCTGTTTGAGAAGAAGATCGTTGATCCATCCACAGGAGACATTTTCTTAATGGGTTGTTGTTCTTGTCTAATGCGACGACGGAACAGCATGTTGTATCCACGCATACACAGCATATATCGTAACTACCATTATTTTCGTCGTGTTGCGATAAAGAGTCTACAGCACCTCGGACTGATCTTCCCATGCATTCGTACCAATCGTTAGGGTCTTGCTCTGCCCAGCCAGGATATTGGTGGTATGTTTTATATGGTGCCGCACACGGCTTTCCTATGACATGACCTGTTTCGGCGTCAAAGCAACATGCTCTGATAGATTCAGTTCCTCCATCAATGCCGATCACAACTTTTCTCGCTGATGATGATGATGATGATGATGATGATGATGATGACGAAATAGGTGTAGGAGTAGATGCAGCGTGTACCTCAACTATAATAACAATTAGTAATGATACAAGTAGTGTCAAGAATAACGGTGGTCGTCCACGACGAGGCTTGAAGTTAGAAAACGGCATTACTGCTCCTTCTTTATGTTTTGTGTTGTGATGAAAGAAGAAAGTATGCCATATGCCATATCTAAGGCAGAAATAATGATACTATGCGTATGTCGTCGTTGTTCGTTGTTCGCTGTTGTGATGCGTGAATCGTTGTCGTGTGGTTGATGTCTTATTATTGATGTGTGATACTGTGCTTTTGATACGGTAACTTCGTACATCGTACATATACTCCGATAAAAAAAATTATGAGAAATTTAAAAATTCGCATCCTCCATTGCAAGCTAATACGCACGTACACATTTTTTTTTTGCACGACACGATACTTCACGTATATATATTAAGGTGGATAATACAATAACAAAAAGTACTACATAATAATAGATATATAAACTCGATATTGAATACTTTATTAATGATTTTTGCGATGTTATTTATTGTTCTATGTATTTCGTTGCACCATGAAATTCGCCTACACCTTCGAACCTATCATCATCATCATCATCATTATCATAGCATGGCCGAATAATATATAATATTTTCCTTAAAAAAACGTAGTTCAGTCGCTAATAACTATGTAACTATACATATATATATACACATATTATTTCTAGCATTTTGGTCCCTGTAATGGAACAAAAACACATTTGGTTTGCAGGTAGTTGTCTAACATTTCCTTGCCCTTTTCACGACCGTGACCACTATCCTTGTAACCACCAAACGGTGCTTGGACACTAAAGTCATCATAAGTATTAATCCATACCGACCCGGCACGGATCTGATGTGCTAATCCAATAGCACGGCCGATATTTTCACTCATAATACCAGCACCTAACCCAAAACATGATCCATTAGCACGTTCAACAACTTCTTCATCGGTCGAAAATTTCATAATTGACATCACAGGACCAAAAATTTCTTCCTTGGCAACAGTCATTTCATCATTCACATCAGTAAAAATTGTTGGTTGAATAAAATATCCCTTTGTGCCATATCGGGCACCTCCAAGCGAAACTGTTGCACCTTCATCTTTACCCTTTTGGATGTAGCCCATAACACGATCAAATTGAAGTTCATCAACTTGTGGTCCATGTTCAACTTCTGGTTGATTGTATGCACCGATCTTCATTTGCTTGGCTTTTTCAACAGCCTTTTCAACGAATTTGTCGTAAATAGTATCCTGAACATAAATTCTTGATCCTGCACAACAGCATTGACCTTGATTTAAAAACAGTCCAACGTGACATGCACCAACTGCAACATCTAAGTTAGCATCGTCACAAACAATAACAGGTGATTTGCCTCCCAATTCTAATGTGACCCGTTTCAATTTTGCCATCTGAACAATCTTTGTTCCCGTTAAACTGGAGCCAGTAAAAGCTAATGAAGCGAATATTTCGTCATTCAATTCAGAGGGGAAGGTAAAATGAGCGATGAGCGAAAGAAATAACTAAATTAGAAAAAGCGAAGCGACACAACACTCTGTACTTAGAGATCGTAACACGGGAGACATAGGAACGAAGCTTACCAAGTTTATGCACTCCAGGATGTTTCACAAGTGCTTCACCAGCAGTTGGACCGAATCCACTTAATGTATTAACAACACCGGGAGGAAATCCAGCTTCAGCTATTAACTTTGATGTGTGCAATGCTGTTAATGGAGTCTTTTCAGATGATTTCAGTACCATTGTGCATCCAGCAGCAAGTGCTGGTGCTAATTTCCATGACTGCATCAGTAATGGAAAATTCCATGGTATGATTGCACCACAGACTCCAATCGGTTCCTTACGTGTATAACATAATGTATTCCCATCAACAGGAATCGTATCACCTGCAATCTTATCACACCATCCTGATGCATAACGATAAATGGCTATAGTAAGACCAACATCAACAGCAGTTCCGTATTGTCCATCTCTACCGAGTGGTTTACCATTATCAAGTGCTTCTAATTCCTCAAGATACTTTGCATCCCTTTCTATTAGATCTGCTAACTTCCATAAAAGTTTTCCACGTTCGGATGCTGCCATTGATCTCCATGGTGAGCCTAGTTTGAATGCATCAATGGCAGCCTTAACAGATAGATCAACATCAGCTGCATCAGCTTCTTGGACTTCACAAATGGTCTCTTCTGTTGCTGGATTAATAGTAGGGAAGGTTCTACCAGAAATAGAATTAACAAATTCATTATTAATGAATAATCGTGTTTCTAAATCACCGAACTTAGCTAAAGGTTGCACCATTCTTAGATAATTAGAGATTGTTCTTCTTGAGTTTGGTTAGATCTCTCTTGCCTTGCTTTACTTTCTTATGTTCGCCTGTAATCTCGTTGATTTCCTTCCTCTATGACTTTCTAACACTGTATCGCTTCCGGATTTGATTTTAGATTTGCAAAGAGAAGAAGTGAAAGATTTCTCACGACTTTTTGGATCTTCAATGGATCGTGCCATCAGCCTGTCAAATTTCACGAAGCGAACAGAGAACCGCGAAGAACATTGTTTTTTAACTTTAGATAACAAAAACGTAGGATGGACAGACTTGCAGGAAAACTATTCTTTTTTCACTTATTCACAACCTACTATGTACACAGTAAAATGAAAATGACATCATCATCATCGCCGTCACGTGTATCAAATCGTAATGAATACAGTATGCATGAATCAGCACTATCACAAACTAATTAATGAAAACTTGGCTGTTGCGATTGACGTAATCGGATCTACCAAGCACATTGCATCGTCACCTCTTGTATTGATTCGACAACTCGACCTTTCGCATCTTCTCATTGCATACCGTCTCATCTTTCGACGACAACACCAAGAGCCATAATATTATTACATCTTTCCATCTTTTCTACACTCCTCCCCTACTCTCGCTAATCGTATCCAAATCTCACAGTACATTATAATATATTATAATATGGGTCAACCGTTTTCTCTCCTATCATCGACGAATACATACTATTCTGGTCTATTTTACTACCTGATTGGTAGTGGACGTACTTCGCCCTACTTGTTAAATAATGAATCGACTATTTCAAGTTTAAAAATCAAATCGACAGATTCTGAAAAGACATCCCTATTCAAACAACATGCAAGGATTCATCTTTTTAGTTTGTCATCGGTATTTTATCTATACAACAAACCACATTATCGGAAGGGATCGTACCGTGATGATATGATCGACAATTTACGGAATGTTGCTATACCAGGAACTGGTATCCCATTATCGATTGTTGCACGAAGTAGGATTTTAGGTTTACTATTTTTATTAACGACATACCCAGCAGCAAGTTATGCTGCTGCAATTCATAAATGGATTATTTCTAGATGTAAATCTAGTATCAGTGAAGAATACGCTACGAGATTACTCGCACCAGATGATTGGTTCCAATATTGGAGATTAAATTGTAACGTTGTTGGTTTACATGCACTTTTGAATGACACACCCAAGGGATACGAGATGGAAAATAAATGGACATTCCTCGATGGTGGTTCGAAGTTAGGTGTTCCTGTGTCTCCCTATTTAGAAACACCAGGATTGGTTATCAAGCATCGGAATGAAGAAGGTGGGATGGGAATATATTTCTATAAAAATGCTACCGCAGGTGGAGATTGGATTATTCAAGAAACGATATCCAATAGTGACTGGGTGAATACCATGTTACCCAAAAATGCACCCCTGTCTACATTCCGAGTTATTACACAAAGTAAAGCTTCTATTAATTTAGATAAGACACCAAAGGACGAGGATGTTACCGCATTGAGTTGTGTCTTCCGTGCGGGTCGTGAAGGTGCAGCTACTGATCATGATTCTATCCTATTTGATGTTGATGTCAAAACTGGATTGATCAAAGGTGGTACGACCAATGCACATTGGTATCGTTTGGGATTACATGAAGCACTACCCGGACGATGCCCATGGAGATCCTCTGACACGGAAAGACACACAACACATCCTGATGGTGATATACCTGTTTCTGGCAACAGTGTACCTGATATTAAAGGAGTACTGGCTTTAGTTGAACATAGTCATATGAAAATGTGTCCCGACGTACCACTTGCTGGATGGGATGTGGTATTCAGTGCAGATCCAAAAGTACCTATTTGTTTGTTAGAAGTCAATCTATCATGTAACTTTTTCCGAGGTTCTTTTGATAAAAAGGTATATTTTGATTTTGTCGACGAGTCGTTTGCTAAAATCCAAGCACTACGATTAACAGCAGATGCAGAGAAAAAAAAATTCACGGTCAAGAAATAGATACATTTATTTTCATCATACTGTATATATTTCCTAGGTAATAATTCGTGCTGGAGAACAATATCATTTCCGCTACGCGTACAAGAACATTCTACAACTAATACATATTATGGTGATTGCATTGCAAACATTAAAGAGCTTCATAAGACAAAGGAAAGATAGTAATTAGTAATAATAAATAAGCAGATTAATTATTCCTCCATAGGAACTTCTTCGGCATCTTCATCATCGTCATCATCATCATCGTCCTCTTCTTCTAACATTTCTGCTAGTTTCAATTGCAGTGCTTTTGAGTCTGCTGTTACTTCTGGTAGCTTCGCTTCTAGTTGCGAAAGAACATAATCACATTGATCATATAGTGTTTCACAAGACTCTTGAAGTGCTTGTATAGCAGTTGTTGGTTCTTTCGTTTGTACCCTCACATGAACAATCGGTTCAGATGGATGAGGTACAGAATATCCGCAAAATTCAACCTTTGAGTTCTGTATCATAATCTGTTATTTCAAAACGAAAACAAAAACAAATTCAAAAAAATAATGAAAAAGCGACAAACGATATACGATTAGGATAATCAAATTTGAATTCATCGAATATATATATATATATATATATATATGTATATATACTATTCATGTAATATATTTCGCAATATTACTACAAGTGCCAACATTTTTATTATGCATCCATTCAATCAAGCAAATCAATCGCACGTGTATACGTACATGTCGTAAAGCATTTCCCAATGTGTGATCTTCATTTCCAATCGCAAATGTTCGATTTGATGCGGGCCCCGTCCCCTTTACAACAAAAAGTTTATCGTCATCGACACTTTTCAGTTTGACTTCATTTACACTCATCTTCTATTTAGTTTTAATTCTTTTCAGTTCTTGTTTAACATATATAAATTCCGCAGTACACAACTTTCATTCCCTTCCTGATTATAGTAAAAGTAGCATCAATATATTTATTTTGCGTTTTGTTTCGTTTTTGTTGATTCTGTTTGTTTTCACAAAAGTCGCGTTTTGTTTATGGTTGAATCACAATCGTTGGAGGAATGACAGACGCCTGATACTTTTTTCGTATTATTATAATGTGAACTAATATTAATGATAATATTAGCCAACAAGCATCATCCAATTCGATAACCAGGAATCTTCTTCTGAAGAGATATTGTTGTTTGTTCCTACGTCCTCCTAAATGCAATGATGGACGAAATAATTACAAAATTACAGTTCGCAACCGACGAAGCTGAATCGGATTTAAAGGTGTGTAAGGAAGCATTAGATTTATCAGAACGGCAATTATACGAAGCAAAGGAAAAGTATCGAAGTCAAGCACAACACCAACTCCACCAGCAACAACAAAAGGAGGATAATGATAGTAGTGGTATCGACAACAACCTTCTAGTCAACGATACCGAATTGCCAGAATTACTCGAAACAACGATACGTGCGAAAAACTTATATGAGACGGTTGAAGCAAGATACAATACCAACAAACGTTACTTGGATCTTATGACGCACAAAAACAAAACACAAATGGCATAGGATAGTAGGACTACTTGTATATGATATTTTTTATAATTCGGGTTATTTACGCAATGTATATTTTTATGCTCTTTTTTTCTTGAAAAAGTATATAATACTATTAGTATTGATTTTTGTTAGAGCATGTTGTGGTCTCTCAGGAAGGGGATAACCATCGGAACGGTCGTACCATCCAAAGTTACAAGGAGTTTCGTAAAGTTGCTTTTTTGCTTAAATTTTGATATCGTGGAACATCCTGGTGCATTAATGTGAACCTCAAGTACAGCAGTTTCGAACAATCCTAACCAACAAATATCTTCCCGAAAATCAGTATTTGACTTTTTAGTTGGTGGAATTCGCTTCGTTCCATCTGTATTTTTAATAACCTTTCTGAATCGTTCGTCCCAATCGATCTCTTCAAGTTCCCCACCCCTACGTCTTGTTGAAATATCAACCCCAATTTGTTGTGGCTTAACGATAATAGGTTGACTACCCATACCAGTATTCTGTATGACTATTCTAAGCTCAACGACAGGCCGACTTTGATATGATCCACCTCCTGGAGCCGCTGTACTTGGATCGCGTTTGACACTCCGAAGGGTTTCCCCATTACTTCTTTCTACAAGAAACACCCAGCCACTTATCATTCCCTGTATCTTTCCATTCCCAAGCAATGATAAACCTTCTTGAGAGAAATGAGGCATACAATTAGAAGCATTCATCTCTCGGTACAGGTACTTATTAGATATTATCGATTCTTCGTCTTCCATCTCTTTTAAATTTTCGCTCCATTGCCGAACGTTATAAAATCCAAACCGCTTCACAGCCAAATTAAGCCAATTATCATCATCTTGAAAAGCTTGCATTTGACTCCATATTTTCGACGCACTCGCGCAACGGCATAAAGAAACTGGATCCAACATTTTCGCTATCTCACCATAAACGACCTCGTCATCACTGGGCGAATCTTCATATACTTTGATCTCCATACGGGGGCGTTTGTTGGAGATTTGATTATTCTGTGGAAGCTCGGACGGCTGTTCATGGCGCTTATGAGGGGAGTGCGCGATATGATTCTCATTTTGTTCTGTTGCGTGATATGTCGCTGCGGAACTGGTTTTGTCTGGGGTTGTTGCTGTTGTCGTGTCGATGTCATTGGTATCGTTATTGCTATTGGACGCTTCTGACAGGTTGTTGTCATCCAATATTTTTTGCATTGCCGACAGTTCGGCCATAAGAGCCTCACATTGTGCATTGAGAGATTGGATCACAGATGCAGCTGTTCCAACGAATTGTGGTCGGTCCCACTTCTTCGCTTTATCTGCTAGATCTATTCCTTCTTTGTTCACTTGAATAGATTTCTGCCGAAATTCGGTCATGGTAATATGGTTTTCTAGTTGATCGATTCGATGCCTTGATTGCGAACCAGCTAAACTCACAGCGATAGCTAACCTTTCAATCGATTCGTTTAATTTGATTCTTGCATCCTTGGCTTTTTGCTTTTTGCGCTCGTAGGCGGAGACATTATCCTTATTTGGATTGAAAACATGAGACTTATACCCTTCTGATGTATCTAATGGAATTGGTGGTGGTTTGATTATTCTATTTTTGATGAGTTGTTGATGATTCGTTGTATGAATGATTTTCGGACGTGGAAATTGTTGAGTAGAAGAGCGCATAGATGGTTGTGCTGGAATTGAGGGAATAGTATGATTTCCACCAAATCCATATTGAGACTTCCTGTTAGCCGCTGCTAGCACCGCTGCACTACTAGCAGTGCGGATAGCGGCATGAGGGGGCACGTTATCGTTGTCGCGCTGACGTTGTAACATAAATGCATTACTCCCCCCAGGTTTCATAGACAATGTATAATTTTGACTTATTCTAGGCTCGCCCTGAGGTTTAGCGATACCACCTGGCCTATTTCCAGACGGTAACCCTGGCGGATTGTTCGCCGACATGTTATTTGAGGACAATATCGGAGGTTCTCCGGCTACAGATGCAATGACGGGTGCTTTATGAATAACTCCGGTATTGGTGGTACACGCAATTGCTGCTGCAGTGGCTATTGCTGCGGCCAGTCTAGAAGCTTCGTGATCAGTAGCAGTAGCAGCAGTAGAAGTAGTTGTAGTATTATTGATCAATGAATTCGGTTCAGCTTTTAGAGGAGAAGGGATTTTCTCTGGAATTGGTAGTTGATGATGTCTACCATAAGGATAATAGCTAGAATGGTACGGATGTTGAGACACTGTTGCTGTGGATATTGTAGATGCATGTTGCGCTTTTCTTTCTTCTTCTGCAACATATATCTTATCTTTAATCTCACTCAATGGAGTTGGATCAACGGCTGCTTCTAGTGCATCCAACATCTCCATTCCGGCATGAACATCTTCTGTTGATATAGACCCCCGTACCTCATAAGCATGATTTCGACTCGTTCGATTATTAGATTCGGAACTTAAAAAGAGTTCCGCCATGGAATTATCTACTGGATGTGATGACAACAATGTGTCAAATGTGTAGTTATTTCGCTGGTAATTTTTTCTATTACCGCTACTGTTGGTGCGGTCGACAGCCTGGTTATAATTCGGTATCCTAGCATTATCCTGGACGTGCATATGTACAGCATTGACCACGTTGTTGGTTTCATTCTGGACATGGGAGCTCGGATCCGAAGAGAAAGAGACACCACCCGGGGAAAGTTCGGCGATATTCCATTCTGCAGGATCGTAAAATGATGGCGAGGAAGGTCGTGGGGAACGTCGCGGGGAAGGTGGAGCTAACTGTGCAACAGGATCAGGATCAGGATTACTAGTAGCAGCGATCTCATTGTATTGAGGTTTCTTTTCATCTAACCCACCAGCCATGATGAGTTCCGAAGCCATGATTCGTTCTAAAGGCAAACACCAGGTTAAATTTGATCTAGAGGATTGACAGTCTGATTTCGTTGAGGCACGGCGTTGAGGGTACCTTTAATTCTTCGCTCCGAGATTTCTATATCGTCAACAAACGTTATTTTTTATCTCCTCAAGTACGGTATTTAAATCCAAAGCGCAATTATTCGTGATCCCCCATCACTTTTACTGATTCTTTGAAGGCAACTATTAATACGGTTATACGAATAGAAGAACGATGAGTGTATGTGTGTGTGGTATCCTATTAAATCTATCGCCTTTTGTCTTCTAAATGAGCGAAGAATGCTGAGCCCTATTAATATTAGATGTAATTCAAAAATTCCAAGTCAATCTTGGTTTAAAATTGCGAAGCTTTTGACGCACATTGCTAATTGAATCAGTTTTCTTATTCACGTGATTCATCATTATTCCTACAACAGACAGACGTACAGCTGTTACCGTAGCCCCCCGGATGTAGCTATGAAACGTGGCTGACGTGCAATAATGGTGTACTGCTGTAATTTGTACGTACTCTAGTATTTGTACATATTATTTGTATAACTAATGTAGAATGTAGAATGATTAGCATCTGATATTGAAGGATGTTTCATTCATTCTACCTTTGCTAATCAACACAGCTGGGTCTGACGTGTGTTAATCAAGTTAATTCGGTGTTGATGGTTAGTAAGCAGCAGCAGCAGCAGCAGCCTGATGATCACCATAATATCTTATTCCTTTTTATCTCTGATTGGTTGGATAGCACCAACTGAACTTTCCTATATTTCCTACAAACATGCATCATTTGTAATTGATCTCATTGTATCTGATGAATCCTTTTTGATTACTTCAATATTATCCTTTCATATCATCCATTGTAACATTGTTGCTGATTTCTCTTGCTGTGTTTTGGCTCACTTCTTGACACTGTTGTTGTTATGAATAGCTTTCCAATAACTGCTGGGGTAATTTTCTATGGTATACGATGTTGGCAATTCAATATACTCATACTGTAGTTTCATCAGAGCTGGTTTAGAGTAACACACTTTTATACAGGTAAGTAATTGAAGGTCGACTGATTTCCAATGTACAACAAAGGATCAACATACTGATATTATATATATGTACATATTGAATAATGCATTTGTAAGGCTAGGACCAGTAAAAATTAAGTTTGGAACTACTTTTCATTTTTTCAGTTACTATTGAACATAAATAAATATCTAAGATTTTTTTAATGAAAGATGAGTTCATATTATGTAGGCGTAGATAGAATTAGAACGAACTCTGTTGATTCTTGTTCAAACTAGATTTTTGGCTATCTACTAGTTCATTTGCTGTAAAGGCTGCAGCTGGCGGAGATGTTGGTCCAGCAGGAGTATCATCGTCATCGTCAATGGAAAATCGGAACGACGACGTTCTGGTTGTTGTGGTTGTTCGGATAATTGTAATTCACTATTGTTATTATTTTCATCGAATAACGTATCAACTTCCTTGGTACAAGCGTTGGGTAGTTGAAAACCTAAAATGATGATCCAAATGGGTATCAAAAGAGTCTATTCAGCGCAGCATATAACACAACAAAAATCCAAGCAACTCTGTAACCTTCAAATCCGACAATTTCTGCTATAAATTCAACAACGGCTAACAGGCCAATAAATAGTCCTAATGCATTCCACTTGGCTCCAAAGGATGTTTCGTCTGTTTTCCTCCATTGGAAGACACTGACAAAGGTAAATGAAAATATCGCAGCAAGACAAATCCATTCAACGGAGTTAACAATCCAAACCAAGCCTCGTGATACCATATAATTCACTTCAAGAGCTCTCCATCCAATTCCATCTTCTCCATCAATTTGATATTGTTCTGCTAAAATTGTACTCAACCAAACGTCAAGGTTGAAATTCCTTGCGATTTGAAGGTATGAGATATACATACCATTCCAAAAGATAGCAGTGAACCATTTCGTCCAGCTTCCGCCAAGTACGAAGAGAATAATACCTAAATTCCATACCAGTGCACGTTTACCACCTTTTGATAATACCCATGCCATTTCAATTATCGGTAAGCAAAAGACGATCCAAAAAGTACCTTTTAAAAATCCTGATGCTATATAAAGTCCCCTCGTATCAATTTTTTCGACCCACTCATCAGCGATATTATCGGGAAGTAATTGTTTATATGCTTCTCTATCAACCGTACCATTTGCGTTGATTTCTGGAATCCTATAACAATTTCGATCGCATTACTAGCCCAAAATAGGCATGCGCATACGATGCACAATACGGTTGTTCCAGATATCATGATGTTTATGTTTTGTCAATCGACAATCTAGTTCTTTTGTGTCCGGTTTATTTTAAGGTAGGGTGTACTCGAATAGTAGAAAGTTGTTACGAAAAATAACTGTGAGAAATAAGAAGTAATCAATGCATTCCCTCAGAACCGACGTAGTGAATATATACTGCCGTTAGATTTGTCACGTGATTGGAAGCACCATGCGAAAGCATTGTTTACGTATTTTACTTTTCACTCGTGTTTCTTTGTTTGTAGTTTTTCCGCGACGAGTAGCAAGGTGCGCGCAAACTACAAGCACTTTTAGCATGCTTTCTTTGTTTTCGATTAGCCTTACTTCATAATTAAGTACTTACTTCATGAGTGCTTGAAGTGTTTATTATTTGTACTACTTTAGTAGCAAAAATATAATGATACAGTAAAACTTTTAGTCAAACAATATCTATACACCACAACGATGTCTTTTTTAAGCATTCACCCTTCTTTATTGCCACCCTCTCCAATATGTGGTGATTAGGGGAGATGTTGGTGGAAGGGACAGATTGTTACATCCTAGTAATATAATCTACAAGTTTTTCACCCTATATAGATTATTGTTTTGATTAGAGTATGTCATCTGCATCTGCATCTGCATCTGTTCTGACGCTATCATTCTTTCTACCTTCTTTACTCTATAAAATTCAATAATTAATTGTTTATAACTTTATTATTATAATATTATATATATATATATATGCATTGTATAATCATCTGAGACTCGTACCTATACTATGTTTGTGTAAATCAATGGAGAATAAATTGAATTGAAGTTGTTCGTCCGGAAGACAGAAATTTTATCTTTAAAATAATATCACGATATCTCGATACATCATAAAATCACGATGAGATAAACCTCATAGTGACAAGTACATGCCGCACTCCTCTTTTTTTCAAAATTCGCGTGCTAGCTTCTCTCCTAACGAGCCATTCGTCGATTCTAGATTGATTCTAATCGCCACCTGTAAGTGGCTCCACTTGGTCTCTCATATGTGCTTGTTGATTCAATTTCACACCAGCGTATGGGAGTCTCAATCCTAACAATACCAACCATGTTGGGATAAGGAGCAAACGATTCACACCTGAATACCAGAAAGCGATTTGTCCAAAAGTTTTAAACCCATCCAAACGTAATACCTCGGCAACAAATTCAAGGATGCACATGAGGGCAATAAATAAACCAAGTGCATTCCAGCATGCACCGAAGGTTGTAGTATCGACATTCCGGCGCCATCTTTTGACACTAATATGAATCAGAACCATTACAAACGAAAGAAATAGCCATTCTATAGCACCAATGGCACTAATGAAACCGTACGTAACAATGTGGGTGATTTCCAATGTCCTCCAACCAATCATATCCTGACTGTTAGATGTGATCCAATTATCGAGATTGAATTGTTTAGTAAGTAATTCTGATGTCATGGAAGCACCAATATATAACACGTGACTAATCCATTCTGTCAAACCGCCCGTCATAACAAGAAGGGAGATAGCAATATGGAGTGAAATCCATTTCTTACCACCCTGACTTAAAATCCAAGCAAGATGAACAATTGGGAACATTAAAAAGAACCATGCTAAGGTGTTAATAATTCCAGCAGCTAAGTACTTGGGACGGTTCAATTCACGAAATCCCCATTCGACCTGGATGTAACCAGGATCAAGTGAAGTGTAGGCTTCATAATCAAAATGAGATCTATAGTGTACAGTGGGAGGTAAAAGTAAAAGGTAAAAGAATCGAAAATCAAAAATGAAAAATGGGAAAAGTTTAGGAATGTACAAATTGGTAGAACGAATCAATCCATCAATCACATTCATGTCGAAGCTTTCTACAGTATAGAACATAATGAATCTTACCGTTGGAACTCCTTCACGTAATAGGAAATCGTCAATGAATTCCCTACGATGAAACAGAGTGCTGATAGCACACACATAAAATTGACCATGGTTAGATTATTCTTTTTTGTTTTACTACGGTAGTTATAAAATTCTCGAGATCTAAATGAGGGATGCTATGTTCCGTTTAATACTGCCGGTATGAATCAATCAGTCAATAGTCATTAAAAAAAAATAGGAGCAATGATCGAATGTTTTATGTTACTCCTTCTGAATTCGATCCCAGGATTTTTTTTCATTCTTGTGTGAAGGTGCGCAAATTCAACTATTCTCTCATTATTCGTTCTTGTCCGTCCGTCGTCCTCGCGAGTCGATCTTCACATTTCAGATTTTATTGTCGACAATTCGCAATCAGGTTATTCATTCTCAATATTATTCATACACAGCAACACAAACGTATTACACATTTTAAAAAACCTTGACCCCATTTTCTACGTCCCATCGCAGTCAAGAGAGTACCGAAATTTTCATATGAGAAGATGAGATTTGTCGCCTTAGTTTCAGGAGGAAAAGATTCTATATATTCCATACTCCAAGCGATTCGCAATGGGCACGAGCTCGTGGCATGTGTTCATCTAGGAGCACCAGCAGCTATTTCTGGCGATAAAAATAAGGATGGGACCGAAATAGAACAAGAGGAATCATACATGTATCAAACGGCAGCTTCTGAAGTAGTAAAGACACAAGTCGAAGAATGTTTAGGAGTTGAACTTCTACTATATCCGAGACAGGGTCGGAGCGTGAATACAGGGCTAGTATATGAAAACACTACACCGAACGACGAAGTAGAAGACTTGTTTCTTGCGCTAGAGTTAGCTACGAAACGATTCAACTTTGAAGGAGTGTGTTCAGGTGCAATTCTCTCGACGTATCAACGAGTGCGGATTGAACACGTCTGTAATCGATTAGGGTTGACATCACTTTCCTATATGTGGAGACTCCTTCCACAAAAGCAATTACTACAACAGATGTTGGACGATGGTATCGAGGCCGTACTTGTTAAGGTCGCATGTCCTCCTGGATTGGTCCCAAGAAAGCACTTGAATAAAACTTTGAGATTTTTGTCTGATATTGGACTACTGGAAAAGTTGCATCAGCAATATCAGTTTCATGTTTGTGGTGAAGGTGGCGAATACGAATCTCTAGTCATAGATTCTCCCCTGTACAAAAAGAAACTAGTATTAGATGAGGTTGAGATTATTGAGCCAGATTCAGATGGTGTTGGAGAGTTACGAATCTTAGCATGTCATGCTGAAGAAAGGTAGAAGGGGACATTCCACTGTTAGAACAACTCGAGCAGCAGGAAATGCATTCAGGACGAGCACTACGTGATACAACAAAACCAAGTGCAGACACAACACCACCTACATCTACGCCTACACGTGATAATCACGACGACATAGTCATGGATCAATCGACGACAACAACAATCACACCTAGTATATCATATACTCCTCAAGTATATCGTGGAACTGGTGGACTTTTGCACTTTAGTGAAATTATTTCACCAGTAACTGCAACGTCGCCACTACTAGCCGGAAATAATAAATCTGAAGCCGAATTGGCAGTAGAGGAGGCGAAACAAATCTTTCAATACTGGAGAAAGGGTTACAGTCACACGGTGCTACTTCTAAGGATGTATTATTTGTTCATTTATACTTGAGCGAAATATCTCACTTTGCGACGATCAATGTCTATTATCAAGCCTTTTTTGGAAGTCTTTTACCCCCATCGCGAAGTTGCGTCGCCGTAGGACGTAGGGTTCTTCCCGGTGGCAGACGTGTTCTTTTGGATTGTATTGTACAAATTGGCAGTGGAGAATACATGAGGTCATCTACGAACGCCACGTCCGATGTAGCCTCACATCAGAAAAATCCATACTCAGTGGCTGCGCACAACAACATGACTTCTAAATTGAGAGAAGTTCTCCACGTACAGTCCATCTCACAGTGGGCACCAGTGTGTGTTGGTCCATATTCCCAAGTTAATACACTACGATCAGGTTTGCAGTTTCTAGCTGGACAAATTGGCCTAATACCAGAAACAATGACACTGCAACCAACTTGGACATTGCAGCTGGAACAGTGCTGGAAAAATGTAGCATCGGTTCTTGATGCTTTGAACGGAAGCTCTTTGAAAGATATTTTCGGTTCGTTGATTTATATATCTGAGAAGGTTTATCAAGAAGAAAAGTCGATAGATTTGCTTGCATCAATATCGACAAGTCAGATACGTAACAATGGGTCGATTATTGCAGGAGAGATAGATTCGTTGCAGGACACGACCGAACTGTATGGTGGTTATGAAGACCAGGCTACATGGGAGGAGATGAAGAGCGACGAAGATATAGATGAATCTTTACCTAATCCTTGCCCTATCTTAGTGGTATGCATCCCAGAAATGCCAAAAGGAGCGATAGTGGAAGTGGAAGTAATAACAACCACTGTGGATGTAGCCAAAAGTTTGGAGCAGAGAGATGCCAATTATTCTATTGATTGCAGCTCCCATGTCACTCCAATCTGTGCATCTTCAGTGGGTTGGGAATCTGGTCATGATTTCGGGCCATCGTTGCCTGCCAATGAAGGGATACGGATAGACTCCTTCGCTCGCGTTGTCGGACATGGATGTGCAGCTGTTGCACTTATTACGGCGTCGCGTTCCACGAACACAACTTCAAATAAATACGAAATTCAATCTGATTATATGTTAGACGATATGATTTCCTCAGCCGTAAAGGTACTTTCTAAGGCACGAGCTGGTCTAGATACTCGCAAGATTGTTCATATTCGGCTCTTCTATGTCTCCTCCGAGCAATCTACGAATGGAGAATACGTTGTAAATGACGATGGTGTTCAATTGCGTGCATCTCTTCGTGCCATAATCAGTTCTAAAGTAGAAAATAATCGACCAGCTATATCAGTCATTCCGGTGAAAGGACTAAATACTATTGGAATGTTGCCGAAAGAAAACGGAAATGTAAATAGTGGGATAATGTTTGCTATGCAGGTTCTTATATTTGACCCTATCCACCTCGAAACAGAGGTATGGATTCATAAAGATCGCGACTAGGCTGCTTGATATACCTACTGGTATTTTAGAAAATATAATAGAAAAGCCCCCCATTTTATACAGAACGACGAGCTTTACTTGCAGCAAGCACCAAGGATATGATGGATGGATCAACCGAATCTTCTTCCATAGCTTTCGAGACATCGGCCACCGGAATTCCCTGAATTATCGAAGTCAAATACTTGGTATAATTCCAGGTCCCCTCATACAAACTTGGAGATTTATTAGGTGATCTTTGTTCCTTTTCGTCAGTATTACATGACGGAGATACCTTATTGTTTGATCTTGGAAGGCTCTCTATAGGGAAAGTCTTATGGAAAACTTGACAGGAACTAAGCAATGGCTTCTCGTTGTTGGATTTATGCGTGTCGCCTGTAGCACGAAAGGGATTTT
>FMBT01000249.1:0-32673 GCA_900095095.1 Fragilariopsis cylindrus CCMP1102 | reverse complement strand
GAACTTACTCCCATCGACTAGCAGTAACGCTACGACGATTGGTTCCACTGAGGGTTGTTCTCCTGAAGGTGGTGCTGCCAAGAATGATACACCGGGAACGTCACTGGATTTCATCGGCACAAGTAACGCCGTAAAGAAATTATTTTCAATGTCGCTCGACTCTTCACCCTCAATATCGTCATCTTCTTCTTCGAAAAAAATTAGCACAATCGCGATACATAATTTTGATGGAACCCTTATTATCGATGACGCCGAGGACGAATCCAATTACGATGATTATTGTCAATTCAATAGAAACAATCGCGGCAATTACTATGCATCTTCTAACACTAGCAAGAAGTTGTTACCGCCAAGAAGTCAGTCACTGGCATTGGCGTTGTCGGCGTTGTCTCCGATAACTACAGATGATGATACCGGTACGATCGGTCTACAACAAAAATCTATACTTTCTAGTATCGGTTTTCAACCAGAGGCAATAGGAGTAATGAATAGTAGTACCACGTCAAAAAATAAAGATATTGCAAGCAACAATCCCGTCAAATCACCTACAGGAGATAATAAAAGCTACAACAGTAGTAAAGAACAGCTACCATCATCGTCTGCCCTGTTGGCTCCTCCCAAGGCACCCCGTGAATTTATTAATTGGAAATTTAAAGACTTGAATCTATTAGTGGGTCACGAAGCCTTGATTGTGCGACCCCCGACTACTACTAGTACGACGACGACTGAAGCGGCGTGTGATGAATCACGACAACAGCAGCAGCAACAACAACAACAACAACAACAAAATGCATCAGCATCAGCCTCAGATGCGGGAATTGCTGTCCGAGTTGAAGATCTCCAATTTCTTCAGAATGCATGGAAGGTATTCCAACAACAGCAACAACAACAGCACGCCATGTTGAGTAGCAGTACTTATCATCAGAGCAATAGTAATAGTAGAAGCAATACAAAAGCGACCGTATCGGAACAAAGATCTTACGCACAGGCGTTGCTACAAAAGCGTGAAGAAGTGTCATCAACGTCAATTTCATCCTCTCCTTCCGAAAACGACCAAAATAATCTAGACGTTAATCGACAGCTTGACAGTGCTGACAACGACAACGACAACGACGACAACGGTGATGGAGCTATTGCTTCTCGAGATATTGCTGAGAAGGAGAAGAAAAAAGACAATGAAAGCCTATCGGATCTTCCTCTCCAAACTTGTATCGTACCGTTTACTGGACCGTTATGTGGACGACTTTCGTCGATTGAATCCTCGTCGTCATCTTCAACCTCCGATCCAACGACAAACTCTGCTACTGGTATTAATGACTATCCTTCTCCTGCTTTGTCTATAGTCTTGGATGCTTACCTTGATAATCTGATGGCGAACGTGCCACAACTGGCGCTCTGCCTACAAGAAAAGGATTAATCCAAAGCGTCAAGTTGCTTCCGACGGAGGTAATTCCTTCTATGATGCTTCATCCCTCCACGCTGGATACAACTCTTCCACTTGATATCATTCATTCCCATTCCAACAATAGCAGTAACAACAATCATCATCGTCGTAGTAGCAATGGTATCAAAACGGAAGATATGTTTTCACCTAAAATCATGGAATGAATGCTAGTGCGCTTATGCGTTTCCTGAAAACTAACTGTACTCGTAATCACGCAACATATCTCTTGAGGCACGAAACACTTTCCGAAGCTAACAACAACGGTAGTCAAAGTGGCAACAACGGAAGACGTAACAAGCAACATCAGCAACAAAAGCAGCACAACATTCACCTATATGATATATCGTCCATCTCTACACAGGGAAACGGAAGTGGATATGGTGGCTTGCTACGATGTCGTTTCGATTTGCCTTAAGATTGCGCCACTTGGAAGTTCTGCTTCGTCCGTTTCGGAATCACATAAACGAGCGATTCGAGATCGACAACGGAGTTTATATCAACAAACACTTGATTTGTTACAAGACTTGATGGACGTCGACGGCAACGCACACGAATCGATGGTGGCATCGGTCCGTGAACACATGGCAGATACCTATTTGAGTAGCGTCGTTGGGGCAGGGAAGTCGTAGATAATAATACGTCAACAGAAAGCGCCGAATGGAAAAATACCACTCCAACAGCAACATCCACGAGAAATGCATCTTCTTCTTCGGAATTGCCATCGTCTCCTTCACCGCCCGTGGTAACCATGACCACGACTAGTACTAATTCATCTCTAAATTCGATCAACTCTGCTAGACTATCACAACCTGAATATTCACCAACAATACCTTCCGCTGATTCAACCAACAAACGCTGTAAAGAACGACAACCATATGCCACGCTTACAATTGACGCTTTAAACAAGGCACATGATCATCTAGTATGCGGAATCAAGACTCTTTCTTCTCTTTTTGAGAGAGATCTAGAGGAAAGGAGACTGTACCAGGAAGCAATAAAACTAGAGGAAGAGGCAGTATTGAAAAGGTCTCGACGTCGACAACGACCACATGCTCAGCATAAGGTGAATTCTAGAAGCAAAAACCAAGAAGAAAAGGATGACCAAATTCCAAAACTTTCACCCGCAATGATGATGCAACTTTTTGGGATGAATTATAAGCTAGTTAATATTTCGCTGCGTCTAGCAGAGCATCATTTGGGAAATTATTATTCCTCCAGCGCGATGCAGGCTTTGAGATCGGCTGCACGTCGGCTTGTCGATGCGGCTCATCTATTGGACTACTATGAAATAGAAATGAAGAAAGGAGAAGAATTCGGTTGTGTTTCTCAAAATGTGACAATCTGGAGGATGAAAAGTGGCAAGAATCGCTACAGCTACAGTAATTTGGCTGCTGGAACATTGTGGGCACTTTGCACGATCATTTGCCTCAGATGAATTGTGGAGAGATCGCGGCCATACTAGTGGGGATGACGTTATACAAATTCTTCGTGATGTTGAGAATGCATTTGTTGATCATCACAAAACGATGGAAGGAAAATACGACAAAGAAGACGGGGATCATAACAGAAAATTCTGGAAAATGGTACTGTTGGATGCCTTGGTTGAAAAGTCAAAAGGAAATGTAAGCTTACAATCTTTATCAGCCATTGTAGCGCCCTTCAACATGAATGAAAGCAATCTGAGAGGCTATTGCGGCAGCAAGGGAAATTCTAGCAAAACAACGCGTATTACAACGTGAAAGAAGAAAAGTATTGGTGCTTCTTGTGTATCCTACAGTCGAGCTATAACTGCATTTCAATTATCGTGGCGTCATTAGATCAGAAAGACCCACAATGATAAGTTAGTGTTACTCAACTTGCTACGACAACGCCTAGGCGACGCATGTAAGAAGTGGGAAAGGTACTATTGGCTGCACTCAGAACACTGTTGGCCAGCAACCAGGGTAGGAAAAGGATGATGTCTCCCAGCTAGCGGCTGAGGTCATTCTTGATTCAGCCGAATTTTGGTTCGCTCAGGATTGGAATCTTTTAAAGCATGTCACGACATGAGGAACTTAGCCTTACTACGGTGTAATCTCTGTCAATCTTACAAATTACGTGCGAATTCTGTTTTGCCAAACGAGATTCTACATCTTCTTCGAAGCATGCCGAAGATTGCCTTCAACAGGCTGCCAACCAGCTTCTGACGGCACACGAAGATCTTAATCAACGAGATGTGGATCCTCGTACATGGGATATGGTCAGTGAACAGCTCGCTTCTACATTTTTAGTACTTGGCGTTCGTCGTCGACAGTCTTTGTTGGGCGGTGGCAACGCACCTGTCATCTTCCAAGTTATGCGACTTTCTCCCGGTGAAGAACGATCGATATTGGATCCTATGACTCGCGCTTTAGAGATCTACCAACAATCTGATAATAACCATCAAGCCGCGGCTACGCACTATCAACTTGCCCTGACATTTTCAAAATTGTGGACTTGCCAACTGAATGAGAGCAACACACGGAAAAAATTGTCCAAGGCCTTTGAGCATTATAGTTTAGCATTTACTTTTTTCTCAAATAATTTTCGGGGCAATGGACCAACATTTTGTTTACTTTGTTTGGATTTAGCCAGCCTTTATGCTGCCATCCCTGGAGAAGAGGGACTGATTAAAGCTTTGGGCTGCTGTCTGGACTCATGTGACGCATTTTCCATGGATACTTCGCTAAGGCACTGTCGACTGTTACGACAAGATGGCGACAATTGCCACATCGGTAGATGATAGAGTTTTAAATTACTCCGCAGCTTGGTGAAGATTGATGCAATCTTTACAAGGACTTGTATCGTGAAGGTCTCACGGCCAAGATGGTACGAAATGTTCCAGATGACGATGAATTAGACGTGAATCCAAAAGCTGCTGCACTGTTGACACTCTATGAAGTCTTATGTGCTATAAAAAAGAAGTATGGAGTAATTGTTTCAAAATAATGGTATGTTTTGAAGTATATATAGTTCGGTAATATTGGTTTCAGTAGATTAACGAAAAATCACAATAGTTGTAAGAATATCTGTAATATGACAGGGTTTTCAAATCATACAAATATAATCTATTTTCTATCTATTCTTTGCAATTCTACTGCTTTGACATCATACTACTCCAGTACTTGACGTGAAATTCCAATTATTCATTGCAGACCCGGATGCAATATTATCTGTGACCAAAAACTATGGATATCATAGAGTGTATCAATGAATCATACAGTAAACTTGTACTATTAAAATTGTACTTATGTCTACTTCTACTACATCGATGATGATTGTTATTGTATTGTATTATTAATAATAAGTTTTTTTCTTTTCAAAATGATTGCATTATTTCAGCCAATCAGAGCGCGCAATTAATGATTCATTCATTCGATTCATTCGATTCATCCGATCTAACGTGTACAACAAGGATACAAAATCAAACGCGAAAATCGCGAAAATTGCTTCGAAGAGATGTGACTATCATATCGTAACTTAAAATCCAGCTACTTCTATCTACTATCTACATTTAGGCGCAACATTGTAGTAGATTAATTAATATCGGTTGTACAAGTGATTATTAGGTCTACGAGATGGTTGCTTTAAAATATTAGGATACAACAGCAGACATAAAAGGAACGACATCATGATGACGAAGAGCATCACAACCACCATATTCCTACTATGCATTGTATGCTTCTGCTCGACACCAAAAATTACGACGAGCGCATTCGTATCGCCAATAGCTGCATCGATACAAAAACCGAATCGTTTCGCACCGCTATCACCAACGACCGTGATGACGAAAAACATACTCGATGTAGCCACTGAAACGACCGACTCAACGTCGTCTTCGTCATCGTCGTCATCGTTGGAACCATTCCTTGAAGGTGTAAAACGCGATTTCGGAAATCGTTTCCCACAGTACAGATCGGACATCGTAGATGGTATCAACACACAATCGTTAGCAACAGTCTTATTTCTATTCTTTGCATGCTTGGCGCCGGCTGTTGGCTTTGGAAGGTATGTTTCATTGACTTCGCTATATAACATATGGAACAAATGCTGTCCTCTATAAAATAAATCAGATGTTTTCTTTCCACGATTATTGGCCTCACAACAAATACTCTCCCCAACTTCTTGGACTCGGTAGCGTATTAGGTGCATTAACAGGGAATCAAATGGGAGTTATAGAGATGGTAGCATCTACAAGCTTGAGTGGAATGTTGTACGCGATGTTTTCAGCACAACCCGTGCAATTGGTAGGGCCGCAGGGTCCAGTCGTATCCTTTATTGCCGCTATATTTGCAATATCATCGTCCTTGCAAGTACCGTTCTTAACATTATATGCAGCAACTGGATCGGTCGCATCATTGTGCTTAGCACTCTTTGCGGTTACTTCGGCGTCGAATTTTGTTTTCAATTTAACACGTTGGACTGATGAGATATTTAGTGTATTAGTCTCAGTTTTGTTTCTTGCTCAGGCTGTTGGAGATGTAAGCGCAACATTCCGCTCGTCAACGATGACGACAACAGCTTTGCTTACACTTGTCACGTGTCTTACGACTTTTGGGACAGCTTTGACGCTAAAAAATCTACCAAAGACACATTATTTAACCTCATCGCTTCGAAAAAATCTCGCGAACTTTGCTCCAGCTATTGGGGTAGTTGTGGGAACTCTTATTGCACGTGCTGCCCGGATCAGATGGGGTTCATTTGGTGCTTTGCCAGCTTTACAGCTTCCCTCTCAATTCGTTACTTCGACAGGTCGTTCATGGTCCTTAATCCCGACGGTGATGACGACGGTGAATTCGAAATTGTGGTTGGCAGCTATTCCAGCGGGAATTGCAGCAGCCATACTACTTTATTTAGATCAGAACATAACAGCTCGTCTGGTCAATCATCCCCGATTTAAGCAGACAAAGGGTAAAAGAACGTCAGTTTTAGATGGTATGCACGGCGACATGTTGGTGCTGGCAGGACTCACAGCAATTTCTTCCGTATTTGGACTTCCGTTCATGGTAGGTGCCCCAACAAGAAGTGCAGCCCATGTCCGAGCTCTGGTCGAAATAGACGAAACCTCAGGAGATGTCAAGGGTACTATCGAAAACCGAGTCACGGGGTTTTCCATTCATGCCTTGATAGGATTATGTGCAGTTGCTACCGCTCCAAGAAATTTGCTAGCGAAGGTACCGAAGGCTGCTTTGTCTGGAATCTTCTTGTATCTTGGATTCACGTCTTTACAGGGACTCGAATTTTGGGATAGGATTCGTGGTCTCTTCAAAGACGTCGTCGTTGAAGATAAATTCCAAACCGTAAAACGATCTAAGCTAACGATTTTCACTATAGCTCAAATGATGTGTGTATGGACTATGATGAAGGTGACCAATTCTAGGATTGGTGTGATATCACCTGTTCTTATTGCGCTTTTGCCATTAGCACGATGGGGACTGATAAAAACACGAATCGTCACGGAAGACGATATGAAAATGTTGGATGACTAATCATTACACATATCTATGCTACAGCTTTGAGTAAATTTATTTTTGTGCTTAATATCTTCTTGATTTTATCATACTAAGTTAGTAAATTGTCTAATCGAGTGAATTCTCGTTGGAGTTTACCCCACAAGTCCTTTTTTGTTTCCCACGGATTTCGACCAAAATTGAATAGATCTGTAGACTGCAACAGCATCGTTGTTATGCTGTGGACAGTTTCTAATTGTAGCCACGGTTCGATGGGCCCAATTAAGTTCTTCTGCCTCGAAGATTCCGACAATGTGGGACATCCCATCGAAGTATTAGTAGTATTGGTATAGACTTCTTCATCGTTTTGTTTCTCGTTTTTCTTGTTGTTGTCATCATCACTATTATAATTGTTATTATTATCATCATCATCATTATCATCATCGGTCTTCATTCTTTCTTCTTCGAAGCTCAGCAACGCATTCGCGTAGTCAAACCAAAGTGCATTCGCTTGATCACGATTTGCGCATACCTTCCTACACAATAGTATCAAATCGAAGCGAGGATCAGCCCAAGCCGCATCTTCCCAATCCAGGACAGAAAATACAGTTGGTTCGTCGTCGTTCAAGTGGTTTTCTTCTTCTGTTTCTCCTGAATAATCAGGAGAATTGTGGTAATCGACGGCCGTCGCTTTCACAATCGATGGCGATGGAAAAAATAAAGGATTCTTCTTACCAAATATAATATTTTGTGGTTGCAAATCCAAATGAACCAAAACCGGATCTAGCTGTGGGATAATCGTCTTGTCATTGCTATTAATTGTCTCTTCGAGTACCTGCAAACCTCGTTCAAGTCGTTTGATACATTCTTTGATACGAAGATCTGCTTCACAGCAATGTCCTTGTTCTTTCAATTCTCGTTGATTTTGCTTTTGCTTTTGTTGCTGGTTCAATGTTACCTCCTTCCAAACTTGACGATAGACACGTACCATACTTGAGTAAGTTTGAGCGACACCAACGTCATCATTGATATTGAAATTTTTATCATCTTGATGAAATAATGAAATTTGTTGTTGTTGTCGTCGTCGTCGTTGTCCTTCTCCTTCTACAAGTATTCCATTTCCAACTCGAGACGAATAGCAATGGAGTGGTATAAGTACTTCTTGTATTATAGTCCTAGCGTATTGTAAAGCTTGATCAACGGGAACTCGCCCCCATCGTGGATGTGGTTCATCAAATCCAAATTCTGTTCGAATTTTAGTCATACTATTCAAATACGACTCATCAACTTCGACGTCGTGTACTTCTTCGACGTCGTTGGTGTCCTTATCTTCGTCTATCATTATATCAGTTGTCATCGTTTTCGTCGGAATAGTCGTCGATGTCGGCAAGGGCAAAACACCATCGTCATCGGGACCAACGTATTCCAAAACGGCCCAGCATAACGGTGATGGATCTTCTAGTGTTGCTCTCTTCTGCTGCTCTGATGGTCTCGTGGTAGTATAGGAAGAACGAAAATACAAGACCCGAGGAATCTTAGGTAGGTGCAAATTTGACGAATTTCTTGAATTTGAATTTGATATCGGTACAGAGTTGTTATTGTGTTTCCGCATACCGGTACGATTCGGATTCTGGTGCTCGTTTTCACAGTCATTATGGTCGTTGTTATTGTTACTATTGTTGTTATTATTGTCATTATCATTCTTCTCTCTGATGCCTCCTTTATAATTATTTGTATTTGTCTCATTGTTGCTATTGTTGTTGATGTTGAGGTATTTATTTCTTCCCATTAAAGCTGCTTTTCTTGTCTTTCTATGATGTTCATCAAATGAATTACGTGCAATTTGATAACCCATAATTTCTGCCAAAAATAGCTTATATGGATTTTCATTCCGATTCAAATTCCACCATCGCGCTCCACCCTTCCAAATACGAAGAATTAAACGATTCTGTCCCAATATCATCGATTCGATCCATTCTTCGTCATTATTATTGTCGTTATCTTCTTCTTTTTGTAATTGTTGAGATAATGATAGATGCCTTCGTCGTCGTCGTTGTCGTTGGAGAGTATTATGATTGATACTGCAACCAAATCGTAGAATGTAAACTTCTTGCTGTGCGGATTTAGCTTCTTGAACATCATCTAGCCAGTAAAAACTACCGGTAACATTCTTATTCTTATTAATTTTTGATATGACTGAATTTTCTTGGTCGTCATTGTCACCATCGTCGCCATCGCCATCGCCGCTGCCATCATCATCATCATCATTTAAAAAAATTATGGATTTATTTAGCCGATCAAGTATCTCTTCAACAATGTGTTGTGGTGGATGCAGATCATCACGAATAGCAACAGTATCAGTGTGACGAAGAGAACATGATTCGGATTTCATTAGTCAAAAGAAGATATAGCTATAAGTAGGCGCCTATTAGCTAATCGTCGTATCCATCTTGTTACTTCTAATAAAAATTTATTTATTATGTAAGTTAATGGAAAAAAAAACTTTTTTTTGTATTGCTGCGTCTTGCGGCCATCCGTCCGGTTATCAGAAAATGGAACGAAATAACCTATTTTCTCTAATCCTCCGATCGCCGAAATCCTGTACAGTAGGGATTAAACAAAAATATTAATTGCGTGTGTCAATAATAATTTAATAATATTATATATTATGAAAAGATTGAAGTAACAATCTTACTATTGAATACTGGAAGGTCTACTAAGCGATAATATCTCCTGTAGACAGCACATCATACTGTACATACAATAAACAACAGTGTGTATGATAGACTAACTCATCGACTGTTGAATAAGCATTCTGCATATCTGTTGTAATAAGATGTATTTCTCTACCAAATCTTATATACAATTCGTTCTCATATTTTTCCAATATGCCTCCACCTTGAATGCCGACATCGAGGCTATTGATCAAGATACAAATCAGTGCACATCGTCAGCATCAACGTCAACGTCGTGTTCGGCGAAGCAGCGATTGACAAGACCAACCGACCTACCGCAACCTAAGATATTCAATGAATACAATACTACCGTAACAATTTCATTTTCAGATCCACAAACAAAAACTGAAACAAAATCTGAAATAAAGGTGGATGTCATGCCAGGATCAATTCGACAAATGGGACAAAATAATGCCAACTCGTCAATCTCCTCGGACTTAGCTGTGCTTCCTAGTATCGTTCCCCGTTCGGTGGTGGCTGAAATATTAACTCTGTTACGTGGTAACGAAGACGCGACAATAGCGAATGGCCAACAACACTCGAATTAGATAAAGATCCCGATTCAGTCGATGGTATGACTAGTCAAGAAATATTTATCGATAATGATTCATTACGAGCTAATCAACCAAGCAAAGGAGGAGGATTTTATCGAGAAGATATGGAAGAACGACGAGAACTAAGAGCGAAATTGCGTGCACTGACGGATCCATACACAGAAAAGATTACATCGTTTTTACACAAATGGTATGGTAAAGAGAAATGTGACAAGGGAAAGGAAGGAGTTGTACGGCATGTTATTCTCTAATTCGTCGTTATCGTGCAGGTGAACGTCAAAGTCACGCACCGCATCACGATAAACATTCTTATATTACGGTCGTCGTTAGTCTTAGTGATTACGGGAACGAGTATACAGGTGGATTATTCGTTTCAACGAAAAATAGTGACCGAAACTACGTTCAACTTAATCGTGGCGACGCTGTGGCTCATCAAGGAGGTGAGTTGGAAGTTGGAAGTTGCCATATATCATATATCATATATATATATATATATATATATATATATATTATATTATATTATATTTGCATACATTGACTGTTGTATATTGTGTCTATCCGAGTTTTTTTGAATTTAAATGGCGCCCTTTGTCTCTGATTGATTCCGTTATTCTTTTTTCCTTTCGAACGCACACATACTTACATCATCAAGATCTCCATCACGGGGTTCATGTTTTTGATCAACGAGATGACGGTGGTCCTGCAGAACGTTGGAGTTGGATTATGTGGTTTAGGGATTCTGATACATGTGAAGACCACGAACCTGATTGGTATCACCAATGTTCAGAAGATGGCAATCCAACCTGTATGTATCTACGGGCCACCTATGAAAGATCCACTGAGGATGTTGTACTATGGAATCAAAAGGCTAGTGATGCAGGTAAGAAAGTTTTTAATTCATCATATTATACCATATTGTATCGTAGCGTATCGTATGACGTTCGATGAGATTTTGTTTGCAAAAAAAAGTAAAATACAGTATAGTTGTATAAAGCTAGTATAGCACTGATCAATCTAATTACATCTTCCTCGTCTTTTTTGCATATAAAGGTCACGCTCAAGCATCCGTCAAACTGGCTTATGCATATTAAAAATTCTACCTGTGAGTGGTTATATATATATATATATATATATACATATGTGTGTATGTGTGCGATTTTATCATTCCCTTCTCACGACATTTCTCATGCCTTTTACGTCTTGAAAATAGTCGCATCTGCCATTTGATATGGATAAGGCCCAGTATTTGTTTACCGAAGCGATCGAATCGTCCAATGAACCGGATGGATTTTACGGCTTGGCCAATGTGTTATTAGCTAAAACCTCCATGAAAATCATGGGACATTCCGACCCTGCCGCTCGCAAGCAAGCAGCTCAAGAAGCATTGGTGTCGCCCTTAGTACTGGAAGCTATAGTACACTTGGAAGAGGCTGCCAGGGGTGGTCACGTGTTTGCGATGTTCAACTTAGGAATATCTCATTTATATGGCTATGGTCAAACGGATGGACGACGTGATCCCGATTTGGCAGCCGAGTGGTTTGAAGCGAGTGGATTGCCGAAGGTTTGTTTGCCAAATCGTTACACGCGTCGTCCGGGGTAGAAAGATGAAGCCGAAATGTGGCGTAGCAGGGCGTCGGTATTGGGATTTGGATCGTCTTGGAGGAAGCAAGCCCGGGAAAGGACGGGTTCTGGTGGATCATCCGGAGCGAAACTTAATTTGAAATGGCCTCCACTTCCCACCGGCGAAACACCACAGGAATTCTAATGATTGAAGCAATAATGGCGAAAATAGCCGGCTAGGGAAGTTTTGGAAAACCATACACTTCTTGGTAGCTAGCACTGTTGAGTCTGATTTTCTCTTAACCTTTCACACTTTCACCTAGTAATTTACTATTGATCTCGTTCCAAATACATCTACCCTCTGTGTCTAGCTCACATGGCTAGATAGTGACAGCTTATTATAAGTGGCTTCAAACTCAGATTCATTCAATCATCATGGAAATAATACTGTACGGTACATATACTAAACAAAATACTACAAAGGTACTGGATAGAACGTTTGTTGTTGTTGTTGTTGTTGTGTGTTGTTGTTGTCGTCGCCTTTGTCGTTTTTGGATCGAATGGATAGAAAAGAACAAGAAGCAAGAGCAAAAGAAAAGCAAGAAGAAACAAGAAGAAAAAAAAGAAAAAAGAAAAAGAAAAACGCAATGCGATTGGTTTAGTAAATAATAAAAAAAAAAAAAAAACATTCTCAAACGTGGATTGTAATAATATACAACAAAAATTAAAACATGAACTATTACAACATACAACTCAACTCAAACATACTAATACCACATTGCATCATTTGAACATGGTACATATAATGTCTTCTTCCTCTATTCCTATGAAATTTGAGGTATTATCCATGCGGTATGATGGTATTTTCTCCGCAACATTCTTAGAATGTTTGTGATTTCTTTCTTCTTGCTTTCGCCATATTCGTACAAGTAATGGCTTTTGTAATCGAACGTCAACAAATAATTCAGTTCCGCAGCTCTTTTTTGTCGTCCATTACTGATGGAACGCACGAAGAAACGAAAAATGTAGAATAATGCCAACATTCAACTCACAGATGATCCCACATCCAAAATATTCCTAGACTGGATGTATCATCAACGAGGATGCCAGGGTGAAGAAGATGCCGTAAAAATTCTTGTCAATGAGCAGACTGGTCACCGGGGTCTTTATGTTACCAAGGATGTTGCCGAAGGTGATTACATATTCGCCATTCCCTTTCAATCAGCCTGGATCGTTGAAAAAGAAGAGGAAGATGGGAAGAATAAAGAAAAAATGGCAGAAGAATTATCGGATGCCGAACGAGGATTTAGGTTCTTGATGTGGCAGCGACGACTTCGTGATACCGAATCCCAGGACGACGACGACGATGATAATAACTGGAAACCATACCTTGAAATACTTCCGACGTATAATAATGGTAGTAACGATATTACATCGTGGACAATGGAGCAAATCGCTTCACTCGAATTGCCCCCAATAATTCAACGGGCACTCAGTAAGAAACAAAACGTGGAAGAATTGGCGAGTCAGAACGAGAAAACGGTACATCTCAATGAACTACGATTTGCTACTTGGTTGGTAAACTCGAGAGCTATTACAGTGATTGTAGATGACGACGACGACGACGACGACGACGATGATGATGATGATGATGATGGCATCGAAAATGATAACGAGCGTGACGACGAGGAGGAGAATGATGACAGGAATGAAGACGAAAACAAAAACATCTCAACGAACTGTGTATTAGTTCCCCTTCTTGATATGATCAATCATTCGTCTAATAAATCCAATGCATATTATTCAGTATTAGGAGACGATGGTCACGACGACGATGGCGACGACGACGATGGCGACGACGAAGATAGTCAGCTTTATTATGCAATCGTTGCCGATCGAGATATCCAAAAAAACGAAGAACTGTTCACATCATATGGTAGTGAAGAGGATTCTTCTCTTGATTTGTTAATGCAATATGGATTTGTTCCGGACTATAACCCGTTTGATGTAAATTTTTGGGATGTTTATTCTCAAACGCAGACGAGAACAATGACGAATGCGATTGATTCTTGTTGGAGCACAACTTAGAACAAGACGAAGATCGTCTTTCCGAGTTGATATTGTCCATAATTCCAGAGTTGAAAGAAAACGACTATTCAACGAAAGAAGGTAAAGTAGAAGAAACAAAACAGAATGATAATGATCGGATTGCGATATCGTCGTCGTCGTCGTCGTCCATATTGTCGTCGTCGCCGATCATCGAGCGTTCTATATTAGAATTTCGTATCCGTATGAAGCGTTCATTTATCGAATGGAAGCATCCATCAGAAGAGAATGAAAATAAAAGCATTCAAATGGCGGAATAAGATTAAAAAGAAATATAGAGTTTCACGTGTGTTTTTAAGAATAGAACAAGGTCTGCTAATGTGTATTTCTGTACTCCTTTTCTATCTTTATTCCCCGACAGCATTCAAAAGTATGATACACAAATTGTCCTACGGAACAACCCTATTACAGTATCTTATTATTATTATTGTTATTACTATTATTATATATAGTACCGTCATGTAGGTAGTTAGACACTGCGTAAATTTATTTATTTCCTCTATCTCTTCTCCAATACATTTTCCATTGTATGCGTATTCGTATGCGCATATGTATGATCTTCCATTACTTTCAATACTTCATCAATCTTCTCATCTAATGCTTTAGGACAGTCCAATAGATGATCAGTAATTCATAATTGTCTAATTCTAATAGTATACCAGTAATCCTACCAGCATCTAAGTCTGGTTCGATCTTTCAATGAAGGTATAAATTTGTTCACCAATAATATTTCGTTTTTCTGATACGGATTGATGTTGATGTTGTTGTTGTGTTGTTGTACTCCTCGACTAGAAGAAGGATATATGAATACTGGTATATTCGGGTCTCTTGATTGATTTTGCGACAGCGACGAAGATGATGGTGGTGGTGCCGCGTTGACGACGACATACGGTTGTTGTTGACAATACTACGGGAATGCCGCCCACTCACGTAATAATTACCAGGAGGGGTAGTTCGACGATTTCCTACCCCTGTTACGAAACGAGAAGATGTGTGATTATTCATCAGACGACCGCTACTATTTGTACTTGTACGACCAGTATCATTATTTCTATGTAGTATATGATGACTGGGTTGTTGCTGTTGAAAATACCCTCTAGCAACAGTACTTGTAGTAGTAGTCGAAGTAGCAGTAGCTCCACGAGTACGAAGAATCGTCATTTTATTATTACTAATCTTGGGCGTTGTTTGGTTATTATTATAGTTATTATTACTGTTATAGTATTCACTTGGATCATCATCATCATCATCGTCATCATCATCATCATTATCATCCATAGTAGTAGGGGTAAACCTTTTATCCTTTCTACATAATTGAGAACGTCGATTTTTCGCTCTTTCCGCGATTCCAGCAAGGATAGGATTTCTTTTTTTATTATCTTTGTTTAAAGTATTGCTATTATTGCAAATATTGTTAGTTTTACTATTCTTATTTTTCTCAAATTCAAGCAGAGTGTTATTGCTGCTGTCATTTTCGTTATCTTCGTCGTCATTGTCGTCATTATGGTCAAGTCTCAACGAAGGAAATATGTCTTGAATTTTATGTGATTCTTTCTTTACGGTACGCTGTTTACGACTTCTATCGTTGTTATTGTCATTGTCATTGTTGCCATTATCATTGCCATTCTGCTGCTGTTGAATCGAGGTCATATTTTTTGTCGCAACAGTATTTTTATTGGTTCCTGATCGTTAACTACTAATATCACTGCCGCTACTACTAGTCGTTACTGTTGTTTTAATGATGATAATCGGATGGATGAAAAAAAAATATCGGTGATGGTCAAATCAAAATTTAATATTTTTATGGCTGTGGATAATGGCTGCAACTCATTTGATTTCGACTACAAGTCAACGATTGTTTTACTCTATGGCATTGATGGTCACTCCGTCCCGTGAGGATTATCTGTGATGATGGCGCAACAAAAAACTTCAAAACCGGATGAAGATATTTTCACAGGGCCATTCTTGAAAGAATACGGGTATCGATCCACAGAAATTTAAAAAACTTCCTTGTGACTCACTCGACTTATACACTTCGTGATTCCTCCACCCGTGCAACTACTACTGTAGCAAACTCAAACATGGCTGAATGAAAGATGGACAAGGGACATGATCACATATTTAGACCACATGAAGCTAGGGGAAAGGATGAAACAGAAACATTGTCGTTATCAGCATTATTATTATTCTTCTTTCTATTCTTTACGAATAACATCAACAAAGCTTTCGTCGTCGTCGCAATGAGTTGTAATAATAATATTAATAATAACAGCGCCCATCAGTCTTCTCCTCCTTCTACTGATGCTGCTGGTTTGGATGCTGCAGAGGTTACAAATGCAAAGAATACTATTGACTTTCTAACAATGGCACGCGGCCTCAAGACAACCCCACGTACAGGATGGGTCCTTCAAAAGGCTGGACCAAGAATTGAATCTGTAGCCGATCATTCATGGCGAATTAGTCTAATGGCCATGGTCGCATCATCACCATCGATATCATCATCACCATCGACAACACGACAATACGATACGAACAGATGTATAAAAATGGCATTAGTACATGATTTAGCGGAAGCGACGGTTGGAGATATAACTCCTCATTGTGGTGTTAGTGATACTACTAAACATGAATTAGAATTACGTGCCATAACGGAGATGACTCAAAAATTAACACTAGGCCTGCCATCATCGGTAGATGATGTATCGTCATCATTATCATCATCAAATAATGGTGTTGGAAATGAAATATTAGAATTATGGAAAGAATATGAAGAAGGTTTACAGATAATGCAAAATTGGTGAAAGATATGGATAAATTAGAAATGATATTACAAGCATTGGAATATGAAAATGATGGAAAAAATGAAAAATCATTAGACGGGTAAGTTATCACAATGCAATTCTATAGCAGTATATTTTCCCCATAATTACAGGACTCGATCTAAAAAGCTATTTTTGTTTTTTGTCTTCATCTTTAAAAAAATGATAACATCGACAGGTTCTTTGATGGGACACGATCAAAATGGAAAACAAATATTGGTGAATCATGGGGAAAAGAAATTGAATCTAGAAGAACACAAAGACGTAATAATCAGCAACAAAAGGAGAACGATGATGATACAACAACAGCAAAACCAACAAAAGCGGAATAATAATCAAGACGCGCATGCATGTAGTTGATTAGAAAATACTTTGTGGGTTTTGAGATGGTTTGATGTTCATTCTATTGGTTTTTTCTTTTCTTCTTCTAGTACTAGGTTAAATCTACCACTCTAACTTCTATTTCTCTAAATTCAAATATCTATTTCGAATACGCTGATTAGGATCGATACCGATTCTAATAGCAAAGTTGTTATCACTACTACTTATACCATCATACTTTCTACTAATTTTACAGCACCAGTGTAGTACTACAGGTAATAAATCAGCTGCAATGCAGTAGGAGCGTGGTTGTTTTATCGCAATTATATAGCAATTTCTATTCTTTTGTACTCTTAGTCTTCGGTTTTCGCTTCTTTATCGTTTGCGTCGTCGTCGTCCTCGCCGCCGCTGCACCACTGCCTTCGATTCGTCTTTATCCTACGATTTCTCTTCTACATTCTTTATCGTACGTCGATCGCGTTCTTCTATTGCCAATGCCTTATGTAAAATTCGTGCAACTTGTATGGCTGTTCCTCTTTTTTCTGGATCCTTTTCATAACATAGATCCATGACCTTCATGAAAGCCTTGACAATACGATTTTGTTTCAATTGACCATTTGTTCCACCACTCAAAAACGGTTCAAACATAGTTGGACGAACACCCTCTCGAACTAAAGAACGTGCATCTTCCATTAAATGTTTTTTCATTTTACCACGAGGAGAATGAGTCGTTAGGATATGGAACATTACCTCACCGAGTGCGTACACATCGACTTTCTCCGTTACCATAGTAGTACCAGTCATATCCATTTCTTCCGGTGCACGCCACCACGGTTCGTGCAGTCGAGAACGGAAACCACATGTTGCATTCGTTTTCGGATCGTACGTCATAAATTCGGCGATGTTAAAATCATTCAGTTTTGGACTACCATCTCTCATAATTGCGATATTACGTGGGTTGATATCATAATGTGCCATAGTCGGTACAGAACGACCAAATCCTGTTGTACTGTTGACAGAATTAGGATTGGTATGTTCATACAAAAGAGACTTAACAGATTTACTTCGACCACCACTTTCATCTGATACATGAACGTTGTGTATGTGAGCAAGTCCCAAACTGACTCCGGTTGCTAGTTGTAACTTTAGAAATAAAGCCTGTGGATCTTCTTCTTTCCCACGTAATCGACGATCTAATTGTTCCAAATTAGCAATCGCCCCACCCACGATTCCTTCGGCTAGTTCGTTTATTGCAGATTGACCGCAATACCCATGAACGTTAACAACGAAGGGACTAAAGGTTAACCGCTCCATAGCCACAGCATCACGACGATGTAAATCAAAATATTCATCTATAAATTCTCGTTCGATACGTAGTGTCTTCAGAACAACCGCTGGTGAGAACGAAGATGACGACGACGACGAGATGATGATGATAATCGGATTTATATTTCCACGCCGAACGGAACCATCCTTGACCCAAAAATGACAAATCTTCCTCCTTATCCGTCCGGAATACACTACTTGACATATCCATTTCATGAACAGAATTACAATTCGGAAACGACGCCGTCATCCATTTTGCCATTGGTAAGCAATTATTCCTTTTGTTTCTTCGACTTCGTTTACTGATAGTTTCGTTGACGACGATGATAATGACACAATGTTGGTCTTTTCTTCAACGTCATCGTAATTATAGATCTGTTAACTAACGGAAGCTCAAAGTTCTGCAATATAATGTTTACTGGTAGATGTTGAGTTTTGTCGAATCTCGTCGTCATCTATCGGAACTCGAATTTGTTTAATATTGTCGTAGTAGTTGTTACTCCTACCGCTACTGCCACTTCCATCGTGTATCATCAGCCAGGTGATTATTCGAGGACGATCTTTAATAAGATTCAACGATCCTCTGTGTCCATTTGGTCTTAATAAAAACGATTTCTGATAAGGAGAATTTTCAGAATCGTCATAGTTCTTATTGTTGTTCTTTTCTTGTTCGATTACATTCAATGTAAAATAAACGAATGTTGAACAGGATATAACAATGAGAAGTAAAAAAGCAAGAACAATTTGTCTCCCCCCGAGAAGATATTTTTGGCTGCTGCTGCTGCTGTTATTGATGTTGTATTGTATTACTATTTCGACGGTGTTGCTGCTGCTGCTGTGCTTGTATTTTGTAGTTGAATGTTGATGTTGGTGGTTTATTGTCATTGGTGAAGTCAAATAAGTAGATTGTGCCTCCGATAGGAAGGAATTTGAGAAGTGGATGTTGAAGATTCGAAGGTAGAATGATAATTCCATTCATAGACATAGAATCGATTTCAGCTGATGGCGGAGGAAGACTTCCGTTTGATCGTTTAGATAAATTAGGACGATTAGTATTTAGTAGTGTAGCTGCGTTTATCACATTGACCTCCAATTCATTTTTCGATGCACTACTACGTTGCAGGTGAAGTGGTGATGTGCTTGATGCAAGACGTTCCATCTTCCGATCCACATTGGGGGTCATTCTTTATACGATAGCACTTTGTTAGCTTGGTTAATGACATTTCTGTTGTTGTCTCGATGTTTGTTGTGAAGTTTGAGATGAATTGACAAACATTTCTGTTGTTGCTTTTTAGTTTTTAAAATGGCCTTTTTTTCGTGTCGATCCGTTGATTCGGCGCTCTTGTTTTTCTTGGTTTTAATGGCTTGACTTGTGGCTCTACAGCTACTGTGACGTTAGTGTAATGTTAAATGATCCACGATTGAAGGAGTTCAGTCGTGTATAACCTTTTATTGACACTATGTAGCTATTAGTACTGATTTGTATGTTAGATGACCGACCAGTGAGTTGTAAGAGTATTATGACGTCGTCAATAAACACGTGATCAGGTGTATCTCGTGTTGTAGCTGTTGGAGGAACAGGGGCAACATTATATGGCGCGTAATTTTTTTTTAACCCACCGATAACACGACAACGACACACCCAAAAAAAAGATCCGTTCGTTTCACTGAAGAATAACATCACACAGCAAGTTTAAAAAGTTTAAATTCATTTTCATTACATGATCCTCATCATATCTTTCAGCACGACGACTAGCAATTCAGTACAACCGTAAACCACTATACAAATACATTCAATGATCATCCGATTATCTCTACCTACCACATCTACATGTAATACGATTCATATGTCTTCTTTATTATTGATCACGACGCTCTTTACCACTTTGTTGCTTCCATCAACATCGTCGTCATCACAGCATGATGGTCGTCGATCTCTGATCGTCGGTGGCACCGATGCCAACGACAATGAATTTCCAGCATTCGCTTGGACGGGAATCACGAAAGAGGGTTGGGGTAAGAAATACATACATATATATATATATATATATATATATATATTGACATATATTCACTGCATGAGTTTAATTTTCTTGATTCTATTCTCTATTTATTCTTTCTCATTTCACCCTTTCTTTCTTTCTTTCTTTCTTTCTTGTTATTGTTGTCGTCGTCAATATTTACTTTTTCGAATTCAAAAGGTTGCGGCGGAGCATTAATCCATGAAGATATCATTTGACAGCTGCCCATTGTAGATGGGCCTTTTATGATACTATGTCAGTGATGATCGGTTCTCATACTATCGACAACGTTGATAACATCGGTGAAAATATTGATATAGATAAATTTGCAATCCATCCAATGAATGACCAAAATGGGTACGTTAATGATATTATGTTAATATTATTACGTAATTCTAGTAAAGCCACACCATTTACGATCAATCGAGATCAAACGATTCCAAAACCTATGGTGGACTCTATGTCTGTGATGGGATTTGGTAAGACAAGTGAAAATGGAACTACTTTTCCTGATACGCTCCAAGTTGTCGACGGTATTGTAGCATTCTCTTCTAAGAAATGTTCAGAACAATGGAAACTTGCCATGAACGAAACATTTCTATGTGCTGGTACTGTTGAAGGAGGCAAAGATGCATGTGATTCTGATTCCGGTAGTCCGTTCATTGTCAATAATAACATAGTGGTTGCCATAACAGGTAAGAAGTTGAATTATGAATTCCAGCAGGGCTCTCGTGGTACAGATTATATATCAACAATTTTCTCACATTATAAATTGATATCATACCATACCATATCTCTACCCTACACAAACAAACAAAAAAGGAGACGGTGTAGGATGCGGTCGAAAAAATATTCCCTCTGTGAATCAGCGTGTTTCGGCATTTGTTGACTGGATCGATGAAAATGTTTGTTATTATCCAATAATCCACCTTCAAAATGCAAAACGATCACGGTCCAGCAGGTAGATGATGTATCAGAAGGAAAATCGAAAGACGATAAGAAGGAGACGACGACAGATACAACGATAGCACCGAGCAACTCAACTCAAACAACTCTTGCTATCGATACAAATACATACGATTCCTATTTCGATGAGACCGGTGACGATGATTCATATAACACTACGTCAGTTATAACAAGTACTGATAAAATCAAGAATTTTAAAGAATCTAATCTGGAAATATTCACTATCATTCTAGTGGTGGGGGTGTAATTGTCTTAGCATACAGGTATTGTCAAGGTTTCAGGGAAAAAAGAGCTTCTTATGAAAGAATTCAAGAAAGCAACGTATAATTAAGCTAAAAAGAGTAAGAAAAACTAACAGATTTCCTTTTCTACTTTCAACAAAACAAACGAACATAGGAAACAACAGCAACAACAACGATAATAATAATAATATATATTCCTTTATAAATAGAATAATAAGTTAAAAATTAAAAATATGCATACCTGTATTATTGTATGATGCTGGCTAGTATATTATCATTTACTATATATCTCATCGTGGTTCGATGCGATATGATAACAACGACGTACGCTTACTATCATTTGACGAAAGAACCAAATGCGAATCCAACCTGTCGGAATTTTTCAGTGAGAATTCCTTATCGATCGTACATATAAAGGATTGTGCCGATCGTTGATCCAACAGCAATGATTTTTATTATCTTCGTTGTTGTTATTGTTATCATTACTATGTGATGATATTGATGACGGTACAAGTACGTCATTATACTGATGACCAGGATACCATCCATATGTACCATCAACGAACTCTTTTGTAAATGATTTTGATATTGATAAACATCCACGTAATGCAATATCAACATACGATTGTAGTATTGGATGTTTTGTATTTGATGCCATTTTTGTATAGCATTTACGTGGAACATAAATCCAAACGCAAATTTCATTCTTTTCACTTGCATTATTATTGTTATATATATCTTGTTTGATGTTGATGCTGTCGTTATTATTATCACAGTCAACCAGTTGTTGACGTGGTCGTCGTGGTCGTCTCAAAAATGTGTCCGAGTAATATTTTTCCTCGATCTCTTCTTGCATCCTCTGGTGCTTAATATGGTCGACAACGACAGCATCGTCGGTATCTAGCAATGCATTGTCTACTCGTTCAATATCATTTAAATCTACACGATGACGATGGTAACATTTTTCACGACGATCTAATGCAAACAAGACTTCGTTGTTGTCACAATCACCGTTATTGGAAGAAGGCAAGGGAACCAAAACACCCACACAGGACGGATAATATTTATTCTTCTTCTTCTTATTATTATTATTATCCATTTCTTTCCTGTCTATTTCTTCACTGCCTTTTCCTCCTGTGGGAGGAAATCGCTGTACACCTAAAAATGTATTCTTCTGTCCACATACATTCCACAATCTTATCCAATTACGAAGTCGAATAGGAATAGCAGGCGCAGCAGCATCGCAACCATCGCCTCCTTTTAGTGCCGACGCCGTAACGGCTCGAGATTCAGCGCAAATCAAGGAACCATATCCGAAGACATAATGTTTCGCCATTGTGCGTGCCTCTACAAGTTCCTAGGTGATACTACTTGATCCTACAATATAATGTTCAATTATTGTTTGTATGTTGTATGTTTGTTTTTGTATGTTTGTATGTTTGTTGTTTGTATTGATTGATTATTTTGATTGAATCCGCAGACTTCTTGTATTGCGAATTGCGATTGGAATTGGAATTCTTAGAAATATTAATTGGTGACTAACTCACTAGACACGACTCGATTACTCCTAGACTAGATCGACTCACTCATTCGATACACTGGACAATGGTAGTGGTATTCTAGTGTGTGCGTGGGTATTTGTGTTGAATTACATTCCTAACAATACAACGTATTTTGCGTGTTGTCTGCTATCTTGATATCCGCATGATCTCTACTACAAAGTACACCAGCCAATCAAGGGACTTACGAGGTCCGCCATCTATGAGAACATTAACCGTGCTAACCAGGAAAAATGATTTTACTTCTACACTTAGTACGCTAGGATCCTGATTTAAGAAATACAGTTCAGATAAAGAGACAGTAGTGTACGAATATAATAATATATAGTAGAGAAAAGTAATATAGTACAGGTTACTATTATAATAGTATGAGAAACGTCTTGCTTCAATTTTTTTATCTTCTAAATGATATCCGGCATGGAGATTCTCTTTGAAGTCAAAGCAGAGACTTCATCAAAATAGTCGTCATCTTCAGCAGAGATAGTTGGAGAATCTTCGTAGCCATCATTCTTCATCGTAGAATCATTATATTCACTATTCAATGCTTCCATTTCCCCGTCTGAATCAGTATGAGGAGTGTCGAATTGTTTGGGTGAAAAAGCTTTTTCTAGCAAATCCATTGAATGATTCAACTCTCCGCTGGATGGTATAAATTTTGGATTGTTTTCCGGTAAATCTATCGAAATTGATTTGCTTCGGAATCGGATAAACAAGAAACCACAGCAACATAACGATACTAACCCACCCAAAACCCCCACAACTATCCAGATCCAATCCGAAACGTAAACTACCCCCAAGCATGTGTCCACATAATTCGCTGTCCCTATCTTTTCGCAATCGACTTTCATATCGGGATAGGCCTTAGCAAGAGCACCGTATGTTTTCGTTGCTATGTTTCTCCTATCTGATTGAGTTGGATTTCCAAGATATAAATCGAGATCGTTTGCCGCGTCCCGTTTTCGTACAAAGGGAATAAGCGCACGCGAATACACATACGCTTCCGCTCTTGTTTGCAAATTTTCGTTGTTTGAAAGTTCCATCGAAGTACTCAAAGCTCCTTGAATGATAGGTATAAGAAGAAGAATGGATATTTCATCAGCCGCTTTTTCCAATGCTCGACAAGAATTGCTTAGAGATGCTCCACGACCCGTGTAGAGCAGAGATACGAGCTCTTCGTTTACATCAACATTGGTTATGTCGTCCAGACAGGTTCCAAATTCTTGACAATGCTGTTGCGCTAGGTCGTAGAACATATAGCCCACAGCGGTTCCATTCTTCGTTGTGCCTTCCAAGCTTCCGATTAATAGAGCGGCAGCTCTATCCCAAGAATCACTTGACCCAGACGATTCGAGTTTTTGTGCATTACAATCTGAAACAGCTTCGTAAGCATTTTGTAGTGCGGCAAAATACATCACTAAGATCTGAGAAGACTTAATAGCTACCGTCCGACGTTGCTCGTCCGTCCAACTTCCTTTGAGAGGATCAAGAGCTGTTCGAATTATTTCATCCGCGTACGTATCTGTAGTGTAGTATCGAACAAAGACGTCAAACTCTGGCACAATCGATCTATGCTTCGTCGTCGCGAAATCTCCAATACTGATGCTTACTCCATTTGAGCCTCTAGCGTGCTTACCATACGTGTATAATTCGTCAGCAGCACCATACGCCTTCATCTGTAGAAGAACATCCATCTCGCGGATGTCAAGATCCAATCGGGAGTACTGTAGAATAGGGAGAAGAGGAGTAATTTATGGTCAGCTTACACTATCTTCTTATAAGGCTTTTGCAGTAGATGATTCAAATTTTAACTTTCGCGCTTACCTCGCGAACGTCACTTGCGGGTCTATATCCAGCCAAATGGGCATCAATGTCAGGGTCGTTACATTCTGGAGCTTCGTTGGTTACCTCTGCCTCGTGGACGCCAATGTCGTCACATTTTAATCCAAGACAATCGTAAGACTGTCGAATCAAATCAACGATAGGTTCGACATCTACAGCATTAAAATTCGTATTAAGCAAAAGTTTCTCTTTAAGAGAGTCAAATAAGCTCAGGCTACATCCTGCTACTAATGGTACAAATGCATGTGAATAGATCTTCAACCTCTCTCGATCATTCGCCCTCAAAGATATGATCAAACCCTGAATCAATGGAATAGCCATCTGTGGGATCAGTTGATTGACAATACCACGAAGTCTTATGTATGTAGTCTGGCTTTCTGAGCAAGCATTTGGTAAAGATACCTCATTCTTGGCTTCATTGAAAAGCCTCAAAATGTTCGTGTTTGTTCTTGATTGGCCACCATTATCGATGTTAAAAATTTCGCCGAACTTCTCTGACAGAGCGTAAAGGAGATGCCCATTCTCTGAATCGCCCGCTATCTGACCATCTCCAATCCAATATGCTACAGCAGCATCCATGGAATGTACTCCATTATCATCTCGAAGCTGTTTGTTTTTGCAGGCTTGAAGAGTTTCATGCATCATATGTATAATCTCCACCCAAACATTGAGAACCATGACAGCTTCAGTTGCAATATTTGATTTTGCAATGCTCGAATTTTCCAAGGCTTCTTCTACTAACTGGTCAGCATAAAATTGGTTTCCTAGTGTGTGCATGAACATATTGAACTCAGGCTCATCAAGCATGTCGTTTGTAGACTCGGTAGAGAAAAACTTCAAGCTTCTAGTTCGGACAAACTTTCCATTCTCATCGAATTCCTCAGAGTTCTTGCCTTTTCTATATACCAATTGTGCGAGTTCGTTGTTTCCTTCTGCAAGTGCCTCTGACATATCTTTTACATCTAACGCAATATTAGCTCTGTCTTTGACGTACGTAGTTGTAACATACAAGTTGTCTGCGAGATTGGTGGGAGTGTCTTTAGCAGGCAAAACATCGTCGCTTTGATTGGTGGAACACAAATAGTACCCACTTGGGTTTCCAATATCAGCGCAGGCAATCCCAAGGTCACCCAAGACACCACTGAAGGCTTCAACAATATCAGACACTGCTAGACTTGTTGAGCCACTTGATAATGAAGCAAAATTCTGCGAGAGAATTAACCCACTATTTGGGTCGATTTTTCCAATAAGTGGAGCGACTGCCCGGGAGAAAACGTGTGCAATTGCAAACAATTCCGGATCGCTAGAAGAGCCGTCGTCATTAATCTTAATGGAACTACTAATTGTCCCTTGAATAAGAGGGACTATCATTTTCGGAATAATCATACTTGGTACTACACGTGTCAGGTAATCGCATTCTCCGTCTACTAAAGAGTCCCTCCCACTAGCAAATTGAAACATAAGTTGTTGATTTACCGTGGCCTCTCCCGAGGTTTCACAGGAACTAAAGTCATCACAAAACTCATTACCAAGTGCATACATCCATTCTCCTTGTCCATCAGCTTTCCCACCAGCCAGTATCCCTTCAACCGATCCAACATAAAATGCAACCGCTCTATCCCATTCCTTTCTTGCATTTTCACCAGACCCATTCTTGCACTCAGTAATGAAGATTGCATTTTAGTTAAAACAGCGTTGTAAGAAACCATAATCTGCAATGTACGTCTAACGATCTGTGCCAATTGCACTCGCGTTGCCGTTGCGTATTCGCCCTTCTGAGCAATAGCTTGTGAAATAATTTCGTCGGCTGAATTATAATTATCAGAACTAGAATTTGAGAGTGCGTATAGTGTTGAGCTGTTGGCTATCACGGAATTGTGACCAAACTTGTACACATCCTCAGCTGCTCCGTAAGCTTCAGTGCGCATCATGATATACAGTTCAAGAGCATCCAGATCTAATCTGGCTTCTTCTTTCACATCATACTGAGGGGTGTAACCAGCCAAAGGTGAACTAATTTTTGGGTCATATTCCAATCGGTCGCACAAACGCTTCACGAGATCTGTTAAACTTGCATCAGCGTCAACTCCTGTTTGAATAGTTTCGCATGTGATTCTCTGACATTTCAGAAAGGTAGCAAGGTGATCCAGTATATCCTCTGTTAGAGAGGTCTGTTGGTTGTATCCACTATATAACGCAGATTGGAGTTCGGAATATGCTTTAGGGTCACACGCGGCGGATTGAGGAATAACTGCAACAGCATATAATTCAACCATATTTTTACTGTTCTCCACCATGTGATATAGTAAAGATTGAATTAGAGGTTGGGTCAAGGAACGGATTATCTCGTGGGAAATAGATCGAATAACTTCAGTTGCACCAGGTATCTTGGGACAATTTTTAGCGGCCGTTTGTGCCTCTTTAAACAAGTCCATTAATTTGGTGTTTATTGGAGCTTCTGCCTCAGGATAGCCAAAGAATTTTTGAACTGATTGACCGACAGAGTATATCATCCACCCATCATCGAATTTTCCTTCACCCTGATCTTCTCCGATCCATAGCGCCACGGCCGAATCGATAACAGATTCGGGGGATGAGCCTTGATCACAGATACGCACTGCAGAATAAAGCTATGAGTAAGTACAATGAATACCTGAAGAATAACCGTAGCCTCTGCTGCAAGTTTGTTGTCATTTCCGCTGTTCAGAGCTTCGACTACTACATCGTTGGCGTAGGAAAAGTTTTCAAGGGAAGAACTATCTAGATCAGTATCTTCATACAGCGCATACTTGTAAATATTAAACATTGGATCGTCGTGCATTACGGGAGCCGCTTGTGTACTAAGCGATGCTAAAGTAGGTGTTCCATCAACAGCATCACCAAACAATCTTGATCGCAGAGCGTTGGCGCCATCTGTGTATATCGTTTTGGCATCGTTTGACGAAGGGGCTTCAAACATGTCTCGGACATCCAATGCGAAGGAAGCGTCAATAGCGGCAGCATTGAAGTCGGCAAAGGTGTATCGACCAAAAGCTAGCGGAGTGGATTGTGGTGGAATTGATGGCGGAGTCACACCATCCGAACATAAATTTCCAGCAATTGGCTCATTAATGAGTACACCAACATCAGAGCATACGATTGATCTGCAATGCGTCGCCCGCAATGCGTCCGCGACGGCCTTAAAACCATCTGCCACGGGTTGTGCGGTTAGTTGGTATTCCATTTGGCTCTTAATAATGTCGGCACTTTCAGTCGATGATCGACTGATCAAAGGAATAATGGCACGAGAAATTGTATCTCCAATCGCCAAACTAGCATCGTCAGTTCCAACTGTCAGGTTTTCATTAATAGAAGCATATTTTAATATCCCTGAATTAGTGGCACAGACATGGATGGTATAATTGTGATCGACCAATGACGCAACTTGTCCACAATTTGCTGAATGACGCAACTTCTCCCAACACGCATCATAGATGTTATGATGAGTTCATTTATTTTCGCCGCTCCATCATTGTCACCACCATCGCCAATACACGTGTCGAAGTCGGTACAGAGTTCATTAGCCATCGCGAAAGTGAATTCTCCCCCATTAAAGTCCTTAGGATTAGCAATTTTACCCTCCATTGACCCAATATATAACATCGCACTAGCATCAACAAATCCATGGCCGATTCTTGATTACCGTTGAAACATTCCCAGGTGGCATATTTCAACGAGTCGACACTAGCCATATGTATGACGACATATTTCAATAGGCCTGTGACAGCATTGCGAACTTGCTCTGTAGACGCACTTTCTCCATCGTACACATTATCAATCCCCAGTAATATGTTTGTGATGTGTTCATGTACAAAGTCTGAGCTTCCGTAATACTCTGAAAATAAAGAGAAGTACGTAGATTTCGAACTGGGAAGTTCTGGGACGAACTCGTTCTTGGCAAGTTCTTGAAGAGTAATAATAGAATTCCAACCATATTTGTACCAATCTAAGGCCGTATCCATGGCTTCGTATTTTAAGAATATATCGATTTGCTTCATATCTCGATCTAGGTAGGCCTTGATGCGGGAGCCCTTCTGTGTCGCTTCATATCCACCTCGTGTAAAAGATTCGTCATCATCGGAACAGGTGGGAATGACTCCTCCCATATAGCTACCAATATCTTCACAGGTCAATCCCAAACACGAGTATGATTGTTGAATTGCCACTATAGCCTTTTCTTCGTCTCCTACGTTTAAATTATTGAGAACATCAAGTTTAAGTTGGGTTTCATATGCTTGGGGGTCACAAGTTGCCACACGTGGAATAATTCCGAGAGCGAATAATTCTACTTTATCAGATCCACCAGTGTTGACAACATTCATAGTGTGATGAATCAAGTTCTGTACCAGTGGGACCGTCATAATCCCTGTTAGTCTATATACGATATTGCGTATGCTTTCATATCCAGCAGATATGTTGTCGGTAAAATCACACGATCCACCCGTTAGTAACGCTGTTTGCAATTCCACAAAGGACTCTATTATATTCGTATTCACAATTGTTTCGCCGTTGTCCTGATCAAATCGTTCTCCTGCATTTTCTGCCATATTATACAGCATATGTCCCTTTTCATTAGATCCATCTTCCTGTCCAGCTCCAACCCACAATGCTACCGCCCTATCAAGAGCGGCAATTCCACCATCAGGATTTTGTACCCTACATTGTGCAAGGGCTTCAAAAATTCCATTAACGGCCGCCATCCAAACATTCATAACCAATGCTGCATCGGATTCGATTCGAGGAATGTCCAATGAGAAAAGATCCTGTACGATAGTATCGGCATAGACTTCTACAGGTGACCCATCAAAAAATCCATCATCTTCTCCTTCCTTATTATATCCCAAATCCCAAAAGGCGTATCGAAACATATGGTAAAATGGATTATCATTCATATCATCAATAGAAGTGAGGGATAAACTTTGTAGTGTGATCGAGTTAGGAGTGTCACGAGGCGCGCCCTATGATCAGTATCATATTGTCGTAAAAGGTTGTAATGTTAGAGGATGAGGCGTCATGGTAATGCATATAGAAGTTATAAGGCAAACTGAATAATATATATCTTCGTCGTTGGTTGGATGTCCGATAATCTACAAACAAAAACTTACATTTTTATATACATCTAATTTGGTATCAAAATCATCTGCTTCGTTTATTTTGGCAATATCCAATGCTAGATTCAAATATGATGTAACATCATTAGAGGTTTGGTACCGTCCATCCAATAATGGAATAGCATTCGTTATTTGGATCGTCGTCCAGCTGAAACAGAACAATGATGTATAGAAGAAGAAATTTAAATAGGACAATGTATCATTGTGTGGTATCCGTTGTCGCTGTCGCTGTCGTCGTCGTAACATCGTTGTGTGTGTGTGTGTGTGTGTACGCGTATGCCTTTCTATTTGTTTTTCCAATAAGTATCACTGTTCTCAAAAATAGCGTGTCTCGTCAGGAGGAGGAGCGAGGAGGATTTCGATTTCGATCTCGCTAGAAGTGTTTGTTGATCGTAAAGAAGTATGATCTTAGATGATAGCGTCGGAAAAAGTAAGTGTGATACAGTATACCGATATATATATAATATATGCACAATAATATCCGAAAACTGCTCGCTTTCTATCTAGCTCCACGTAGTAGTAGTCGTCGAAGGACGTTCGTGACGTTCTTGAACCGGTGAAAAAGGAATAATGACGGTTATACTGGAACAGTAATGCTCAAAGGTGGGTTTCGAACACTGTTGTTGTTGTTGTTGTTGTTGTTGTGAAACTGCTACCTTTGCGGAAGCGAGAATGGAAGAATAGTTTTTAACATCTTTAATCAATTTCTTTTTCATAAGACTTCGAACTATTGCCTTTCGATCAAGGGCTATATTAATTTATTGAACTTCAATTATTGGCCAAACTTTCTGATCTTTTCAACACGACCCGATATGTTAAAAACAAGAAAAATGTCTCAAAAATCAAACCGTTGAATTGTGCCGAGGTACTGTACTTACTGTATTTATGAGTGTGAAGTACCGCATCTGTACTTACCTACAATACGTACTATAGTAGAATACATTATCAAGCAAGGTGACAAACTAACTCTTCGTCACTATATAGGTAGACAGATGGAAGACTAGAGCCAGAGATGATATAATATTTCCAAATTGATGAGTAGAGCGGATCACTATGCACTGACATTTTTCTCAGGCAACGCATATAAATATAGAGTGCAGTGAGGGCAAACAAGAGATTTTAGAATGCCTGCGCATAAAACAATGTTGACTGGAAATGAGTTCCTGTTATGAACCATTACAACAACAACATATCAGCAATCATGTGCATATTATGATGTGTGGATGTAGATAGATACCTCAATTGAATTTGATTTGATTTCACACCACTTGTACTTGTGGTAGTGTTATTACACTTGAAATGATTTATATCCTAAAATGGGAAATAAAACTACCAACATCCATAACTCCACTTCTATTCTACTGATCATCAGATGAATACACTACAGCAACCAAGGCTACAACACTACATAGCACTAAATAAGCACTAAATAAAGGGTCAATCATCTTTATGAGTAAAAGAAGAAGCAAGAAAATTTTGTTGAAATCGTTCGCTCTGCTGTCCTTCGCTATAATTGAGTCAAAGTAGTCATTCTTGATTTGATTCATTTGATTCATTCGATTCATCATTCGAAATGACGTGGAAAGAAGAGGGAAGATGATCCGTCTGTTTTTTTCTTTAATTTCTGTCGCGTAAACTCATGTAAATGAAAATCATGCTAGTAAAATTACCGGGGGTGACGTCCTGCGAATAAATAGTGAAGCAAGAAACACGATTTCATCAGCGCCGCTAAAGCAAATGCAAAGAATCCAAAGCAATTGACAACATCAACATCAACCATATCACGAATCAATCATTCTTATTCGACGAGACCGCATACCGACATTCTTGTTTAGATTTCAACAACCATATCACAAATAAAGCATTCTTATTCGACGAGACCGCATACCGTAACTGTTGTTTGGACTTTTCTCGTTTCAAACGATTTAAAAGCACTTCGTTGAACTTCCAATAAACTCACAATAATTTTTAATTCATTTCAATCGACTTAACACTAATATCCTACCATGAAATTCGCTATCTTCGCCACTCTTCTTGTTTCCGCTTCTGCGTTTTCAATCAATAAAGCTGATGTTGCCAAGGTACGTTCCTTCTGCTGATAATTGATGAGAAATTAAACACTAAGGATACACGGGGGGTTGATTTTCGCCCGCGGAGACATCGTATCTAGTGGTTTACTTCGATGGGTTTTTAAGAAGTTGAAACTCGTCGACTTCACCTGAACATGCATGTAACATTGATCACATGAACTCACATAATATCTTCTCTCCAAATCTAAATAAATAAATAGGCTGCCGCTGCTGGAGCAATCGCTTTCAGTGTTGCTGCCGGTCCAGCATTTGCCGGTGATGTCGGTGCAGGAGAACAAATCTTCAATGCTAACTGTGCCGCATGTCATGCTGGTGGACAAAATGTTATCATGCCCGAAAAGACCTTAGAAAAGGAAGCATTAGACCAATACCTTTCCGGTGGACGAAGTGAAAAGTCTGTTATGACACAAGTCACAAACGGAAAGAACGCTATGCCTGCCTTCGGTGGACGTCTTAGTGAAGAAGATATTGCC
>FMBT01000605.1:0-38417 GCA_900095095.1 Fragilariopsis cylindrus CCMP1102 | reverse complement strand
CAGTGGTATAGTCTCCTCTAGCCTTGATTGTCATGCATGGAGGAGCTGCTCTACTCTACTCTACTCTACTCTACTCTACTCTACACCACACCTTCGCTTTTGTTTTCTCGCATTTTCTTGACCCTTCACTTTACGTTATTGCCTTTCTCACAAGAACAGTTATGATACAATCATCATGTATCAGATCTTTTTTTTAGTATCTCTATTTCTGCGCACGCTCGATTTCTCGAGTGGGGTGCTCTCAAGCCAGAGCGATGCTATTTGAAGAGCTGAAATAGGCTTTATAATTTTATACACGACTGGGCGAACGAATGAACGTTCGGTCAATCACAGTTCACAGTCCACGCGATAGTATATGCGGGAATGCTTTCCTTCGCTCCTTCAAATCAAGCAAAGCGAAGAAAGGAAGTTCTTATTCTTACTGTGTACTTCCGACAGAAGTAACATAAAACAGAACAAAATGAAATGCATACGCACCGTGATAATGTAAAATGCAAATGCAAATTGTACGAAGATGCCCTCCTTCCAATCGCTTTGTCGTTATCCTTCACAAGCAACGACAAAGAAGTGACGATAATAGATGAATCACATAAAACATAAAACCTAAAAAGAAAAAAGAAAAAAAAGAAAAGATAGAAAAAATAGAAAATAGAAGTAGAAAGAAAAAAGTTGTTATGTCGATTTTTACTGGATTGGTTCATCGATCCGCGTCATCAGTACCAACGGCGGCGGCTACTATGAGAACGAAGATGACAATGATCATGACTAATAATCCATCCTCCTCTCTCTTTACGTCCGTGGTTACATCATCCAATAATAAGCTGATGCCGACACGTATACGCCAACTATTACAATCACAACAACAGTCTTTGACCAAGATCAAACGTTTCAGTACAACAACAGCCGCACCGGTTGGAGGTGGTAGAGTAACCGGATCTTCAACCTCATCAAGTGCATCATCAAGTGCATCATCAAGTTCATCGTCGTCAACAACTTCAAAGAGTGGTAGTGGTAGTTTTTCATTTTTAAAATGGTATGAAACATTTATCAAAATCACCAATTACAACAAAAATGATTTCAGGTGCATTTTTATGGGGAATCGGTGATCTGGTGGCACAAATTATACCACAAATTATTGTGAGTAATGATGACGGTGACAATACATTACTGTCATCATCGTCGTCGTCGTCGTCCACTTCCACGACATCTGCTTCTATTAATAGTACTTATATTAGCACTACTACTGCTTATCCTAGTATTGATGATATTGTATCCAATTTGGATTGGATACGTACAGGGAAAGCTGTATTATTTGGTTTTTGCAATACATGCACCAGCAAGTCATGGACATTTTAATTTATTAGAATATATGACCAAAAAATTAAAGTTCACTGGTTTATCAATACCAATATTCAAAACCGATAATGGAAACAATTTATATATTGGTCCTGGATATCAAATTCAATGTATCATTCCTAATGGGTATAATGGATGGATTATCACCTTCCCAAATATATTCCAAGTTGGAAGCAGTATTATGGGATACACAAAAAGCACAATGGATGTTTTGGATACCAATCCAATTATTAAATTTTCAATTTATACCAATTCGACATCAATTAAATGTTGTCTTAGTAACAAGTATTGTATGGACAGCATTATTATCAATGTGGTATCCACCACCTGTACCTGTACCTGCAACAACAAAAGAGGAAGAATCGAAAAAATCAACACCAACAACAACAACAACAGAATAAACAAACACAGTATGATAGTAACTAAACCAAAAAGATAACTTTAGAAAAAAAATGATAATTAAAAAACTCGTAGTTCTATATAATTATTTGTGGCATGAATGTAGGTATTATGTATGACTAGTAGAAAAGTTGATGAATACAGTATGTGGTCAGACGGAAGCACGGGGATAATAGTAGAGCTGGAGCAGGAGCATAGCGGCAATAATATAGTGGCACTAAAACTAAAATGATGACAACAATACTGTTGTTTTATGAATGAAGTGGTAAAAATTCTAAACACATAAACAGATAGATGCATAGATAGATATTGAGCGGATCATACAAGAACTAGTAGTTTTTTTTACTACATAAAATAGAATTGTCAGTTTATTCGTGACTGACTCGATTTATTCGTGATTCATTCATTTATTAGAGGATTAATATTACTGTACCGCGTTCCACGGTATGTATCTATGTATGTAGTCTTACGTATAGTAGCTACCCCTATACCGTAGTATTGTTATAATCGCTCCCCTGCCCTCTGCTGCTTAATTCTTCGACACGTCATGATTAATCACAAGGCATCAACACGTGAAGAAAAGCAAAAGAATCATCTACGTGCGCCGCATGCATGCAACACCAACTACAGTACTAAGTACAGTACTAAATTCAGACGACCGGAGAAAAAAGAACATAAAAAGAACATAAGACAGATTGCAAGCCTCATTTTTTACAAAAGAAAAGTGCGAACGTCTATTCACAAAAATCTCAACACGTAACAGAGAAAACCACAGCACATATTCAACATCATCAGATCTCTGATCCTGATTCTTGAACACTGAAAATAAAAAACAAGAAAGTATCGGCAGCACAAACTCTACTGTACCCGGTATCACAGTACTAATAGATTAGCCTAGCTTAGCTTAACTCCTACCAATAGTATTCATTCACAAACAGAACAGAACAAATAACACAAGTATAGTAAGAAGACAGACAGAGAGAGAGAGAGAGAGAGACATTAATAAACTAAATTATAGGAACTTTATTTACCGCATCCACAAATAAAACAAATTCAAATAATGCTGATGACATCAACTACAATAATACCGAAAAAAATGGTCTCTATAACGCAAGCATTGATATTGCTGATAGTCGTGTTGGGAAGCAGTAGTAATGTTGTCCTGCTCGAGGTTGAATCTTTCAACGTCGGAAGATATAATAGTCCTACGACGACAACAACAACAACAACAACAACAACAACAATGACGGCGAGAAGAAGAAGAAGAAGAAGAATGCGACAGACAAGCTCAACGACAATGACAGTTAGTGATATAATTTTATATTCCAATAATGACAATGACGACAACAGCAACGAAAACCCGAAGCCTTTTTTCACGGAAGCGAAAATAGCATCAACAACTTCTACCGTGACAGACGATAACTCGGATTCTGCGGACTCTTCGATTTCAACGACAGCGACGACGACCGCTCAATTTGGGGAAGTAATGCCACTTCGAAAACCATCATCAGAAACAACAACAACAACGACGGCACAATTTGGTGAAGTTATGTCACTTCGAAAACCATCACAAGAGGCAGCATCTCATCATCATCATTTGGGAAGTTACGCCACTTCGAAAACCATCCACAACAAAAGAAGAAGTAGAAAAAGTAGAATCATCGGCTTTTGTATCCTTAGCGTCATCGAATACAGCCACTGCTGTTGCTGTTATTGATGATAATGTCTTAATTCAACAAAGAAGAAAACGTAATATGACTGTTGCAATATTATCCGTTATATTAGCACTAAGTAATTATAGTTATCAATGGACACATCCGTAACACCCATCCAATTATTATTTACTATGGAAAAATCTTCCTCGTCGATACATAATATTGGTAGAAATAATAAACCAACGGTGATTGATTTTTGGGCACCATGGTACGTTTGTATTACGTTCAATTTCAATTTCGCGGCATACAATGTAGTTGTAGTGCTGTTGTTTTTTGTTTTGTTTGTTTGCATGCTTGCGAAAATGAGAAAGACAAAACGACAGTCAGTCCCCGTTTTTTTTCAACTTTTTTGTTTACTTACCTTCGACCCGGACAACATTCACTCGCTCATCCAATAATACTGTTATTTCTATTCTATTTCTATGTACTTCTACTTCTACTTATTTATAGGTGTGAAAATTGTCGTTATTCGGCACCAACATTGTATCAAGTAGAAGAATTATATAAAGATCAAGTTAATTTTGTGATGGTCAATGCAGATGATCCAAAAAGTTGGCCATTAATGAAAAACTAGGTGTGGATGCCATACCACATTTAGTTTTACTGGAAGCAGATGGTACAGTCGATACAGCATTAATTGGACCGGTACCAAAACAATGGTTAATACAAGATATTGATGTATTATTAAATAATGCTGCTACTACTGCTACTATCTGCTACCACTGCTACTACTGATGCTGCTGCAACAGCAACAACAACAACATCACGTCAACCATTACCACATCAAATGTTAGACGTATTTGCTAATAAACCATGAACAAAGGAAAATTCTTATAGATATGGAAGCGTCGGATTAAAAATTAAAGAAGAAAAGTTAAATTACGATCTATTCATCCATCCATCCAATCATCTATTCATCAGTCCATCCAATATCGGGGGAAACACAGGCATGATCGTTCGTTTCTTTCTTCCATTCGACTTTTCCACAACAGCAAAATAACAAACTACAATAAGTCCACAACTCAATTCAACTCGACGATAAATAATGTATGTAACATAATGATAGCGCAACAAAACACACTCACACACACAAAAATTGATGAATAATCAAATCAAAATCAAATCAATCGCCACCACCCCAAAATCACAACACCCCCCCCCTCACTCACCTATACGATGTAAAATTAAAAGAACAAGCATCATCATCACGTCAAACCGACTCTATTACCATTACTTTTTAGCTACAAGTATTTGAATAAAATTGTAGTAAATAATATACATACGGAAGTAATATTTATGATTTAAAGTTTAAAAAACAGATGATGTTACTTCAGTTTTATTTATTTCTTGTTAACCGTATTCGCGTATACATACAGTATATTTTTTATTACTATTAATCATCCCCATGTAGTTCCCCCATTACAGTTTTCAGTAGGTATATGTACATATTAGTAAAAACTCCCAGACAGTGTTTACTACACAAAGCATATCGATTCACGTACCAGGCAGGCAGGCAGGAGCGGATGGACGGGACGGACAGCTTTCTGCTTCACTTTCTACTATTTATGGATTGTAAGTCGAAACTGCTTTGATGAATCCTTTCTTTTTAAATGCCTTCAAGCCCCCGTTACGCATCTCTTCTGAAACAAATTCATCATCTTCACATGCATCAATCAAATCATCCATTGATACAATATCTTGTGATACTAACCATGAATGAAAAATTTCTGGTGATACCTTGAAGCAATCATTTTTGGATACTAAAAATTCCGTAAAAGCAAGATCGTCATTATTATTATTATTACTAATATTACTTTCGATTGGTGACACCGCTGCCGCTGCCACTGTCAATGGTGGGGGTGTTTGTGCTACGGGTACCGCTGGTGGTGTTGGTACTTCTACAGATTGCTGTGGTTGAATCAATTGTTGCGTCGAAAAGAAGGAAGAGGATATTGCTGATCTAGATACCGATCCTGTTCCTTCTGATATAACTTGAGATACAATCGGCTTAAAAGGTGGTGGTTGTAGCTGCTGCGATGGTAATAACGAAGATATAGGAGGTAATATGGAAGTCATTACATTGCAACCATTGGTCGTCCCCCAAACGCAACATTCTTGTCCAAGAAAGAATAATCTCCTTCACCCGTTAAGCCACTCAAAATGCTCGTTGAATCTTCAGTCGCCATCACCGCCTGATATGAAGAAGTATTATTGTTGTTGATTGATGTTGTGTTGGTTTTATATTGGCTGTCTGTCATTAATACCGTCGGTCATTCTCGAATTAGCTCGTGGAGTTATTGTTATTGGAAGCGAACAATGTTGGTGATTCCCATGCTGCAAACGAAGTTGCAGGTACCGGAGCAGGTTTTTAGATGATTCTTACCGTGATATGAAGCAGTGCGCATCAACTTGATAGCCGCATCAACTGATTGCGACGTTGTACCAGAAACTTTGAGCAAAATCGATCCGTTTGTATTATTTTTCAATATTTTGATTTTAGAACCCGTATCACTCATAATTCGGACTAAATTCTGTGGTTTTTCCCAAGAACAAGTCCCACACACGTAGATTCAATGAATAATTCCTGAGAATTAGGAAGAACAGATGACGATTCCGAAGCAGTTTTTTCTGTCTTCGTGTTAATGAATCGTTGTTGTTTATTGCTTTGGCGTATGAATGAGTTTCTCGTGTAAAAGTTTGTTTGAACGTTTTTGCTGGTTTCTTGTCACACGGGATTTGGTCACGATAATTCGGATGGTGAAATAGAATTTCTTCCTCGGTATGAAAAAACCGCATAGATCCGGAGAGCGGCGCAAATGGATACAATTTATCTCATGATAACATCGCCGTTTTTTCGTGTAACAGGCACCATAATCATTGTCGAGTGGGCATTCTTCGAGGGGAAGGACGAAGAGGTAGAACCACTTGTTGCTATACTGATGATGTACAACTTGGTTTTTAGTTTCTGTTTTGGTGGTAACGGCTGATGCTTTTGCCACAGTTGTTGTTGTAGCAGCTTTACCGCAGCAGTCACCTGAGGATCGACATAGTATTCAACGAGACATTCCCCACACGTTTTAATTCCCCATTTTTGGTCCGCCATTCGTTGAGACAATGCCAATGCACCCAACGACCACTTCCCTTACAATCACAAGGAGAAATCAGTAATTCTAATCGAGTTTCTTCCAAACAAATGCGACAGATCTTCTCGTGGACGTCATGGCTAGACCACTTTTCGATCACAGGAGAATCCTTCCTCGTAGGTCGTGCGGATTGCATATTGCTTCTTGAATTCGACAAGTTAGCAATAGCGGCATCGACATCGATAATGGCTACAGCTGAGGATGCATGCGCTTCTACTGGTACTGATTTAGGTAGAGGTGCCTTCACAGATGCTGGTTTAGGCGCAGGTATAAGTGGAAATATTGGTGGTGCTAGTGATGTGTGCAATGCAAATGTATGCAAATTCGATTCGTCCCAGACACTGAAATTTTCTTTCTTTAGAGAGACCTCTCGACCCGTAGTCAATTTTATAATATATCGATCGCCTTCTCCAAGTCCCATGTAGAATCCAGTAGATCCATTGAGGTCTGCACGCGAATTGAGATCGTGAATAATAACGTGCTGACCGCGTCCGAATCCCAATGCCTTGACTTTTTCCTCCATCAGACTGCGTTCGATATATTCCTTTTTATTCTTTACTTCCTCTGCAATTACGAGCTCCAATTCTTTGGTGGAAGCATCGGAAATCGCCGTAATTTTATCACGCAATGTTTCTCTCTGTTTTGGCGTGAAAAGATCATCTCGACCAAAGGCTGCTGCTAGGACTGTTTCGTTGAATGCGAGAGAGCTCGCCTTCTTGCCTTCGATTAGGAGTTGAAATAATCGGTTTGCATCACCTCCTCTATTCGAAAGGTCTTCACGAGTAATAGCAGAGATCAAATCCTCGCCCATACCACGTTCAAGTTGTGTAGCGAGAAAACGACGAAACTCTTTTCTAACATCTCGTTTTTCGTACTTCACCATAGAACCTTCGATAGTTTCCTTATCAATTTGTGCATCTCTAATGGCGGTTGCAAGTCCATCAAGGGATGGACAGGATTTTTCCTTCGCGATCTTGACAATTTCTTCAAGCTTTTTCTTGATATATATGGCCTTCACAATCAGGTGATGCAGCTCATTGCACCGTTCTTCTATCTGGTGTCTTTCGGTAGGCATCTGTGACTTCATGATATTCTTTAGCAACAGGCGACGACGATGAGCCAAGACGATAAGACCATCTTTCTCTGCCATCATAGCTTGCTGCTCTCCGTTACTTAAGTCGACTCGAGATTCATCAGATTTGGGGGTCTCTCTTAGATTCACACCATCGTCGAAGCTAATAATTAAATTCCAATACAAATCCCAAACACCCTCCTCGGAGAGTTCGACCGTTGTGCTAATTCCGCCATCGTCAGTAGTGAATTCTGCAGTAGGATCATTATCAATAGATATTTCTTTCAAAACTATTTCTGCTTCGCTCAGATTTCCGCAACTACCATATACAACAACCTTCTGTGCATATTTTTGAAACTGATAACGATCGACTATAGGCATGAAGACGGAAACATTATTACGTCCTCGAATATTTACAATGGGCCTCTTAGGTTTTGAATTCACCAATCCACCGTCAATTCTTAGTGTGACCTTCTTCTTTCCAGCTTCTGGCTTCTTGGTTTCGGGACGAGATTGCTCCTTCTTGTCGGGATCATTATTTCAACCCAAAGAGAATGAGACTGTGGAATCAATCCGGGACTGGCCTTACAAGAAATACAATCATCTCGTCAAGGTATGATCTACGTAAAGTTCATCTCGCAAAATATTGCGTGCTTTAGTCAAACACTCGAATTCGTCACGGAATTTGTCACCGAAACGATCGGGATGGACCTTGAGACTTGCTCGTCGATAGTGTTTGTCAACGGCCTTGAGAGTTTTCTCGGAAGCTTCCTCCAATGCCTCTTTGATGTTCTGTCTTTTATATCTCTTAGACTTTCTTTATATACAAAGTATTCGTCTAGCATCGCTTCAATACTGTAACAATAGAACAACAACAACAACAACAACAACAGAAAGAAAATCCATTAAATAACAGTGTTAGCCAGAATAGTAGGACTAGAGTAGAAAAATACATACCGTTAAATTAATAACAAATATTTTCATGGAGTTCGAAACAGGAAAAGGCAAAGAGGAAAAACTTACATTGATTCCGAATTGTCAAGTTGCTGAACGAAGGGAAGTAGTTTAAATGTATCATGTTTTGGCACAGGAATTGAACACTTTGGACAAATTTTGCCTTCAATCAATGCGTGACAACTGTTGCAACACAAATGGTCACAGACTCGTAGTGGAGCACGAATCTTATGGGTGTCCTCTTCTTTCTTCGGTAACGCCTTGTACAAATGCAGCACGATGAAGGATCTCTATCTTCTTTCTGGGTAGTGGGACTAAAACCCTGAACTGCTTTTTAGGTTTCGTTCCTTTTGGGATTGTGACCTTTATTTTTTGGCCTAATTGATGCGGATTAATAACCTCGATTACGTCACCGGGAGTTTTGTTCTTCGGGCATTTAAAAGTTGCAGCGATCATGCGAGGTCCTTCGGGTTGTTTTTGTTTGATTGGTTCATGTATGATACGCGTCGTGATGCCACCAGGATCTTCAATATTTTTCTTCTTCCCTTTACTGCCCCTAACGGGCGCTTCTTGTACATGTACGGTAGGCGTCGTGATACCATTTTGATTTCCTGCTTGGGCGCGTTGTTGGTATTGTTCTAGCTCGAGGATTGTAAGGTCCTTCATATATAGATGTGTGAATAAGTCACTACTAACGTCAGTGATCTCGGCATCGTCGAAATGAAAGTTGTCTTTCTTGAGCAGAAATATTTGATTCGGACATGAAATCAGTAATTTTGTCTCCTTCGTGACCGTGACCTTGATCTTGTATCGGACTTCATCATTTTTTCGTTCTGTCTTCGGTGATCGGCCCATAAAAGTCCCAATCGATCCATTCAGATCTGACCGACCGATAAGCCCGTGCACAAGTACTTTTACTCCGATTCGCTTTTTAAATCTATCGTCGTCGTCGAATTTTCCCTCCCCATTTACTGTATCTATTGTTCTACTTGATTTCTTCGTTTCGCAAATTGCTGATGATATTCCACCATTCTTACGTTGTTCACTGTCGTTGCGAAAAATTAAAGGAGGTGGTAATTCATCGTCATCGTCGTCGTTTCCCCATTTCGAATCGGAGTTCTTGCTACCCCCATTGATTCTCTTACTTCTCTTTTTTGGGTTACCAGTTTTGGCGGTCGTCGTGGTGGTGGTGGCTGCGGCGGTTGTGCTGCTGCTGCTGCTGCTGCTGCTGCTGCCGTTATTGTTGTTATTATTATTCTCTGTAACTTCCCCCGTTTCAATATTATTGTCAGCGCCAGCACCATCGTTATCGTTGTCGCTAACTTCTAAAGGGACGAGATTTCCTGCTTCAATATATACATAAAGAGCCTGCTCGGTTGCTTTAGCAGTAATTCTTTTCTTCTGCTTTACCCATTCTGCATCATCTCTCATCAATATTTTCTCTGCCCGATCTCTATCATCTTGACTACAGAATTTTTCTATGTATGATTTAATTTCATCATTTTTTTCCAATCCAATTGATTTTAATGTTGTTGCGAATAATGTCATACCTACGATAAAAAATTTATCGTCATCAACTCTTGAATCCCAAAAACATCTATGATTAAAAAATCTTTGATTTTCTTCTGCATATACACTTGCTTTTTGATTTGTATCTAATCCATGTCGTAAACATGTATGTAAATAGTGATTGGAGGATAATATTCTTCTAAACACAGTTTCTACTGAATTATTATTATGTTGATGAAACATTGGATGTTCAGGATGATACGATGTTGCTACTCTTTCAAAAGATTCTTTTAGTTTAGCTTCTGTTAAAATAAATTTATCTATATCTTTTTTGGTTTTTGGTTTTGTTTTTGTTGTTTCCGTTCCCCCTTCGTCTTTGACTAATCCTAATATAACGCATGATTCTAAAAATAGATCCATAATTGCATAAGTAATACTTGTATTGAAAAAGAAAAGAAAAGAAAGAAAGGAAAGAGGACAAAGGAATCTGATTTCTGATCTCTGATTCAATTTCGATTCCGATTCAAATTACAATTACAATTAATAATTTCCTTCTCTCTCTCTCTCTCTCTCTTTCTTTCTCTCTATTCCTCCAGTACACACAGCGGGACGAACGAACGGTCGGTCGGGTGTAATATCTTTATCGTAGTTTGTCTTTTGCAAACTTTACTGCACAAACACAAATCAGAAACACAGATGATTTTTGAAATCAGAAAAAAGAAGACAAAAGGCGATGGTTCAACTTTTAGAAAGAAAAATTAAAAACTACAAAAATTGCCGCCAATGCATGTCATGCCTGTCATGCCATACAGGTATTCTAACCCACACACCCTCCTATTTGCTTACCTTGCTTCTTCTTCTTCCTGCTGAAAATCCGTTTAGTTTCTGTACGGTAACACTTGAACAAGAAAAGCGAAATGAACCAAAACGAGCAATGATTTAATGAGAATGCTAATTTAGCAGACTTTAGACTCCGTTCGTTGTGGTGTTGCTATAAAGATTAAGGGGTCATTTCCATGTAAGTATCATCAATGTAGTAGATACAGTATCTATGTTCGTGGTTTGGGGGTAGGAAACTACGCGTGACACGTTTTCAGAAGTAGGTGCTGTGATGAATTCTACATATTATAATATTTTATTCTCAATCTAACTACAGTACAGTACTGTGCTAATCATTCATCTCGTCATATTTATACAGTAGTGGTAACAACAGAAGAAAGAAGAAGAAAGAATAGGTAACGGACGGTAACTTATGAATCAAATACGGTACAGCAGCCCTACAGTAAGCTAACAATGGTAGTAAATCATATGTAGGACTAAGTATAAATAATGAATTCTTATTGTGCAATATAGGTGTGTAGGTTTAATTTTTTGGATGTGTTTCGTATCGTATTCTTTTCCTTCCCATTAATCAATAGTTCGCTGAATAGTAGCAGCAGTACTATTTTATCTTATGCAGTAAAATTGTGACTTTAGAAGGGAAGGAAAGACAAAATAAACGATATATTTTGTGTCTAACTTTGCGTGTGTGTGTGTGTGTGTGTTGTGTCCGTAATACTGTGGGTGTGTACTGCGAGTGCGTACGGCGAGTGCGTACGACGTGTGCGAAATACGTGTGCGATGATGTGAAGGTAATAGATAGTAAGTAAGTAGTAGTAGTGGTACATAACCAAGACAGAACTTGATTGATTTTTTTTTCTTCTTGTTGACAGCTAGAGAGCAACCGATATCGTTCAATCCGTTTGTTTAGTGGCGTTTGTTTGTTTGTTTGTTGTTGTTGTGCTTCTTCTTCCTGAAATGAATAAAAGAATGAGTTTAACTTGTTTGTCTGTTGTGTATGATGAAACGTAAAGTACTGTTAGTAGGTGTCGAATTCTGAATTGCTGAATTCTTCTTATTAATCATAATCAGCACTGTATGCATTTTCTAAGAAATCAGAAGCAGATACACCATCAATGGTACATGCATCAGAATCAAATGTATTCCAATCAAATGATAATGCTTCCATTTTTGTTCGTAACATATTAGCTTTATAACCATACTTTTCTTCCATCATACTAGGAAAATTTTCACGTATGATACGTTGTCCAATATTTAATCCAGCAATATTATCCTAATGGCAAAAATGAATGAATGAATGAAAAAGAAAGGAAGAAAAACGTGTGTGTGAGAACAGAAGTTGACGTGTGCGCGGAGTAAATATAAGGCTAAGAACGTCGTAAACGAACACAAACATTACAAAACTTACCATTTGATAATGTACACCTGCAACAGTTCGAGCATATGATGTTGCATAATCAACACGTAATGCTTCACAATATTGATCAGGTGTTATTTTACATATTGCTGGTATCCAATAACTACATGTTGATCCTGCAGAATGCATTGCAGGATACGAGGGATGCATTGGTGAACCATCTTCATATGCAGTAAATTCTGCAGCATGTGATAGATTCATACTTTTAATAAGTGTAACAATATCAGCTGGTATGTCATCATTTTCTGTTGTAAAACCACCATTAGCAATTAACCAAACCACCTCTTCTGGACGTGGCATACCAACATTCCATTTTAACATAAAATCAATAGCAGCAACTTCTTCTACTGACCATATATTAATTGATGCCATTCTAACTTCTGTACCAACAAAATCAACTGCACTTCTAAATGGACTCATATCACGATGCATTTCTATACCATCTTTAAACATTTGTTCAATAATAGTTGCTTGATGATATCCAGGATATTCACCTTTTACAGCATTTGCAATATCTGTTAGTGATGACATTTCTTCCCATGTTGCTGTATTTGTTATTAAGGTTATAGATTGGTTGATGTTATAGAAAGATGAATGAGTGAGTTAGAGAGAGAGAGAGAGAGAGAGTAGAGTAGAGTAGAGAATGAGGTGAGAGGTACGAATGAAAAAGAAAGAGGAATGGAATGGAATGGAATGGAATGGAATGGAATCAAATCGAATCGAATCGAATCGAATCGAATCGAATCGAATCGAATCGAATCGAATCGAATCGAATCGAATCGTTCATTTTATTTCATCCCCTCAGAACGAACACACAACACAACACTTCTTTTTTGAAAAAACGAAACGAATATACATACGTACCAGGCCAATGATTTAAACTAGATGGTGAATCACCATTTCTTCTTGCAATTTGCACTTGAACAACATGACGCAATTCATCCCAATATAATGGATTACCAGGATATACAGGAGTGTTGTAAGCATGTTCTAACCAATAACTTGATGGTCTAGTATCACCATGTAGTTGATAATCACCTGGCAATACAACAGAATCTGCCATAGTTTCACGTACTATTACTGTTACTTTATCAGATCCTGCTACCAATGGATAATCAGATGCCATTAAAGGGAATACAGATGAATGTACACCTTTTATATAATCACGACTTGGCGTGTATCTCCATGCATTTGTATTACCATATCCATCAATAATTGGTGGTATTTTATTAAACCGTATTTCTGATAATGAACGACCCTGTCTTCCACCATATCCACCTTTTGTTGGTGTTATTTTTGTTGTATCAACCGGTGTATAACTATACGTATAATCATCATCTTTATTAAAATAATGCCCACCATGATTTGGACTCCAATATTGATCGTCATCATAAAGATCATCATCATATCCATCTAATCGTACAATAACTAATGGTAAATTTGGTGCAATTCTATTTGTACGTTTTTGAAGTTTACGTATGCTTTGTTGAAGATAACTACTACTGGTAACATCTTGTTCATGATTGGATGATGAAGAAGTAGAAAATAAAGCAATGCATGCTACTACTGCTGTTGTTGCAACAATAATTCCAATGCATTTTTTTGTCATAAAAGTAGCAGAGGATGAAGATGAAGAAGACGTCATTGTTTGCTCCGTTTTACTTTTTATTGACCTTTGGTTTTGTCGGTCGTTCCTTCCTATTGCTTTCGAAGAAGAAGTTACAGTAACTTTAAAAAATACGCGTAATTTTACTTTTGTGAAATTCATGAGCCGAGAAATGCATGTGAAGCGAACAACGGCGAAAGTGAAAAATACAGTATTTCGATCTTTACTTCTAAACACTTCCTGCTTATCTATCATGCTTCCGTTTCCACATACTTAATTTTATGTGACAACACATCATAGTACTTTTTGAGCGCCAATAATATCTAGTAAGGGCGTATAACGCGCGTAGCAGGTTTTTAATATGACATTTCGCGACCAATTTATTGAAAACATGTATCTTACGTTGTGTACTTAATTTCATTAAAAATAGATCACGCAAGTTAGGAATGTTCATGAACGTCGATTATAAAATGTTTGAACGGATATCGGAAGGTGTGCTGTACAGTAAGGCCAAATCGATTCAAAATATCTTACTGTATCACACTCCTGTCATAGTTTGGTTTCACAGTTGGCGCGACATTGTCCATATTGACATGTCATTAAAAAAAAGACGACGTGGAATGCTAGTTTTTCAACACTACTTATGGTTTAGCGCTTTCTTCGTCTCCGATATTGGATGCAAAAAACAAAAGATCGAAAAATTTGGCACGAACTAGGCATTTTCCTTTCAAACGGAAAAGCAAGCGAAGGTGATGGGGAGATTGGATGAACATACTGTACAAAATGGCATACTACTAGTACATGCGATGATGGCACTGTACATGAAATAGTATGAGGGCGGGTAAAGTACCACTTTACGTACTGTAACTCACAAATCTAGCTATTGTAGCATACAGTCTTACGTAAAAGTATACGGGATTCACTTGTTTTTAGAGAAAGTATACCAGATACGAATACTTTTCAAAAGTACCAGTGTGTACTGATGTGTACTTTCTTATACTAGTTCTACTGTAATTTATTAGTACTCGGTTGTACTCAGTGAAAAGTATACAAAATTGAACAGCCCCTCGTATACTTTTCAGACACGTACTGCTTAATCTATAGTACTATTAATTACTTAGAGGGTACCGACCAAAACTAAAGAAAAATGTCCATCAGCGCACAAAATTTGGAATTTTCACAGTGTTAATTTACTGCGTACAATTAATTACTTAGAGGGACAGTTTTACCCACCAAAATTAGAGAAAAAATGTCCATCAGCGCACAAAATTCAGAATTTTCTCCGCTTTAATTTGCTTTGCACTAGCTAGCTGCTGTAGCTACTGTAGGTTCATCCATTCATAAAATACTATTTACTGTCATTCATTAATAGAATATCAATCATCGTATTGTTATCATCTCAACATGCCAAATGGAACACAAACAGGTCGCTACTATGCTCATGATAGAAACACTAATGATAGTGCTCCTATTATCGGAGCAAGTTTAGCTCTACCCGACGACCATAAGGAAATGTGTAACGAAACAGCTAAGTATGATATGGATGACAAGTGTAGGACCAATTATCGTAACAGACTTAATGCAATCATGAAATATTGGAAGGAACATCTCCCTGAATATTATGCAATTGGTGTAGATGATGTAAGCACAGCTGATCAGCATGACAAAACAAAGTATTTCTTTAAAGGTAAATACAAGAAAGATCTTGTCTATGATGGATTGAATGCTGAATATTTTCTGTACTTCTTGACGAAGACCAAGACGAAACCCGATAAAAAATTGAAGAGTTGGGATGATCTTAGAAAGTACAAGGATGCTATTATGTGGGGATCTAAGACTGCGGACAAACCACTTCCTATATCCTTTTATAGAAAGATTGAAAAATTCCTTAAAGGATATAAAAAAGAGTTTACAAATGCAAAGAAGAAAGGAAATACGGAAGATAACACTAGTGATCCAATTCCAATGACACTATATGTTCTGGTTTTACAATGGGCATTAGATACAAACAATATCATGGTTTGGTTCTGGACGTTGTCTCAGTGGAACTGTATGGCAAGATCAGCGTCAATAGATCCACTTCATTTTGGCAATTTTAGCCTTGGTGTTGATTCTATCGTTGTGAAATATGATGACTCAAAAGCAGATAAAAATGCTGAACGCTTATCAGAAAAGAATATATTTGCTAATCCTTATGATTGGCGTTTATGCTTTTGGACAGGGTTATGCATTTGGATTTCATTACGGGGAGAAGAAAAGTTGAAGGGAAACAGCAAATTATTCCTAACCAAAGGTGTTAAGGATGGTACAGCTTCTGCTAATTATTGTGAACAACTTATTTCAGTTGTAGCACCTCATAAAGAAGAAGTTGAAAATCACATGGAAGAAAAACGACTCAATGCTTATAGCTTTCGCAAAGGATCATCTACTTATGCTGTTGCTGGTACAACAGTCCCACCGTCACTCAATTCAATTGCTAGAAGAGGTGAATGGAGTATAGGAAAGGTATTAGACTGTTATTGGCACTTTGGGAGTGTGGGAGATCAATATCTTGGTCGAGTTTTGAGCGGATTAGATGCCAACTCAGATCAATTTGATACGTTGCCCCCACATTGGAATATGACTAATCCAATGAAAAATGATGACATTAAAAGTGGTATGGACATTATGTTTGGGGGTATTCTTGAAGAACATCAATGTTTTGTCCCTATCTTGGTACGATCTTTTGCTTGTTTTGTCTATCATTCAAACTCATTACGAGAACAAATGACGAAGACACCTGGTCATGATTTCAATAATATTAGTATTCTTCATCATCTAAACCGTCAATTATTAGACAGATTAAAAACTCTTGTTACTCTTGATCCAACCGATGGTGTAATGACAGTTACAACTGGTATTCCCCCGCACATTAATCACGCACGATCAATCCAGGAAGTTCTTGGTATTGTTAGAGAGTTTAGAGATAATCAACAATCACAAACAGCTGAACTTAGAGCAGCTATTCATGATGAGTTTGAGGACCGTGCTTTAGAATCAGGCCATCCTACAAATGAACGTATTCAAATGATGTTTACTGAGGTTGAACGAAGATACAATGAAAATCTTGATGAGCGAATTGAAAACCTTGTTGAACGCCTAGGTGGTAGTGGCAGTGCCAATAATGTATCTGCATCAGCAGCAGCAACATCTCAGGTACAAACTGCAGGTGTAGCAGCAGATATGCTATTTACATATGGTGGACATTTTTATTTTGTCCCCGAACATTTCTCTTTTCCTACAGCAGCTACTCTAAAAGCTGGTATTGTTTTTTGGTTCTGTGGTATGGATGCATCAACAACTGGGAAACGCATTCGTCCCTTTAGAAATTTGAAGCCGAAATCACTACCAACAACTACATTAAGAACAACGTTCAAACTGCATTGGTGTCCAATATTTAGATACTTAGAAAAGCATGTATCATTATCATTACCAGAAGATTTTGATTTAATAACAAATAATGATCTTAAAATATATCATGATGAATGTATTAAAGTACTTAGAGAGAGGGTTTCTTTTTGTTTTAAAAATGGAAAGAATAAAGCACTGAATTGGGTAGTATCAACATGGTCAAAACATATTCTTCCCTCATTCATAGGAAAAAATGGCAATGATTGTGATAAAGAATTGTTGTTACCTTCTCTTACTAATCGTAACAATCCTAGTCAAGAACAGAAGAAAAGAAAAAGAACCCCATCCACTACTGTGCGTCATCGAATCCGCCAACAACGTAGAAATACCACTACTACTACCACTACTACTACTACTACTGCTACTGCTGCTGCTACTACTGATGCTGCTGCTACTACTACTACTAATAGTAATAACAACAACACTACCACCACTACCACCACCACCACCAGCCGTAAAAACAATAGTAGTAATCATCAAAACCAACGCTGTATTAATACAAATAATAATAATCGTGGCACACAGCGTCGTTCTCAACAAGCTGAATTTGGTCGTATTAATAATGATAACATGAGACGACAACTCCAAGCACAAGCAGAAGCTTCCCACCAGCAACAACTTCTACTAAGAGGTCGTACTACTACTACTGCTACTACTACTACTGCAAATAATAATGGTAATAGCGTGCCTCCTACTGATGTTGCTACTGCAGCTTTAGAATCTTTAGCTAATGCAGATGCTGGCAATACTACTGATCGTAGAGAAGAAAATGCAAGATGTGATATACCAGGCTGTGGTTGTACTAATCGACTTTACAAATGCCGCAATAATAACAACAACTGCAAGAAGTACGTACATCATCTACCTTGCGGTATGACCAACAACTTATTCGATCCAGACAATGAACAGTACGTATTTTGTAGTGAAAGTTGCAGAGAACTGTTCAAGATAAACCCACATCAAAAAGGATCATAAAGGTCAATAATTAGTAGTAACTTTTACTTTTTGCACTGTAATTACTAGTAAAAATTAATTTCAGTTCACAGTTGTTTTACTAGTGTTTCTGCCTGTTAAATTCTAAAAAAATTAGGTCAATAATCACTAGTAACTTTTACTTTTTGCACTGTACTAGTGTTTCTACTTGTTAAATTCTCTTAGTTATTTTACAGTGGTTTTTCACTTGGTGCATGTCTGATATTACCACTGTATTTTGCACTGTATTAAGAATACAACTGTTGTGCGCGGTGGTATACTTTTAGTATACTTTTCACGGTCACAGTACAGTCATTCTTTGTATATAGCTCTAGTAGCTAGCACTTCTTTTCTCCAATTCCATGAAGTGTATGCAATAAGATAGACAAAGGTCGATGTGACAAAGTGGATAAATTTGCCACTTTTCAATTCAATGCAATTCAATGCAATTCAATTCAATTCAACTCAGCTCGATTCAACTCGATTCAACTCAATGCAATCAGCAAGGTCACATGTTGTCAGTTTTGGTTGGTAGATGACAATGACTGGAATTTCAGTTTATGCACTACTAATTATTAGCCTGGTACATGTGTACATCATGTGTGGTGTGTGTGTGTGTGTGTGTGCATCAGAAAAAAATATCAATGTGTTCATCCTATCACATTATGATCATATTAGATCTCAGAGACAAAATGATATAGAAGGAGGCAGCTAACCAGGCATGCACACATCAGTCACAAGAAAGAGATGGAGCTGGAGCTGGAGGGCAAGGGGAGGAGAATGCAAAGAAAGTAGTGTCCAGTGTAGGCCCCAAATAGAGTATCTAAAATGGAAAAGCAATATGAGGCTAGATAGGTTGGTAGCAGGTTAGGAGTGTCAAGCTTTTTTGAGTATTTAGCTTGAAAGGATTGTATATGACTCTTAGGGATGATGTAAGGAAATATGCCTACATTGTATGTCTCATACAACAGATAGAGAGATAGAGATAGAGAGAGCAATACACTAACATTACTGATAACAAGCAACTTAGTGTATTCATTAGTTTGTCTAAGGCTACCAATTTTAGCAGCATTGAGTGCAGCTTTGCATACAGGCACTTATTCCTGCCCCTACACAATAAATCATAGTAAAGAAGAATCTAGACTGCTACATATTGATCTTGTTAGTTAGATTGGACAAGTCTCCTTGTGTATAGGTATCAGTTAAAGTCCTGAGTGCAGATGGCAAGGCAAGAGCATAGCACCCATGTTGAATAATAATAATAATAATAATGATTGACAACACAAATAATCTTAGTTGAGAGAGTGGGAGAGAGAGAGAGAGAGAGAGAGAGAAAGAGAGAGAGAGGGATACACATACCCACACACAGAGAGAGAGAAAGAGAGTAGAAAAGGAGTCTCTACTTTGTTTGTGGCAGGCTAGGCAGCAGAGTCAACACAGGAAACCCCTCATTCATTTAGAGAATACAGCAGCAGCAGCAGAAGATAACATGCTGCTTTTGTATGTGCTGTAAAGCTGATGGTCAAATCTATTCCTCAATTAAAACTATATCTGCATACTATCTAGCAATAATTGGTTGACAGTTTATCATTGGAGTGTACTATATGACTCAGCACAATGATCAAGTAGATTGTTTATAGCACAGATATGATACCAATGATGGTAGTTCCCATGATTATTCAAACAAGGTTCTACATCACAGTTACAAAGAAAGGGAAAAAGGATAAGATATCATGGACAGATATCTTCAGCTTACACCCCCTACCCTTTGTGTTGTATGTATGGAAGGAATAATGCACTAGCATTATCATCTTCTTTGTCTTCTCCACCAAAGAAATTGAAGATAACAGCAACAGCAACATCCAGCAACTGCTAATAATACTTCAGTAGTCGAATCTATAGTGGCAAATGCAACAGCAACAACATCTGCAACTGCAACGGCTAATATAATGATATATGCAATTGACTTGTACTGTATTTTAATGTCAATATAGTTAAGTAATTTTACAACATAATATAAATGTACTCAACAGGATTCAAGCTATAAGGAATTTTGCGGTATTTTACGCGTGTTAAAAACACGCTAATTTGCAGATAAATAAAAATAAAAATCTTTGGAGGTGCGAATAGTTATGAAGAACGTGACAAAATAAACTCAAATTTGACGCATGAAAGAAGGAAAATTGGATCGGACGGGAGCAATTTTAGAAGCAGCAGCAGCTACATTACCAACTGGAACAGGAGTAAGCATAGCACCAGGAGTAAAGAAAACATCATCCTCCTCGTAAAGTTGTCGGTTTTCTCCTTTTCTTCTCTTCTTTCGTGTTGATACGTGGGGAGAAAGAATTGATGCTGAAAGAGAAGAAGGATGTTCGGATCGGACGGCAGTTTTAGAAGTAGCAGCAGCTACATTACCAACTGGAACAGGAGTAAGTATAGCACCAGGAGTAAAGAAAACATCATCCTCCTCGTAAAGTTGTCGGTTTTCTCCTTTTCTTCTCTTCTTTCGTGTTGATACGTGAGGAGAAAGAATTGATGCTGAAGGAGAAAAAGGATGTTCGGATCGGACGGCAGTTTCAGAAGTAGCAGCAGCTACATTACCAACTGGAGCAGGAGTAAGCATAGCATCAGCAGTAATAGAAGCATCATCATCAGTCTTTTTGAACATCTTAGCGACGCGCACATCATTTTCCTCAGCATCAGTTGATGCGGGAACAGAGAGAGGAGACGGAGGTGCAGGAGGCACAGGTGCAGGAGGCACAGGTGCTAGTGTAGCAGGTGCTGGTGGTTCCGGTGCCGGAGCATTCGACTTATGTTTAGAACCAGAATTCATATTTAGTAATAGTAATACTTGAGGAAAAATAAAAGAAATTAAACAACAATAAGAGAGATCGAGCGAGATGAGTGAGAGAGATTATTAGATGATGATGAATTGTTATTATTCGTATATGCCTGCCGAATAATGGTGATGTTGATGTTGATGATATATTCTTTCTCTTCATCATACTACTGTTATTAGATTATTGTGGTTGTTGGTCTTCTTCTTCTTCTTCTCCTTCCTCTTCTTCTCCACTTTTATTTGTTCGTGCGTTGTACAAGTACACGTGTTTATTATTGCTGATGTTGACATTGATGTTGACGTTGCTAATGACCTTGATGATGATGACGATGTTGTTGTTGTTGTTCTTCTTCGTCGGTACTACTACTACTACTACCCACCTTCTTACTATACAATGACGATGATGTTACGGATAACTGTTCTACAACGGTAGATAGAAAGAAGTGTTATTATTTATTCATCATGAATGTTGTGTTGTCATTGATGATTGACGACGACGGTAGTCACTGCGATGACGGTAGTTACTACAACGACGATGCGATGTCGATTTCTTCTTCGTTGAACAACGACGAACGACCGTCGTTCAGTTAAATTCTTCGGGAGTTGTGTCGTGATGAAAATGACAATCGATTATTGTCACTACCACTACCACCACGATTTACGACGTCCTACTTCTTCTTGTTCTTCTTGTTGTCGAACTAGGATTATTATTATTATTATTACTATTATTGACGACGACCAACGATTAAGGATGATGATAACTAACGATGATGACAATACGATAACAACAACATCAATTGATGCAATCAAGATACAGAATGAATGAATCAAATCAAGAGGAATACTCACATTTTTATTCTACGTCGATGATGATGATGATGATGATGAGTCTGTTTTGAGCAATTCCGATCTGAGACCGTTTGTCGTTTTGGAGACTTTTGATCTTCTCACACACGCAATGCGTAGATCAAATCAAAATTCAAATCAAAAATTCAAGATGAACAATTAGTGTTGCAATGCTTATTGGACACGAGTCGTTACTCGTGACTGATTTAATCATGAGTTGTTACTCATGACTAAACACTAGCATCAACATGATCAACAACGATGAGACTACTACAACACCAACCACTACTACTACTACTACTACTACAACATTGACTATAACCAGATTATATTTCACCGTCGTGGATACATTAAAAATAATGGATTTGTATTTATTAGTTATAGAAGAGTATAGTATTACTATCAGCGTTATATATGTGCGGATTCATTCCTATTCGGTCTTAGCTTTCTTCAAATGATTCAATCCTAAATATTCCAATTCACGATGAATTTGAGTTTGACTCGGATAAAACATATTTGAGAACACTTTAACAGATACATCTATGGCGATACCGGCAATTGGGATGAAAAATACCATTAAGTACGTCAAACTTGACGTTCCAAAAACGTGCGAAGCCACATCGACCATTACGAAAAATGTTCCTGCTTCAGGTCCAGTATATTTCGGTGCCTCACAGTAGACGAAAAGGCAGAAAAACCAAAAGAAAATAGACCCGAATATAATTGCATACCATGTGTAGGGGATCCTGCTGAGAAAACCTCCATCCTTGGACTTGACGTTTCTGTCACAGCAGTATAAAAATGCAGTCGGCCATTTACCATTAATAATAGACCGAGTTTCATACATTACTTTGATCAAAAGAAGAAAAATCAAGGATGTGTACATAATAGTTCCCACACTCTGTAAATCATTAATTTGTCCGTCTCCGATCACGACTTTGTTCCCCATTAGACCTGAAAAAGCTGAAGAACCGTTACTAGACAACGTAGGCATTTGTCCATAGAATACTAAACATAAAGAAATAGGTAAGATGCATACGAACTGGAATGAATCACAATACACGAAAACACACATTAAATGAAAGAATTAGGAATAAGTTTAACGAGTTCAAAAACTTACGGATACTAACATAAACAAATACTGTAAGAAACCATCTAAGAAGGATGCGAGGAGCAATTACTTCTTTTTGTTGGGTCGCTTTATATACCCCGGGATTCTTCTTTACATAGTTCTTCTCAAGATTCCTATCAAACATTCCAAGGAAGAAGATTGGGAAAAATATCACGAAGTTGAATCCAGACAAAATCCATTGATCGTATAACGTTGTGCCGCTGAATAATGTTTGGGTGTTAAACAAAATCAAAGTCCCAGCAAGACAGAAGTTCTTAAAAAATGAATACAAAATAACCATCGTCATACGCATATAGTCCCAGCGTCCGTGATACAAAACTTTAGTTTGCCCGTATTGTGTTACAGTAGAGATTTTCAAAAGATCAAGAAACTCAGATTAGCGCATGGATGGATGAACTAATTAATTCGATACACTGTATAAGTTGTTACATTCGCTTACCTAGATTTTCAAGGAATCTAAATTGACCAATTGAAAAGTCAGAAGCGTTAACAGCTTGCTGACCCTGATAAAGGAGAATTGTGCATGAATTGAAGAACATGAAGCATAATGAGTGTCAAAAAAAATTACTTAATGAATATTGAATTGAGTCTATTCATGAAAAATAATGTACTTACTTCTTTCCCAGAAATACCGATGCCAACATGAGCTTCGTGTATCATTCCGACGTCATTTGCTCCATCACCAATTGCTAACGTAACAGGTTCTGGAACAACATGATGCCGCACCAACTTAACAAGCTGTGCCTATAGAAAAATTGAAGAAAAGGGATTAGATTGAATTTCTTTATGTAGGTATGTAGGTGATTTTGTTTAATTAAATGTAGAATCACTTACCTTCTGCCGAGGGGTGACACGACACGCTATTACTGCATCGCATCGACTTGCAATGTTAAACATCAGTTCTTCCAACTCACTATCACCTTGTAAATGCGCCAATGCAGCTCCTTCTATTACCAGAGCTATTTTTATATTATAAGAAAGAAGGGGATGAAAAGTCAAAATGAAATGGTGAGTAGTCGAATCTAATTGCAATTTTGTTTAACTGATCGATGGTCTTTGTTTATCTGAAGATGTGTTCGTTACATACCTCTTTGACCGTCACCGGACGGAACGATTGCGTGAGGTGTAGATGGAGACGATGCCAGTACTTCATTTCGTTTCTCTTTCTTAAGATGTTTAATGAGCAGTCCTTTTCTGACTTCGCGATCTGCAGCAAACGCGCGCTCAAGTAACGTTCTTCTTTTCCTATCAAAAATACCTGTTGATTCATCTCCTTTAGGAACGAAGCTTGTATGAGAAAGAATATCCTCATCACCACTTCCATGTTTTCCTTGCCTCTCGGATAAGTCTTGTGCGGCCAATTGGGACAACGTCGACGCACGTGTGTTCGCACCCAGACTGCTGTTATGTATGTCGAGCATATGAGTTGATGATCGTGCTCGAGTGAATACCTGTGGCAGGACATCGGTCGATAATTCTGGTTCGGTTTCATTAATGACAGGATGCATTGCCTTATAACGTTTTATGATGGCTTCCGCTCTGTTTCGAACGTTCCGTCTTTAACATAAATGGAGAAATGGAAAAAAGAAAAAAATGGGCAGTTAGAAATATGACGAGAGTGGGATGTTCGTTCCACTGTTGGCATTATGCACACACCTTCGAATTATATCATTTGGTGTTTCCTTCGTGGATGCTTGATCTTCCTTTAGAATTTCTAATCTTTGTTGTTGAACCATTCTCTTAACACCAAACATCCCCCGTAAAAATATACTCAACTGCAATGTAAGTCGCTTTATACCTCGAAAGAAGATGCTGGTAACTTTACCAATAAAGTATGAAACATTTTTCAACCAAGTCTTTCGTTGTTTAGCATCGACGACTGCACGTTGATAATTGGCTGATTATAAAATGCCAGCGAATACAGCGAAGAGAAAGGAAAGTTTAGAATGAAAAAGAGTTATGTTAGCCAGTAAAGTACAATCTGTTTACACAGAACAGTACAAATGATAATTTTAGAAGGTTTAACTTACGTAGTTTGCCTGCCTTCACGAGACGCATAAATTCCATAGCACATTGCGCACGAACAAATTCAGCACCGCGATCAACAAATTCTGTTAAATGCATTTGGGGTGTTAACACCTGAAAATTAGTAGTAAAAATTATAGAAACAGATAAGGAATGAGGTTTGTACTATATCAATTGTACAGATCATTTTAGTTTTGATTTTGATTTGCTTGGTTCCAGTTTCGTTAGAACTTACTTTCGTTGAGTAGCCTATTTCTACAGCTGTCTCCCTTTTATCTCCCGTCAAGACCCACAGCTTTATTCCAGCATCCTCAAGGGTCGCGATTGTATCAGGTACCCCAACTTGTAATTTATCTTCAATTGCTGTTGCACCGACAATGTGCAATTCCTTTTCAATATCCTCTGCTGCTTGTGTTAATTTCTTATCTCGATTATCAATGGCAGTTGAGGCTGCATTATACGTCTCGAGCCAATCATTGCATTGATCTTCGGTCAAAAATCGTACCCCAAGAACTAATGTACGCAACCCTTCCGACGCAAACTCACCAAGGTGAGATTGGATTCCAAGAGTCGTAGTGATTTCCCATTTGGAATCATTGCTACCGTTGCTTATAACTGAATCATCATCTTCCGTAATAGAGTTGAGTGTTTTCGATCCAGAACAAATTTCTGGATCGAGCATAGCAGAATCCGCACCCTTGCAAAGAAGCATTGGAGCTGATCCCAATTCTGGTGGGGAGCGAAGTAAAATCGACATCCGTTTTCGTGTCGAATCGAACTTGTTGATGGCAAGAACGGACCATGTTTCGATACCATTGCTGTCGTTGCTATTACCACCACTACTACTACTACTACTACTGCGTGTACTACTTTTCGCAGGAGCTTGTCCGCTCACACTATCGGCTGCAACTTTTTTGGGATCTAATTTGCCAGTTTTTAATCCTTCAATTAATTGTTCGTCTCGAAATAAAGTAGGATGATTGCATTTGAGTTTTATTCCTGTTGAATCACGACTCAGGACCTGAAACCCAAATGTCTTAGAAGATTCTGAAACAAGTGCACCTTCGTCAGGACTTTCCGCCTGATACGCATACCCGAACGGTGCACCACCAGGTCCCTGTTCATGCTGATGCTGTTCACTATCAGTATCAGTTTGAACCATGCCATTATCAACTTCTTCAACATCTATCGTTTCTTCGTCTTTCGTTTTGGGCAAATCAAGATCTTTTTCTACCACAACGGTATGACACAAACTCATTACTCTCAGAAAAAGTTCTACATTTACAAATTACATAAACGGTAAAGGTGAGTGAGATGATAAAGGAATACGAATAATAGAAATGGTATGAAAGAGAAAGAGAGAATGTCGCGATGCAATTCAAGAGACGACTTCTCTCGTGGTGGTCGGTCGTCATAATATGACAGAAGCCTTTAAAAAGCGAGGATCGATGGGAGAATTTTTGAAAATTGTATTCTATGGATTCTAAATCAGCTCGGGTGGATGCGAAAAACAAATGAATGACAAAACGGAACGGAACGGAATGGAACGAAACGCACCTGCATTAAATGTCAAGCCCTTTGATGATTCTAATTTTTCTCCATCTTCATTGACGTGAACTTGTCCAACCAAAACTTGTTGGACAGGATGAAAGTCCGATCGTCCTCCATTTAATTCATTATCATCATCATCGCCGTCATCTTTATTATCGTTATCATCATCTTTTTTTGGCCTCGATTTTTCAACAGGTGTACCGAAAATCATACCTTCGTTTATAGACACAAAAAAGTAATAGAGCAAGATTAGATAGAATCAAGGCGGTATTTATGCGTGCGTACATATATATATATATATATATATACATACACAGACAGACAGACAGACAGACAGACAGATACACAGACAGACAGACACAACAAAAGGAGTAAAGGATATAAATATACACGTACCATCAATAGAACATCTTTTGAATCTCATCACATTTTGTGTTAATGTACCAGTTTTATCAGTAAATATATATTGAATTTGTCCTAAATCTGTTACGATTGTTGATCGTGGTTCTGCACACGTATCTGTTGTATCATCATACATGTCAATATCAACATAAACTAAATATAACATGAATGCATTTACACATTGTACAGTAAATATCATTGATAATGGTACAAAGTAGGCTAATAATATCACGAACGTTAATGCATATTGTATCCAATTTTCAGCTGTACCAAAAAAAAATACACGTGTGTGTGTGTGTGAAGAAATAAATGATGAAAGGTGAGAGAAGAATATGACGCATTTGTTTTGTTAGAATAATGAATTGTGTTTATGTATGCATTCGTGGTGGGTGGATGGATGGATGATTTAATAAACATATAAACATATAACAACAACAACAACAACAACAACAAACGGATCGTCACATCACGTACGTAGCCTAGCTAGCTAGCTAGCTATTACTGTACACGAATTCAACGATTACAACAAACGAACGAACGAGCGTACGTACCTTCTGCATTCCATTCCGGTGGTTCAAAATTTGGTAAATATGGCCAAACTTCATTTGACTTAATAGGAATACCTGTTGTCGTAATACCATTGCGTTTCAAACCAGAATACCTGTTAGCACCGTTCGAGTTCGAATAAAATAGAATAAAATAAAATAGAGTAGAATAGATTAGATAAACATACATGCATACCTGTACGCAACATAACGTTACGTAACGTAACTTAACAAGGTAAAAGTAACACGTCAACACAACGACACGTAGTAAAAACGTGAAAACGTATGAAACGTACCATAAGTAATCAAATTGTTGTTCTTCACTCATTACAGCAGCGGTTGCTAACCAGACAATGGATATAAATTCAATGAATAACATCACAATGACACATTTATTAGTAAAATGATCGAGTTGACTAAATTTGGTGGGTGCTTCAATCGAATTTTGTGATAATTTTGTATCCGTGCCAGTAAATGCTACAACACCGATTGCCCATTCAGTATTTCTTAATATTGCACCTCGTAATAATAAATTATCACCATCTAATGGTATATGACTAATACTATTATTTGTATTTCTATCATTATCATTATCATCCTTCTCCTCTTCCATTATTGTTGTTGTTGGAATAGATAATTTACCAGTAAATGTATTAATATGTGCATTCGGTGCTTCTGTTGCTAATACAGCAATATTTCCTTGTTGATTTCCTTGTTGATTTTGTTCATCAATATCAACATCAACATCATTACTAGCACATGTAGATCTACCTAATGATGTAAATGTTGATAAACGTTGAATTGCATCCTCCATTGTTTCCTTTGGTGATGATAATTTTGATTCTAATTGTTGATGTAATTTACTCTTGGCACTTAATCGTAACTTCAGATTCGTTTCACCATCAATAGAGGATGTTTCAATATAAGCACAACCTAAATCACCAGAACTTGCTAATAATACGGTATCCGCTGGTATCATTTCACGATTTCTGATTACAATTAAATTCCCTTGTCTTATATCTTTTCTTGGTATAAAATTAAATTGAACTGTTGTAGGAGTAGTGGCAGTAGTAGATGCAGTAGTAGATGATGATGAAGTAGTAGCAGGAATAATAGTAACATCCTTAAATGGTATTTTATTATCATCATTATCATGATCATCCTCAATATCACCGGTATTACCATTTTCAATATCTTCACCAGCAGCAGCAGCAGCAGGAGGAGGAGGATCTGCCATCACATCTGATCCCGCAGTACTACTATTTTCAATCACAATACATTGATAGGTATTTGTTTTATAATCATTCAAATGCCTTTTTTTATCCGCTAATCCTTCCATCAGCAACGATATAGTAATAAAAAAGGATAATGGTACTAACAAACCTAATGGACTTATCTGTTTATAATTAAATCCTATACCATAATAACCAAAGGCTGTGATTATACCAACAATTAAAAAATACATATTCGTAAATTTTTTAAATTCGGTTCGTAATGTCTGTTATGAAAAAAAAGAAGAAGAGAAAGAGAGAGGCGGGAAGATCATGAGATGACAGACAGCTGTTGTTTGTTGACTCGACGGTCGGTCGGGTTTGAAAGAAAAGGTGCAGTGCAGTAACTCAACAGTAAATAAATCAACAGTAGATAACGTAAATCCAACGTAATAACGTACCAATGGTAAGAATGTCCATACTGTATATTTTGAGGTAATTAAAATATTATTACAACGATTATTATTTGGTATACCAACATTTAATAAACGTTGTGTACCATCTTCTTCGATAATTTTTGGTAATCTTAATTGAGAGACACTACGACGTGGAGAAGTAGGACGTGGTGATGTAGTAGTAGTAGTAGTAGATGTAGATACGACATCCACACGAGATGGAGGAGGAATAGAAGTGTCCAACAAAGTGGTCATAATGATTTTGTTGGTTTGGATTTGGATTTTGTTGATTTGTTGATTTTGGATTTGATTTAAAACTCTCAAACTCCTCTTATAGAATCTAATTCAATTCAATTTTCAATTCAACTTCAATTTTCGATTCAAATTCAATTTTCAATTCAATTCAATTCAATTCCATTCGAATTGAAGTAAGTACAAACTCGAAAACTCGAACTAGATTGAAAATTTTTGAAATCGATTGTTGTGTTGTGTTGTCTTTGTTGCATGTTATGATTTTCAAATTGCTTGTACATTTACGGTACTAGTGGGGCCTACTTCCGTGTACCGTACAGTAGCTACATTCTTTTTTTTGTTACGTAATTTGAATAAGGCGGCGATAACCGTAGGCAATGCCTTAATAGCACGTGACATACTGTACTATAGCTACTATACCTACTGTACTATAGTAGGAGGGCGATTCTAGTATTCGCTCCAAAGTCCTAAGCCATTTGAGTCCCGGGAGTCCCGGGACTTGAATCGATTGTATGGTATTACCATACATGTGTGTATACGATCATATCGTATGATCATATATTGGTTTCGCCAAGTGGGCCATATCTCCTGTAAGACTTGTCCACAGATACGGGTCCACCTGGCGAAACACTATTTTTAGCACGGCAATCTGGTAAGAACTTGCAGTTAGACTGGCAAAATTTCCAATCTAGATGAGATACTATATGAGAGAACTCAATAAATGAACATGAATGATGTAATAAATAACTGTGTCAGAAAAAATCAGCTTGAGTTACTTCTATACTATAGTGAAGATGCCAATAGAAGAATAGATAAACGCATGCATACAAACATACATACAATTTACTACGATATTACTTTTTAATTTAAAGAATGATTGTCATTATTATTATTATTATTAACTTGCGGTAGACACTGATATTGTTGTTGCAAAATGCCTGAGGTGCACGTACTGTCCATCGATCAGTCGACGACCGTAACGTAACTCGTTTCGTGTACTGTACATTGAACATTAATTGCAGTATCAAACAAAATATCGTGTATGGTGGTATAGGAATAAAAAAGGATGGTGCGGTGCGAAAAACGGTAATGTGCATATCGGACCAGCCCTCACACCACTCCCGCATTGGTCGAAACCCCGTGGCAGAATGAAGTACTGTAAAGTGATACTTGATTTATGTATTTATTTATGTGTTTGTTCTTAATCAATTTACGACGAACTACTACCACGGAATGATATTGATGGAAAAATTGTACCAGGATGTAAATCTTCATTCCAATAATCTTCTAATTTTTGTATTTGTGGTTCACATTTCTTCTTACGTTTCGTATTAGATAATCCCAATCGGAAATTTTTTTCCGTTGCGCGTAGATTGTTATAACATACCCCGTACCGTTCACGTGAAATTGGCAATATTTCTGTCCGTAAACGATATAGTAAATCATTTATTGACATTCCTAATAACACTAAATGTTCATCTTCTGGTTGGATAGTAATATTATTAGAATCATCATCACCTTCAACAACCATATTATCATCGCTGACCTGATCCATATCTATATCATTACCATCATCGTCTTCATTCACGATACCGCTGTTGATGTTGCTACTGTTGTTGTTGTTACCGTTGTTTTTGGTAATACAGTTCTTGTCCAATCGTACTAATTTCTTCGCGGCAGCTTGGACTGTATTAGACCAGTGATCGTCCCAATTCATTTTTGTTACAATCGACAACAAACTTTCAATAAATAATGCTCTACGATGGAATGCACAAAAATCAGATGCCATTGTTAAATGCTGTTCAACGACTTCCCAATTATCTTCTGTTATGTATGTTGGATGACGTCCCGAACCAAGTCCCTCACGACAAACCGGTGTATCACAACATGATTCATCAGGTAATACTTGGATCAAACGATCTTTCCATGACAACATAGCAGCACCGGTGGTGGTGGTGGTAGAATCAATTCCCACATACTTGTACACATGTTGCAATGCATTACTTAATAGAGATGAAAGATTATCTTCATCGAGTGTTCTAATACTGATATCGTCATCGTCGCTGTTGATGTTGCCATCGCCTCCGCCGCTACTATCTTCCTCTGTTAAAATAATATGATCATACAATCTTGAACTCCATTGATCTGTCTTCGTGTCCTCATCAGCTCGGCCTGGGATGGGATTCAGTAAGGTACGTAACCAATACCGAACAAGTTGTGCAGACGCATTCGCCAGTCGACACTCCCATGATAAAGGACATGAACGAATAAATACATCAGTTGTTTCTGTACGAATCGGAACGATAATGGTAGTACGTGTATCCACGTTGCCAACGGCATCAGCATTATCCGCATCATCATCAACGTCGTCGTCGTTGTCATCTTCGATGTCATCAAAGTCATGTCCACCTTCCGCATTCGTTGCACAAGCTATTGCAAATATTTTCTTAATGAATTTACCATTAGGATTAATTAAGGAATGTAAATCTCTTGAATAAGCAATAGCAGCTTTTTCAATACGTCGGATGGGAATACTTTGATGATTCATTTCCATAATTGATTCGACACAGATCGTATCATGTCCATTCGATAAGAATTCACTATCAAGATATGATGTAAGATCCTGTAAGATCACGGTAGGAGATCTGCTACCGTGAGCGGTAGCGGTAGGGGTGGTGGTGGCAGTGATGATAGTTTCTTCTGTTGTCACTGCATGTACTCGCGCTCCCGATGCTTGTGGAAACAATTTTTCGGCGACATCTAAAACATCTACCAAAGCTTGAACACAATTTTCTTGTGGCTTGTATGATCCTTCAAGAACATCAGATGGTCCACGTACAACAGCAGTACCATCAAATGCAGCAAATTGTACCCGACGTGTATGTGTTTTCATATTATCTTGTTGATTATCACGACCACCACCTTCACTACCATCCGTTGTATCGTTATCACTCTTATCGTCTTGTGAGATAATCGCAGAGCTGTTAGTGTTTTTGTTCCAGCAATTGTTTGAGGTACCACCGGGAGGAAAATAATCTTGATAGCTACTTTTAATATTGTTGTTGTTGTTGTTGTTGCTGTTTGTAGGAGAAGATGATGACAATGATTCTTCTTCATCATCTTGATGTTCATGTCCTTCTAGTAATGTCCATTCTAGACCAACTAATTTCTGTAATAAATTATGTATAGAATAAATATCAATGTCTTCAATGGCTATTGCTGATGATTGATTTTGTTGTTGTTGCTTTCTGTACATAGTGTAACATGCGATTAATCTTGGTAGGATACAAGGAGGAGAAGATTTTTTCTTTTGAGAATTAAATTGTTGTTTTTGTTGGTTCAATCTCAATCGGAGTTTTCGTTGTGTTGGTTGTTGTTTTTGTTGTTTTTGTGGTGGAAATTTATCGGGGAATAAAACTTCTAATCCTTCACGTAAGGTATCAGAATCTAATTCAATAATCTTCTTCGGTGGTAGTACAACAATTTTTTGTCTGACAACTTGTTTGAGTTCATCATCGTCATCATCTTCAGTAGTAGTAGTATTAGTAGTAGAAGCATTCTCATTCTCATTCGTATTCGTAACTTTTGATGGTGAGTATTGAGATGGTGAATTTTGAGAACTGGATAATGAATTTTGATGATTTTGAGATGGTGAATTAGTTGATGTTGCAAATGCAACTAATGCATCAAAATGTTGATCACTTGTTGGTTCAATTGCAGACAATTCTCTTGTTGTTCCATCATATATATCACCGTCCTTAGCTGGTGTACATTTCCGTCGAAGGATACTTCCTCCTGGTGTTTTCTTAATAGTTGATGGTGGTCGTTGTAGTAACATTGGAAAACGTGATGCTGATGATGATGATTTGGAGGATGATCTAGTAGGTGATCGGAATGATGAAGGCCGTGTTGGTTGAACATCTCCACATTCTCCATGCTTATCCTTCGTCTCTGCCGTCCATCGAAGATTATAGGAGGAAGTTTTCTTGAGTGCTGTTGCTGTTTCTACTACTAAACCTTTAGGTGGAAAAGATGAGGATGAGGAGGTATCCATCAATGTCGTCATCGTCAGCGGGGATGATGACTTCGTCGCCATCATTGTTGATGGCGGTTGTTTCTTATTCCTATTTTTATCATCATCGTCCTCATCGTCGTTGTCATCGTCGAGTGGGATGATCTCCCAATTTGGGTGTTCGTGTTCGTGCGTCTTTGTTGTTTCTGTTTTTGTTTGTAGTTGTATTTTACCACATTCATGACATAAATCATAGTCACATTCTTTACAATGATATCGTTCACCAAAAACTATTTTAACAGAGCATTCATCACATTCGTATACATCTACTTCAATAGATTTCCGATCATAATCATCTGCCAAATAAATTGTATTCTTTTTTTTCGGTGAAAATCGAACAGCCAATTGTCGTCGTAGGCTACTACCACCGTCGCCGTCATCACCGGCTCCAATGCTTTTTGACGCTGCTGCTGTCGTCGTCATAACTGAGGAGGTAACGGATTGTTCCTCTGTTTCTGCTGTTGAGTCACTGATATTACTCGGTTGAGTGACAATAGTCGTCTCATTCGACAACTTAGATTCTACTGGATCAGTTGATGATGATGATGATGATGGACGTTTATGGGTTTGAAGTTCCTGAACAACGGATGTTGCCTTCCGTTTTCTATCTGATCTTCGTAACGAACTACTAATAGTAGAAGTAGCTGGTGTAGCTTTTTTATTAGCTACTGAAGCTTTGTCTGAAGCTTTATTTGAGCAGAACAAAACCTTTCTCAATCCACCACCGTCGCCGTCGCCGACAGCTAGTGTATTATGGCTGTTATCATCCGTCGTCGTCGTCGTCATCCCAGCGTTCTTGTCGTCGTTGATTGGGGAAGCTAAACAAGGAGCCATTATGATTGGGTTCCTATCTTGACTGCTGCCAGATGCATTATCAACACTTCCTTGACGTCCATAAGTTCTTCCTTCTCTAGGTTTTGAAGCAATCTGGGAGGACCATGCAGCAGCAGTAGTAGGAGCTGCAGCAGCAATACTCTGCGATGTTGAAGGAGAAAGTTCTGACGTCTTTTCGAGTGAAGCAATGAGAGAGCGACTGACATAGGAATTTTTCCTATTTGGACTGCGGCCAGTAACATTATCAACACTTCCTTGAGGACTATAAGTTCTTCTTCCTCTAGGTTTTGAAGAGACTGGGGAGGACCATGCTGTAGAAGCAGCAGCAGCAGCAGCAGCGACTCCGTGGTCGCCGACGACAGCTATTGTTGTATGACTGTTATTATCCATCGTCATCGTCGTCATCCCAACGTTCTTGTCGTCGTTGAGTGGGGATGCTAAACAAGGAGGCATTATGATTGGTGTTGGTTAGTTAGTGTTGGTTTGGTTTGGTTCGGGGTTTTGTGTAAAGCAAAGCCGATATTTTATTTGATTTGATTTTGAAAGCGATGTCGTGGACTCGACTCGAATCGAATCGACTCAAGAGGAGAGAATACTTTGAGAGCGAGGGTGGTGTGAATTGTGAATTCACTTGCAACTACTGTACTAGTACTATTCCAGTCGAGAGACAATCCTGTAACCAAAGAATGCGTTTGATGATTGATCTGTTATGATTGATACTATGAGTGGTTTGACTGTGTTGATGCAGCCATGTGTGTTTTAGAAACGAGAAATAGAGTTCTAGATTTTTTTTTGTGCATTTACAATGAGTACTGTACCGCATGCCGTTATTTTTTCAAGCACGAGCGTGCTGGCATCGAAAAAAGTCAGCAACGCCACATCCCGAGTAAAGTGCCGCGGTAAATCTTGCTTTTGTTGCAAAAATCAAATCAAATAATCCAAGCAGCACAAAATCTAGCGCGAACATACTGTCCAGTACTTTTAGCTGCTACCGTCTATGATGGATACTACTAGTACTAGTAAAGCTGCTACAGCTACTAGCCTTGGCAAATGCTGTATACTGTGATGGGGGTTGCATGGAAATAGTACTAATAATCCAGGATAGATCATGCAATAATCTGAGTTATATATATTATGTTGCTGCTATAAATCTGTTTGTGTTAGTATTCTATTTATTTGTTTATATGGTATTCTATTTGTGTATTATCTTATTCCCACCAGGTCTAGGTGGTACTATGAAGTAGAAGTAGAAGTCCTCCTAGAACATACTGATACTGTTGTTTTTATCTCTTGTATACTAGCTTGTTTTGCTAGAAGTAGGAGGTGGGGTTGATGTGTTGATGATGATGTGTAGTAAGCACGCATTCCCTTAGCAATGTGGTATGCAGTATATGGGGTAGTGATGTGCATAGTAATATGTAGCAATAAGTAGGATGCTTCGCCACCACCACTATATATCATAAACCTTAGCAATAAAAGAAATTCTGTGGGATGTTTGTTTTGCAAATAATGATGTATGTGTGCGTGTATGATACACACATCTTTATACAAATATCTGATACACCTTTCTTCCTACCTACATCAGCTAGCAGCAGCACGTACAGCAGAATTTCTGACTATGATGTCACAATTAAAGTAGTAGTGAACAGTGTATGTGAGAGTAAGCAAACACATGCATAGTATCAGGAGGTTGGTTGGGGTACTATAAATCCTTGAACAGTATATGTACCGGACGGGATCTATGATAGCATTTAAAAATGATCCAAGAAACAGATCAAACATACCCATTTACAATGGGTTAGTATAATGACAAATTTTAGGATTATAAATTAAACTAATTAAACCTAAAAATTAAAGGTCATTACAATATCTACAAAATAAGTTTACGTTAGGAAGTTAGGAAGAATGAGTGTGCTCTGTTACATTTCACAAATCATCATTCAATATTGCCAGTGGCTAAATCAATTCTACTAGGTAGCGTAGGTGTACATTGTATCCTAGAGAGATGAACAATACTGTACACATGCACACCACGTGAGTTGACTTGTTTATGATTTGGGTTGATATATGAAGACTACTACTAAACAAATTACCAGAAACACTGACAATCTCATTGCCAAAATAGTCCTCCATGCATGCATCATTAGTCTCAGATCCACCGCATAGAATGTAGGCAGATCCCTGCCCCCAAACCCATCATCATGTCAAGTTTTATATCATGTGTTTGATGTATGATCATGGTCTCTAATAACAGTTCTTTAGTGGTAGGTTTTTCTGTTGGTGCCTTTTTCTTTCAGACATGACGTAGTAACAACAACTGTAGTAACTGTTGCTGCACATTTTATAGACACTGCTACTGTATGTAATTGTTGCTGCTTGTCTCCAGTGCTTTGAAAACTAGTATTTGTTTATTACTACTAGTGCAATAGTATTACATACTAGTAAATTCCTGTGCAAACCATGAGTGAGAATATTTTTGCTTCATTAGTAGCAACAATTTGTCTCATTATTAGTAACTGCCGCACACCAGTTAGATTGTGCTAGCTAATAATAGTACACTACCAAAAAAGCTTTATGTATAGCGCACAGAGAAGGGGGGGGGGGGGGGGGATCAGAAAATTGTATTGTAGCAGGATAGGGGTAGGTGTGGTGGCTTCTCAGTTATCCACAACATGCATCTTTTTATGGGAGTAATACTTCACTGTATACAACTTCATTCTATCAAAGTCAGATCCCTCAAAGGAACACAGTTGAGAAGAAAGTGGTAATTGCATGATACAACAAACCAAGGCAAGCTTGTGAGAAGGAAGTGAGGATGTGGTGTTATGGGTGACATGACAATAGACAAGTCTGTCTGCCTGTGTATGATGTGTGTGTGTGTGTGTGTGTGTGTGTGTGTGTGTGTGGGTCAGTGTCAGTGTTGAAAAAGCACAACATCACAACCTATTTAGTGATAGAAACTGCGGCTGTTGGTAAAAAGGCTACATCATCATTCTTCCTACATACATCATCATTGCACTGCTGCTGCTGCTAGGAAAAAAATCCCAGCGGTGATGATGGTGGTGGTGTTTTGCACAAACACAGACACACATCACATTGATACATACATATACACCCTCCTAATAAGGTTCACCTCCAACAACGGCCACTTTCATTATGGAGTAAGTGAGACTGGGACTCTATAATGAATGTGTTATGCCAAAATTTAAAGGGGGGTATGTAAAAGTAAGCACACCACAGACCAGAAGAAATGTGTGCTTTATAAGTACTTTCATAAAGTACTTATAATCAGGCTGAGGAATAATGTGATATGCCAAGATTTAGAGGGGGGTATGTAGAAGTAAGCACACGATAGACTAGATAGTGGGATGTACACAAAGAGTAAATGTGTGCTTTATAAGTACTTTCATATAGTACTTATAATCAGGCTGAGGAATAACGTGATATGCCACCAAGATTTAGAAGGGGGGTATGTAGAAGTAAGCACACCATAGACTAGATAGTGGGATGTACACAAAGAGTAGCACTCATACAAGAGAGACACTAGGTTAGATTGTTATAAACATTTTGCTGTTCTCTTGTTGGCATGCAGCAAGCTGGCAAGGGCAAACACACTCGTAGACAAATAAATGATAGAGCCTGTGCTTTTCTAATTGAAAAGTTTCCACAACAATAAAAGCAGTGGGTAAAAGACATTAATTGGAGCCACCACAACACCAACAACACAAATCTACACATTTCCTGTTATTTTGTGCATCTGTCTATATCTCAATTGAGTAGCAAAAAGGGACAATCATTCTGCTGCTATTATCATAGCTTA
>FMBT01000005.1:0-25297 GCA_900095095.1 Fragilariopsis cylindrus CCMP1102 | reverse complement strand
ATCTGCAATATACGCTTTCAACAACAAAAACTTAACGTTGTCATAAAATAATATGGCGCGAATTATATCTAGCCCTGTCTTTGAGCGACAAGGAGCTAAAGCACGCTTAACTGTGCGTTAAAAAAGTGCGCCCCACTTTGAGTAGATAACGTCGCGCCATTTTTTGTAAAGAAATAAACAAAATAAATACTATGTACCATACCTTGTATTACTGTCGCATCATAGAAAGACTAGAGATACAATTCTATTTTCAGATCGTTATTTTGATTTACCTATTACAGGTATGTCGTCTTCTATTCAAACGCCATTGACAACAAAATGTGAAGAAAACGACGACAATAATAATAATCCAGTGTTATCACGATTGTTGAAACAATTGCGTCCATTTCAACGCGAGGCGTACGAATATGCAACCCAAGGCATCGTGAGTAGTCGTCAATTTAATACCGGAAATAGTATTAACGACGGTAGTGCCACAAATGATACCGTTGGCGACACATTTCCAGGTAGGTGTCTCCTAGCTGACGAGATGGGGCTTGGCAAATCAATCACATCCTTAGCAATAATGAGCCACTACATTTCTGAGTGGCCGTTACTTATTTTATGTCCTGCTTCATTGAAATTCATTTGGCCGACTGAGATAGAGAAGTTTATTCCGAGTTTGGCACCAAAAAATATCTACGTTGTACAAGGATTTGATGATGCTGATTTTTACGACAATGCTCATAAGCGCAAAGATATTCGGATTGTAATTGCATCGTATTCTTTGTTGCAAAAACGATCAGCGAGCGCGAGATGCCTTCAACAGTTTCAATTTAAGTGTGTAATTGCCGACGAATCGCATAATCTGAAAACAAAAGGTAGTCAAAGAACAAAACTTGCTTTACCGCTTTTACAAAACGCGAAGCGCTTGGCATTACTAAGTGGGACGGTAGGTAGCTGATCATCCGAAAACCTTTCTTTTCTTGATGTCGCCGTTATCATCGTCCTATACACGCACCCAATCTTACAATCTCGTCTACTTTTTTTGTTTCTGTGAAGCCTGCATTGGCTAGACCGGTTGAGTTATGGACACAAGTATATGCATTGGCACCGGATCTCTTTGGAAGCTACTCATCTTACACGAAGAAGTTTTGTAATGCCCGTCGGGGACGTTTCGGTTGGGACGTGAATGGCGTCAGCAATGTTGAGGAATTGCATCACAAATTGAAGCAAATTATGATCCGTCGACTCAAGTCAGATGTTCTCCACGAGTTGCCGGCAAAACAGCGATCGCTTGTTCCCATTCATATTTCTAACAAAACCAAAAGAAAAGAATGCGAGGCACTAATAAAGGAACTCAACGACACACGACAATCTGTAGAGGACTTGGTCGGAGACGATGCTGCAGGGGCTCATTTTGAAGCACGCAAATTATTAATGCAAGCATATCAATCTAGTGGTGTCGCGAAATCTGAAGGTGTAGCAGAGTACTTGTTGGAATGGCTACGAGGTAGTGGTACTCAGAAAGTTTTGGTATTTGGTCATCACAAGGGAGTACTCGATTGTTTGGAAGCGGCTGTCGCGAAGGAGCTGAAGGGTGGGGGTCATATCCGCATTGATGGTAGTGTTTCCAGCCAAGAGCGGGCCCTGAGAGTTCGAAAATTTCAGAACTGCAGCACGATCAGAGTAGCTATTCTATCTATGACAGCTGCAGGAACTGGTTTGACCTTGACAGCTGCCTCTTGTGTAATGTTTGCAGAGCTACATTGGTAAGGGGTTACTTGAATCATTTTGCTTTGTACTGTTATCTTTGATCAGAACAAATATTCGTCCTCACGGTCTTGCATTTATTGAATTGAAAAAATTGATATAAATAGGACACCTGGTGTGCTAGCCCAGGCAGAAGATCGATGTCATCGTATCGGGCAACAAAATGCTGTCAATGTCATGTATCTTATTTGCGAGGGTAAGCTAAGTGTAGATTACATCATATCTGTATTCAAATCGATCATTTCATCCTCTCATTTTCTCTCGTATTGTTACATGCCAACGCCACAGATACAAATTTGAGTGTTGATCTTCAATTATGGAAAATGTTAAGCCGCAAAACTAACAATCTAGGACGGGTAGTTGATGGTGAAAAAAATGCTGGCATGAATGCTCAGAAGTCTGCGGAGAATTTAAGTGGAGGGGGTATGTCAGGACAGGACGAGTTGCAGTCATTTTTCGCTGAGAGGTCCGTCAGAGATGAAAAAGTTCCAAAAACTCCTGTGAAAGGCAGTATATTGAGTTATTTTGGCAAACAACAGAATCAGAAAAATCAACCCAACAAGGCATTGGGGGGCAAAGTCGATATCGAAGGTGATGCCAAAGAATCATCAAAAGCCCAAAGCTCAATTGCCACGAAAGGCATATTGAAAAATCGTATAAAAATTGAATGGGATTGCGTAGCGTGTACTCTTCATAATTCTCAAGAGCAACAACACTCGGATTGTTTGGTCTGCGAAGTATGTCAAACGCCCTATAATAACACGATCGATGTTGATGCAGATGATAGTGACTTGAAGAATCGTCTTCACCAAGTAACACCAGCAAGTTCTCGTAAGGGAAACATCAGCAGTCTAGGGAATTCAAACGTGAATACAAAAATCATCAGACGATACGAAACAGAGACTACTGTGATAGATGAGGCGGAAGAGGAAACGAATAATGACCCTGTTGCTCGCAAATTGGACTCGAGTCTGGAAAAGCCAATTGTTTTGTGCGATATCCCTGAAGAAACTTCTTATTCGAGGAAAAAACAGAAAACGACCCATCATCAACTTCAATCTAAGGTGGCTACGAAGCACATATATCCAGTATCTGGTAGAGATAGGTTGAAGACGAAAATTGCTCCGTTATTATCTTTTAGCGTTTCCAAAAATAGTGGGCGCATCACTATTCACTTCTATGCAACCGGCGAATCTACTCTAACGAATTTCGAGGTAGAACAAATCGTATCAAAGACGACTGCAGATCATCTAATGGACGCTCAACTTAGTCGCAATAAAAATGCATATGTTGCGCTTGTGTACGAACAAGCAGTACTACACCGAGGTATGTATTTAATCTGCAGACAATATTGACTTTCGCATAGGATATATTCATATCTATTCTATACTTGTTTTAATTTCATTTTGTCTTAAATTGATCCTCACCACATTATTCTAGTCGTTGATACTATTGATAAACGGAAGCTTCCAGAAAATACTGAGAAGACTACACTAATTCGAGAAATCCAATCTTTTGTAGACCAATATATGCATTTAAGAGAGGTCGAAAAGAAAGCATTAAAGGAAGGAGGAAATATTTATTCAGGAATTAATCTGCGGCAAGCAGTCCTTCGACTAATACCTGATTCTTTACCAAGTACGGAAAGGTATATAGGTGGTGCAAAAGAGAGGGCACCGAGCGAGTGGAAATAGGAACCGAAGATGATAACGATGTGTTAATCCTGGCTGGTCGGTGCTGTGCCTATTGCGGTGGGAATCTTTCGACAGTATCTCGGTTACCTGGAGTAACCTCCACGTACTGCTCCAGAGAATGCACAGAACAAGGTCGATTAAAGAGAGGCGGTATGGGAAACCAATTAAGAGAACAGGTCTTTGCTTTGGAAGGAGGAGTCTGTCGCCTTTGCGGAATTGACGGCCATGCTCTCTTTACTCGTATACTAGCTTTGGAACCCGCAGAGAGACTCAACGCCTTATGCAATGCAAACTGGAAGCTACCTAAAAGCGCGAAAGCTCTTGACCGATTATTACAAGAACCTAAGGAAGGTGATTTTTGGCAAGCCGACCATATAATACCAGTTGCTCTTGGTGGTGGAGGCTGTGGATTAGAAAATCTAAGAACGCTATGTGTGCCCTGCCATTTAGGTAAGTTTCTATTTGAATCACTATTGGTGACCGGTTCTTATTAGTAATGATGAATTTTATCGGCAATATAAAAGTCAAACCAATTCACACCTTGTCTGTATTACCAATATTCGAATTCCGATTTCTTATTTAAAAGGAGAGACAGAAAAACTAAGAAGTCGTTTGAAGCTTCACAAAACCAGCGACCCCGAAGAACCCTACAAGCAAGCAGATATCCGAACCATGTTCAGTAAGACATAAAATGAAATATGACAAATTGATGTTCTTCCTGCACAATTGCGTGGAATCGTCCTATTTGAATACCGGGCGATTTTGTAATTTCATCTACTTTGAATTTTTTCTTCTTCTTAAGTTACGATGTTATCTTTACTCTAGCATTTTTTCTGGATATTCATGATCACGAACGTTTCCGAAACAAGGCAAGGAAAAATCCCATTGTATCAGCTGAGTCACTTGGGTCAAAACGACGCACATAATTTCGTTCTTTTGCGCTTAGTCCATACCCTTCTAGCGCCGATTGCGAAGGTGGTAGTTCGATTGGTACCAGTTCCATAGCGGATAGGTCTGCAAAATATGACTCACAATACCTTCGTTTTCACTACCATTGATTGTGCAAGTACTGTATGACATACAGCCACCTACTTTAAGTAACTTGATAGCTTGCGCAACAAATTTCTTTTGGTATTCAACATGTTTTTCCAACTCATTCAGATTTTTTTGTGCCACGAAGAGTTTAGGTCGTAGTCCAAGTGCGCTGCACGGTGGATCTAGCACAATTTTATCGAACGAAAGTTCATTGAATTTTTTTATCTCTCTTAACCCATCCATACCAATCGGAGCTTCTCTTAGAATCTAGATTTAGTGGCGGAAGTTTAGTTTTTCGATCATTTGTACATATACACGCGATGGTTAGAATAATATACAATGTAGTAGTTAGTCAAACATTAGTGAAGAGGTGATGTCGGAACAAACAAACAAAAACGTTGAAAAAAATATCAGTGTAGAAGGCAAAACAATAGCGTTCTTACCTGATATATGTCTTTCCTCTCTTGTTTCAGTGAAGAATTACCAACAGCTTCGTCAGTACAGCAATTTGTTGCATCCAGTACCAAAGGTGTAATACAAGTAGCTCCCATCCCGATAAAGAGCTCTTTCGCACTAACCACCTTTTTCCGACTCTTATCACACGCCACAATAAGTGTCTGATTATGATTGCGCACCAAACTTGCCAAATGTAGGGTTTTCCCACCTGGAGCCATACACATATCAAGAATAATATCATTCTTACAAGGATTGATCGCATGGCCAACAAATATTGATGGCAAATTTTGTAACATCATTTTGTCTTGTAACACCCCGCTTAAGGGTGGCAACATCGGCCCACTTCTATCCTTGGAGTTCATTGACATAGTAACAGCTTTTCCTTTTGTGCTCTTAAAGATTTCGTTCCTATCACATTCTGCTATTCCTAGTCCCAAATATATACACTTCCCTCGATACTGTTCCAGTTTCAATCCACGTGTAAGTATTCCATTGTTGACCTTACATGGAATATCTGCGTATACAGCAACTTTCTCTCCAGCTCTAATACCAGAATCCGCAGCCAGTACACCACGGACAAATATATCACTCCCGCGTAACACAGCCTCTCCGCAGAATCGATCACAAATGATACTCCGATAGTCTATCGGCCACCCTTGTTCCTTCCGTAACGGCCAATTGGAGAACAAAACATCTGATTCTTTTGGTGTTGTTGCATCTATATTGTCAATGCTATCGCCATCGCCATCATCCTTGTCACTATCGTCACTGATGGGCCCAGTTAAATCCGATAGAATATATTTTGATCCAGTCGGTATGATGTTGATTACATCAGGAAAGTGTTGATCTTCTTGTACTTCCAATTGTGAAATTGGGGATAGCAATTGTTGTAATTCGACTAGTACCTCTTGCCGTGTAGTCCGAATGAAATTCACTCGACATGTCGTGTACGCCGGAGGTCTTTTCATTGCCGATAAAATACGTCCCATATGATCATCACCACCATCGTCGTCGTCGGCGGCGGCGTCGCTGGTATGGGTTTTGTTGTTTTCCTCATCATTCCCTACTGTCGTTTCCTTTTGATGATTGTACTGGGATTCTAAATGCCGTAAGATACTTTCTTCTAATTGAATTTCAAGACTTTGGAGGGAACAAATGTTAGGAGAAGATGTCATCCTTCTGATCTACGCTGTCAGCGACGTCACTCATACGAAATAAAAATAAGTATTGCTATTTTCGAATTTGTAAGTGAACTTTGAGAAGGATTGTACGACAAAAATGATGTGCAGATTTGATGATCCAAGAAATTAAAATCAGCACGAGAAATAAAAATTGAGAAAAATTTGTCTTTATTTTCCCATCCTCCCCTAAACACCGATTTATTTTCTGAGTGAAAAAAGAAGAACAACGCGGAATAAGAAGAATTCTGATGACGTATTAGAAAACATCTGGAGCTCCAATCAGTGAATCGGTTCGCCTTTAATACATACCAATCAATTTCCTACAAAAGTTCCGGAGAAGACTTTAATCTGTTGGAATGTAAAAACCCATCAGAATTCCTCGTTTTTTTTTCAAAATACATCCAGAAGAACATGTAAAAATGCATGTATTGTAGTCACAAATTCTAAGCAATGCGATAGTCTCCATTGGTGGGCCATCAAATCACTCGTAAGCTTCGCTTGATGTTCTTGTTGAGGTTGAAATCTAATTCATCTGGATCGCGACTTGCTTCGGTTTCATTCACATCTTATATATTACCCAACCACTTACTTGACCTTTTTATTTGATAATATTGTTCTACACTTTGACACTGGCGTAGAAAATTTCGCTCGACACAAAAATCAAATAATTAAATAAACTTGTGTGTCAATTCTTTCATTTCCTACATTTTGATCTCTTTTCTGACAATGTTATTGAGGTTTTCACAATGCTGGGCCTTCCTATATTGGGTCACCGTATTCGTGATGGATACGGAGGGATGGTCAATTACACCTTCAAACCCGTCAAAGATTACCAATAGTAGATATACATCGTCTACATCTACATCCGCACGTTATGTTAGTGTCGTCACTGACTTTTTGATTGCACATGCAAATGAAGAGAAGGATCAATCGTCGTCGTCAGGTCAAACTACAGCAACAACAGCATCAACAGCATCAACACAAACAAAACGCAAAATTCCTAGAAGTGAACGTAAAGCTATGGAACGAGATAAGAAGGCTAGGAACAAAAATGGCGGGAATAACGCGCAACGGCGACAACAACAGCAACAACAACAACGGTCGAAAGATCCTGCTTACAAATTGCATTCTACGGCCATTTCTCAACTTACAGCCGATTCGACGGCAGAGGATGTTTTGAGAGCCATTAAACGCGCTCAAAAGTTACATGACCATCATGATTTACGTGTTATTGCTAATTTTTTAATTGACGAATGTGACGTTGGTACGTGAGGAGAGAATAGAGAAGAAAAAAATCCGTTCCTTTTTAAATCTTTGCAACAATCTTTTTGTCAACGTCATAATTTTTTTTGTCACGTTATTATTTATTGCTTTATATAATTAATTTATAAAATCTAACCAATTTTCTTAATTTGCTATTCGGAAATGAAATGAAACGAAACGAAACGAAACGGAAATTCCAACAAAATCCACATCAATCGCAGGTTTTGCCTACGGGTATAGAGGATCACTTTTGGCTCGTTTGGCTGTAGCTGCTTTGAGATGGGAAAACCATAACGTTGCTAGAAGAGCAATCGAGATCCGACACTTGGAATATAGAGCATCCATGCAACCAATGGAATCTGCTGCAATCATTAGGGGCCTACTACGAATACATAACGTAACAGATGCTCTAGATATAATTGCTGACGAATTGTCGTTACCTCTTGCGGTGAGTTTTTCAGGCAGATCAAAATAATAATTTTCTTTACATACTGTAAATTGATTGAATTGAATTGAATTGAATTGAATTGAATTGGATCATACACTTATTTTTTTATTTTTGTCTAAAACGTGACGTCGAAATTACACACATTCTTTTCAACACTCTAATAATAGGGCTCTGACCTAGACACGGAAGAAAGTCACGAGAAAATCAAACACAGAGCTCGATCACTTGCATCGGTTGCATCTCGGCATCTATTTGAGGGTGAGCCATCAATGGGCGTATTAGCCTTAAAATGATGAAAGATATGGGACCAATGGCGCGGCAATTAGACGCTGAAGAATTGGCCATTCCTTGGCTCCGTTTATTGCATGCTGCGGCTCAGTGTGAGACTGGACGACGGAATGGCTCTATTCAGCCATGTGAGGGACCTCCCGATGTAGAGCTTCCCTGTAATTTGGTATTTTCTGTCCTTAATGCCATGAGTTCGTTTCCTTCAGAAAATGACGATCTTGTATACGAAGCACTGTCAAATTCCTTGGTTCGACGAGTGCTTTTTGTTACGGGGGCGGTTGATATGAATGGTTTGCCACCTCCCGATCGTGGAGAGGCTTGCTTCATCGGTAGATCAAATGTGGGAAAATCTTCGCTGTGTAATATGATCACCAACCGCAAGTCTCTAGCGTATATAAGCAAAACCCCGGGAAAGACACAACAAATGAATTACTTTGCTGTTAATGATAAGCCAGGGAGAGAAAAGGAAGTCAGATATGGCGATACGGTGGAAGGAGAAAAGGACGATGACAGTTTTTACCTTGTAGATCTTCCTGGTTTTGGTTTTGCTCGCGTACCCGACGAGCAGCGAAAAAAATGGGGTTCCTTCATGGGTGAATACTTGGCTAGTCGCAAAAACTTGAATGTTGTGTTTCACTTAATCGATTCTCGGCATGGGCCCATTGACGAAGACAGCAACATTATGAAGCTCGTGAGTGAAACCCTGCCAGCGAACGTTGCATATGTTATTGTGTTGACAAAAGCCGATAAGAACGCTAAGGGTAATTTGAAGAATAATCCTGGTAAAGGTAAAGTCTCTAATGACGTTATGAACGATCTCCGTAAGGTTATGCACGAAAACAACGTGGGTAAAGCGCCTGTGCTTTTGACATCTTCCGAGAGCAAGCTTGGAAGAGATGATATTTGGAGATATCTCAGACGAGCTGCAGAAGCCTAAGGTGTTACTATTAATATTTTTCTTAAATGATCAGAAACGTATTCTTGCGGGGCTGTACATATTACGCATTACTATTGGTTATATATACATATAATATATAGCAACAAGAAGAGAAAAATAATGAATTGGCGACAGAAATTTTGACTGACGTGTTCAGTGCCTCCGTCTCAATCTCCTCCGTTTGAACATATTAGAAAAATGCAAAATCAAGAACGTAAACAACGGGCTGTTTGTTGTGCAGACGCTGCCAGTATTTTGAACTCAAAAAAACAAACAAAATTTATATAGTACGTAGAGTAACTGGTTAATAGACCGAGTAAATCAACATTCAACTAAGATATTCTACAACGAATTTTTAATATCCGATTTCTCTCCTTCCTTCCCTTTGGCTTGTTTCTTCGCCTGTTTTCGAAGTGCTTTTTCTATTCGTTGACGATCCTTCCGATCACGTACTTTTCGTTCCTTGAATTTCTTAACTAAATCGTCAAAACCAATATCCATTAATTTCATTTTAGCAAGACGAGCAGCTTTGGTCACCGGCCCTAACATCTTTATTGCAGCTTCGTCGGTAACCTCGGAGCATTTTCCAAGAGGTCTTCCAGTTATCTCTTCGGCTGCATGGACTAACGAAACATCTGTTTCGGATACTAAACTAATAGCACGACCACGACGACCGGCTCGAGCAGTTCTACCAATTCGATGGATGTAGGAGACAGGATTTCTTGGCAATTCCGAATTAATAACTAGGTCCACAGAGGGTACATCAAGACCTCTACTAGCAATATCAGTGGCCACCAAGACTCGAACCTGTTGAGATTTAAACTTGGCAAGTGCCGCTAGCCGTCTATTCTGTGTGAGTAACGAGTGTAATGCCACGTTCTCTACACCAACGTGGGAAAATATCTCCGATACCAATGCTGCACGTTCACAGGTTGCGACAAAGACAATTGCCGAACGGGATTTTCCTTCCTCCTCTTCGTCGTCATCATTATCTTCCGATTCATTCCCGTTATGACGATTCTTTCCTCTCCAAGCATGACGACCATTACTATCCCTCGCTCGTCCTCCATTCGACAATAAAGTTCGAATCGTAGTAAGCAGGTACGCATCTCTAACTCTAGATGGCATAAATATGTATTCTTGTTTCAATCCAGCTGGAATTCGTGGCGTCATATCTTGTACACTAATTTTTTTCTCCTCGTCATCATCATTTCCAGGATCATCACAGTTTCCAATAACCCCATCATCATCTTCTGCTGCACTGAGTTTCTGTCGCTTAGCCTTATCGTCACTATTACTATATTGATCATCTCTAATGACAAATTTCTTCAAAGGTAATCGTCCTTGTCCCGCTCCCGCAATTTTTTCAACACTCTCCAAACTTCGTGTCATCGTCGCACTAAAGAGTAATGTTTGACATTGCGTCCGTTTATTCCGATTACAATGTAGTAGCAATTCTGCCACGTCCCTTTCAAATCCTGAATTTGCAGTCAACAGACGATCTGCCTCATCTAATACCAGAAAACGAACATGTTGAAGCTTTGGTGGACTAGGTCCACGAAGTAACTCAGCCAATCGTCCAGGCGTAGCGACGACAAAGTGTGGTTTCCGATGTTCTAAGGTCGTTGATTGTTTTGTCATGTCCATACCACCAACGACCAACGTCGATTCGACGTTGTATGAACTACCAAGTGCCAAAACTTGTTGATGGATTTGCTTCGCAAGCTCCCGTGTAGGAGAGACAATAACGGCATAAATGCCGTATGGATCAGCTGATAGACGATGTAGAATAGGCAAAACAAAAGCAGCTGTTTTACCTGAACCCGTAGATGCCAGGGCCAATACATGAGCCGACTCTTCTTGTAGAAGGTATGGGATTATATTTCGTTGGACGGGTGTTGGTCGCTTGAACCCCAATGCTCTGCACGTCTCCACGAGTGGCTCGGCTAAACCCAGATCATTAAAGTCTGCCCACGGCGATAATTGAATAGGATTTTTCGTTTCCTTTTGACTATTATTTTCTATCGGTGATGATGATATTTCTATTTCATCTTGTTTTCTCTTCAAATCAGTATTGTGACGCTCGCTATTGAGAGACTTCTTCCTCTTCTTTCCAAAAAGCGATGACATATTGAATGCTACTAAGTTATTTCTCCTTTTTTTTAATAGTAGCTTTGTCCTGTCAATGTTTAATGTCGTGTCTATTGTTTATTAAGGATGATGTGAGATGTGCTTTTGTTCCTTGTAAAAGAAAAATAATAATAATTTTATTTCAGAGTTCATCACGACGATTGGCGGTTTGTGCATTTAAGTCGTGGCTAATTTATGCGGACGACGGACAGTAGGTGGAGTCACACACACACTGAATAAACAAACACCTATTGGGGCGTCCCAGTACTATTAGTATTCGGCACAGGAAGTTATGTTGATCTGGTTTTGTTAAAGAAAGAAGAATACAGCATTAATGAATTGTTAATTTAACTTACAAAGATTCTAAACTTAATCAAGTCTTAAGTATGATAGTTTGCTAATATGATGATAGTCTTATATTCTAATAATAAAAGCATATACCGTCACAATCACTCTCACTCTTATAGCGAGAAAAATAGCAATTTTAGATATAAGTGTTCGTAGTCTTAGCTTTCTTGAATGGCAACTTTGTCTCTGCGTGAGAGGTGATTTCTTTCTTCCTCTTTCCGAAGAGATCGAGATCTTCTTCAGCGTCCACCAAATCATCTTCGTCCTCAGAACTGTTATTTTCCTTTTGATCCATCCCATCTTCTTGCTCGATATCATCGTAGTCATCTTCAAACTCACCATATCCACCTGCTTCTGCATTTAACATTTCTTCCATCATAGCATCCTCTTCGTCGTCGTCGTCGTCGTCGTCACATTCGTCGTCGTCATCATTTCTAAGCCTATCATCTGGGCTTGATGTATCATCAGTAGTTTCCACGTTGCATGAAGCATTATCAAAAACATTAGTGGTACCGATGCTGTTGTCTTGATTGCTTCCGACTTGTTCTCTCATAGCCTTGACGAACTCCACATAAACTTTACGGCGGTAAGTTTCTGTTAGTTCTTGTTCATGATACTTACAATAGTTATAACATACCTTTATGACTGATTTGTCAATATCAAATCGTTGATAATAGATCAAGAGTTGTGCACAAATCAACAACAGTCTTATGTGTAAGGGTGGTAATATTATAAGTGAATCATTAGTTTCACTGTTCTCGGTATCGGCGAAGTATTTTGCGTGATTAACCAATAGAGGAGATTCGAAATCAGGATCGGAACAAACAAATGAAATTGCAATTCGCGGTGAGATTGTCGAGCTGGTATCATCGTCACTATTATCACCGCTTTGTTCCACATCATCACTTTGTGAGCCCCAATGAATAATACGATGTGTAAAGAGAATCGACTGACCAGCTTTCCTGGGAAGGCATCGTATATGCTGGAAGGATTCCTTTGTTGATAAGGCTCGATATAAAGGATTGCCATTGATACTAGTAGTAGTAGTAATAGTAGTAGTAGATTCTTCGGTAATATCACCGGTTATGTAGCCAGGATCGTACGGCTTTGGTATCACATACAGACATGAATTTGCAGGTGTTGCGTCTGATAGAGCAATCCATTGTGTAATAAATTTCGGTTGGTTGTCAGAATGAAATGTTGTGCTCGCATCATCAGGTTGCCTATCGCGGTGTGGTGAGAATCCAGCACTACCTGGTGGAATATACCAAGCGAGGAGGTCGTAGTTGAATATGTTTTTCTTGTGCGACGATTTTTCCAGTATGCGTTTTGATTCAAGAGCCAGTTTCCACGTCTCATCGAACATCAGGATAAATGTTGCCGGGAGCTTTCGATGGTGCAAGGCTTCGATACCTTCACGAATCAATTTGACGTCCAAAGAATCATCTACAAGAGCGTATCCATCGTGTGTCAATTTTTCTTGTCTCCTCTTAACTTTGATCTGCGTATTCGGCGTTACTTCTATCTTTCCGTTCTGAACGTCGTTTTTTGTGTACAGCGGATGTAAGAGATAGCCCTGGACAAATTTCTTTCCATGTCACGGGATCGATTCGTCTTCGGGGATCTGCTAGAAGCGATGCAAGGTCAAAGACATCCTTCTGATGGCATGGCGATTCTAACGTTTCATCCATTATGATAATTTTCCTTCTTTTGTTAGCTGTCAATCATACAATCATGAAATCAATGTTCAGGTGATTGTTTTGTGTATTTAAAAAAGAAGGTAAATTTAAAAAATGTAATTGTAAAATAGAATTTGCTTGCTGTGGAGAATGGCGCGATTATTTTCGTCATGTACGTACGTCGTCAGTTGGAGGAAGTAGGAAACTACTAGTATTTAATTTATCTTTGAATGATAGGAAAAGACTAGGACTAGTGACTAGTTAGTGTAGTGTATATACTACTTTTATATTGTTTACTTTAAAAGCTTCTGCATTTGCCTATTTATTTCGGATCCCAGTTCCAGAAGATCCGCCATGTAGGAGGGAAAAACTATTGAACTGACAACTACTTCCTCCAGTCAACGCTTAATGACCGCGCGCTATGCAGTGAAAATTTAGTGCGTCTTATTAACACGCTAAAACCTTAAAATATTAAGATATAGGGTTAAAGTATCCCCTTTTAACCCCAATAAGAGACATCAAACACAAAGATAATGATGGAACGATACTCAATACAACAAAATAAATCAATAACTATCATTACGATTGAATCAACTATGCTATATTTATGTTAATAAGTACTACTGTGTGTGTTTATATTAATGATGAATAGATACTGTATGCACTGTATTTGTTGCTTGTTGTGATTGCAAACACAATATGTACAGTATCGATTGGGGATAGGATTGGTTCCATTCCGTTCGTTCGATCCGTTCGTTGATTGATTCATATTAGATTATCATGTGTATTGTTGTGTTTGTATTTTAGTTATTAATAGATCGTAATATAGATTCGTAATATAGATTCGTAATACAGATCGTATCGGATTGATTCGCTCATTCCTCCCCATCATATAGATTTTATCGAACGGATCGGATCCGTTCGATTCGTTGATTTGCCCATTCCTCCCGTGATATTATATTATAGGTCATTGTATTTGTGTTCGCCAATTGATGCACCCATTCCTCCCCGTGCGTATTGTTGTGTTTGTATGTTGTAGTTATATCAATCAAATTCCTATAGATCGGATCCATTCGTTGATTCCGGATCATATCCATTCGTTGATTCACCCATTTCCTCCGTAATACAGATCAGATCCGCATCCGGCTCCTCCTCCTCGTCATCATCGTAATCAAATTCCTCATCATCACGACTAGCAACAGAAAAGACCTCCCAATCTTCATCCTCCACCATAGTATTAAATGCATCTTCATAATAATCATAATCAAATTCATTACCATCCATCTCCTGCACAACATATCAAGTAATTATATGAAAGATGATTACCTGGATTGTAGAGATGATCATCTTGATGTAGATTTAGTGCATCCTGATATTCCTTTGTCACAACTGGCTTCTTATATCGGAGTTTTGCTTCCACATCCACTGCAGTAAGACACTCTCGGATTTCCACACCACATGGTTCAGTTGCTTGTTCGTTCTCATATACAGGATGTACCACACTTCGAACACCACAATGAAGAGATCTTGATGCTGTCGCAAACTCATCACCACCTTCACACTCAATAATGGCATTAGCAATCTGAGCATGATGCATGTATGCCCGAGATAGAGTATCAAGTGGATAATTGTTGTAGACATGTTGAATGCCCTTCCAAAGTTCTTCTCCCTGTAGATAATGAGACCCATTGTGCAGACCTTGATAGCTGTTAGCATCTTTGCCATGGAAGGAAACATAGCAGAATCCTTAGTATTGGTAATGGGTGAATTAGGTGGTTGATTTCGAAGTTCCCACCCCGTTGATTGAATTCCTTCTTCATCCATTTCTTCAGATCTTACACATGTGTGGTGTTGCATTATCCCATTGCTTCACCATTACAATCCTCTTTCCCTGTACGGACTGTCAATTGTTGTGCCAATGCATCCATAGCAGGCAACCTCCTCCTTGAACAACTTCAATAGGGAAAACTTAGGTTCTTTATCAGTCCCTTCATTGGATCCAGTGATTTCCATACTCTTAAAGTATGGATCTCCTGCACTTCGTAGAAGGTTTCAGGAAGTTGGGGTAATGATAGTCCCATCATCCCTGTAGACACGCTTGTATGAATCACGTAGCTTCCACCATAGCACCTGCTCGTGTACACAACAACTTGAAAGATTGTCCACCCGTTTCGAAATCATTACCTGTTGGCATGAAGGCAGTCATAACAAACACCAACACCTTATAATATAAAAGAGACAAACAGAACATAGTGTGAGTAGATAAACACATACAAAGATCAACATAACAAAACATAAACAAATCAAAACAATAAAAGATTTACCTTCCCAATATGGTTCTTGTGATGAACACCATGTACTACTGGATGACAACCAAAGAACGGAATACATTTCAAAAACTGACGGACTACCAAACTATAGAACCACTTCTCATCGACTGAACAAGCACCACTTGTACTGTTGCTGCTACTAATTTGCACCATACCATAGAATATTGAACCCCGAGCCCAATCAATCGTTTTGTTTTAGTCTGACTTGTAAGCATAGGAAGAATCTTAGTGCTTTGATAGACTGATTGAGGCAAAGACATTACATAAGATCGGAATGTATCCTTACACGCATAGATACACCATCCCTCGAACTTTCTCTGAAAGCACTTCCATGAGATGAACCGTTGTCGTCTAAGATACTTTCCAATATCATCAGGAGCATTTGCTGCTTTCATTTGAAGAGATACTGCAGCGTGACCATATGGGACCTTCTCCTCCATAGTTAGCAGTTCGAATGCTGCTCTTAGATCCAATCATTGTATGGTTCACCTGGATTGTTGTGTCGGATCCACCTCTTGTAGGAATCAATGAAGTGTACACTTGTTTCTTTTTATTTCACAAGTGAAAACACATTTACCACATCAGTCCGTTCCTTTCTAGATGCTGTCAGTAAAGGATTGGCCAAGGTATCACAGCGTTGGATTGTAGATTTAGATTTACCCCATGCATGGGCATGATTTGATAGCATATTGAATCCCTTTGTCTTGCTAGGAGTAAGAGCAGAACTAGTATCTTTAATTTTAGAAAGCAGTCTTCTTTCTGGAGATTTCAACTGACCATCCGGCGTGGATGGTAGTTGCAATGCTTTCTTCACGTCCCGTCGTAGCCATCCTGGTTCTTGTTCTCCATGCCTTCCTTAGATGTTGCAGTACTGGATGTGGTCCTGAGACGATAACCACGATGTGAATCAGCAATGGTATCAAAATATTCTTTGGTGGTTTCTTTTCTTTTTCTTGAACCGACGACTGCTCTTGGTGGTGGTGGTGGTGTTACTACTGCTGCTCCTCGACAACGACCACTTCTAGTAGTACCAGTATCATCCGATGGAGCATAGACATGATAATGTAGTCTTGCTTCAGTAATAAAAGGAGAGGAATTACTAATACCAATTGCATTTTCAATATAATTGACATCAACTTTTCTTTGTTCTGGATGGACTGCAGAAACGAATCCTATTCCTCCCTTGCTTGTAGAACAAGGATCAACTCTAACACATGCTCCCTTAGAGAAGATATCCGTACAGAGTGGAGGGGGGAGGCTTAGTAGGTGCTCGTGGAATCATCTTGTTGTTGTTGCTGTTGTTGTTGCTGTTATTGTCTTGAAAAGAAGCAAAACCGTTTTATTTTTTTCTTGGTCAAAAAATGGAGTTAGAAGGTCCCGCTTCGTGGTGTACCTTGTGCTATTAATATAGAAGAGAGTGCACCGAATTCGTTTTGTGATTAGACCAATAGAAGATTTGATACAGTCAATACAATGAAAATTTCTACTTTCGTGATGTGTCAACAAACCCAGTTTTGTACAACATGAGATTTTGGCTTAAATAATAGGACTTGGGATCTAAAAAAGTAGTACAATAGTAGTAGTTGAGTTGCTTGTGATGGGAGGTATGATTTTGTGTATTTTCATTCATTGGAAGTAGTCTAAAAATAGCCACCATTGTCAAATCCAATTGGATTCGTAATAAAAAATAATAATGAAAAGATTTACGATGGAATAAAAAAAAGATAAGCAAAAAGGATTCAGTTGAATTTTCAATCATGGATTGGATTGACGTTGAACGTGTTAATAAGACGCACTAAATTTTCACTGCATAGCGCGCGGTCATTAAGCGTTGACTGGAGGAAGTATAATACATGATAATAAAAGGGGATAAAAAACCGGATATGTTTTTTAGTTAAAAGTATATCAAGTCTTCCATCTTTAAGGTAACATGATTTAGTATAGACCATCATCTTTAATCCATTGAGCCGCTTGCTTGGCGTAATATGTTAGAATGATATCAGCTCCAGCACGTTTGAAACATGTCAGAGTCTCCATAACTACAGCCTTTTCATCTAACCATCCCCGCTCACACGCTGCTTTGATCATGGCATATTCTCCCGAAACATGGTATGCGGCAATTGGTAAAGGAGAATTATCCTTAAGACGACGAACGACATCCAAATACGGCATACCTGGTTTCACCATGAGCATATCTGCACCTTCGGCTGCATCCAAGGCAGCTTCAATTAATGCTTCTCTACCATTGGCAGGATCCTGTTGGTAAGTTTTCTTATCTCCAAAGCCTGGATGGCTGTCCAATGCATCTCTGAAAGGTCCGTAATATGCACTCGCGTATTTGGCAGTGTACGCCAAAATTGAGACATTAGTAAAACCTTCTGAATCTAGAGCATCACGGATGGCTTTGACTCTGCCATCCATCATATCACTGGGAGCGACAATATCAGCTCCAGCTCGTGCCTGACAGACGACCTGTTTGCAAAGTTGATTGATGGTTTCATCATTGATAATTTTACCGTCTACTACAATACCATCATGTCCCTGGTCAGAATAAGGATCTAATGCGACGTCGGTACAAACAAGCGAATCTGGATAAGCCTCTTTGATCATACGCACAGCACGCGGTATAATACCTTCAGGATTGTATGCCTCCACTCCCATATTTGTTTTCAGTTCATCAGGAATTTTTGGGAACAATACAAAAGTTTTGACACCTAAGTCGTAGGATTCTCCTACTTCTTTCAACATAGAATCAAGGGAATGACGTTCACATCCAGGCATAGATTCAATTTTTTGATTGAAATCTTCGTCGTGAATGAAAAGTGGATAGATAAAGTTGGAAGGAGTAACGATATTCTCACGGACCATCCCTCTCATTGTGGCTGATTTTCGGTTGCGTCGAGGACGTGCTCTCTTTTGTACAGGGATATAGTTAAGTTACGACGAAAATAATTCCATCAAAGAACAATGAGGTAAGATAACAAAGTTGGATTTGATGATAGAAACTTTATAACATTATTTTTAGTACTTCATTTGTTCTTACCTGTTGCACCCATACTTCACCTTTGTTGTTTCGTGTTAGAGCAGGGTTTTCTCCGGCAACAGGATCAAAATCAAAGCCTGATTCGTCATCGATTCCTCGCATAGTTTTGTCAATCGAATCGGGATTTAAACTATCACTTAAAGCGGTAGTAGATCCAACCGAGGGCGGAGCGACGACCGAAAAAGCAGAAGCAGTGCAAGCCGAAGAGGCCAGGAATAGAGCGAAAGCGATAATCTTCATGGTAGATGTATGTTGTAAATGTACGTATTGTTTGTTATGATAGAAGAGTTATACGTTGTTCTGTTGTGATACTGAATACCGAAGAGACAATAATGAGATTAGATCTTTTTATTACCGGCATGAAGAATGTTGAAGGGATCGGAAGACATGAGCCGTCAACCATATCACATATCGACATACACGCGGAACCTACTTGATTGATGGATCATGATTGATTCGATCCATTCATTCACGAGTACACAAAAAACTGGCCCTGTGAATGCTAGAATAAACGGTAATAAATAATTACAATAAGCAAAAGAAGAAAAATCTCGATGTAGGAATATGGAATATGTACAAGTACAGTACATCAACCTTCCTTTCAGGATTGGATAAAAATTTCAGTCTTACTGCAGTACATGCACTGCAATAATATAACATTTCCGGTCACAAATTATCTGGTATAACAAACAATAACTAATTTATTCTTGCTACTAAAACAACAAGGTCTAGAGTTAAAAGTAGTACAATATGGGTACAAATTGTGGATGGCATTAAAGGTCGTGGTAGATAAGAGTTGGTATAAAGCTAGGCGGGATAAACTGATTATTATTTCCTATTACAAAGCCAGCAAATCTATTGATTTAAAGAATTAGAAATTTTGTTAAAGAAATCGTAATGATAGTTCGTGAAGTGTTCATCAGCATACCACTTCATCACTTGGTGATAGTATTTGGCTGGTAGTCCCGCATTGTTTCTGCAGCTATTATACTGCCAATATATAATAGCCATCGGCAAATACCATGAAACAAGAGCAACTACTTTCTAGAGTTAGAAATTTTTGTTGATTGAAAATGTAGGATACACGCATATCTTCTTTTGTGGTATTATACATGATTCCTGATCTAAGCTTTCATAATCAAGATTCATCTATCTCTATCGTTTCCAACGAATCTTCGTCTAGTAGGAGTGCATCAGCTTTTGATATTTTATCTTCTAATTCATCGATGAACTTTTCGCGTTTCTCTAATTGTTTTTCTAAAATTTCAATCAACAGCTCTCTAGATTGATGTTCACGAATTTATTTGTTTCCTGTAGCATAAGAAAAACATTGTGGGACATTTCGTCTCGTCTTCTCCTATTTTCATTCATTGTTGAGTTGAGTTGAGTTGAGTTGATTTGAGTTGAATTGAATTAAATCGAGTAAGGTTTAAGAATGTGGTCGATAGCGTTAGCTGACCAATTTAATGGTAGTATATACAACACGAATTATACACTATTGTAGACGGTAAAAACGCCACAGACGCCAACCACTTCAGCAGTGCTAGTGCCAAAGCAATCATTTATTTTTACTTACTTATTTTCCGCTGGTCGATTCACTAGGTCGCTTACCAAATTAACAAATCCTTGAACAACTTCTCGATTCAGTCGTTTCACTTCATCTCGAATAACTGCCGGGTCTTCACATGTATCTAACGGTTGAACAGTCAACGGATCCTCTACAATCTCACCAAAAACTCCTACCACATCACCTTCCTCCTCTTCTAATTCACTCGTTGTATTACCAGCCAAAACACCACCCAACACATCCGCCGTTTGATCTCCTTCATCCTTCGCCAGTCGCAACCTCTCAGCTTCGGCTTCAGCACGAACTTTAGCATTAGCTGCATGCGCCTTTCTTGTCCCTCGTTTTAATGCCTCCATCGGTATTTCTGGTGGCTTTAATGTCGATGCTTCTGTGTAGTAGAAAGGAGGAGGGGGAAATTCGGATACTAATAAAGTTGCTTCTCCTGGTGTTTCCCCTTCGACAGCGCCTGACGATGCATCAAGTGTTTTTGAAGAAGACGACATGATTATAATCTACTATCCGTTAACGGTGTATTATGAATATCCTTACTACCTAGTTAGTATTATTATGTTATCTATTGTTGTGTATTATTATGTTGATGTTGTGTAAACTTATTAAATTATATTTTATGTCAATATCATCAAAAAATCGAATGAAAGGGCAGACGTGACTGAATCTAGCGCGCCAATTTATATTTGCACGGATGCATGCATTGATGCATTTGGATTCAAAAAGTATGAACATTTTGATAACAATCATACCAACGACGTGAGAATGATCATCTAATACATAGACACAAAATCGCTATGACAACTGTTTTATCCTCCTCGTTGAGAGGCGGTACCAGCAGAAATGGTTCATCTTCGGTCTCCAACACTGTCGATGGTAATGGTAATGGTAATGACAATGGTAATGGTAACGGCAATGACAATGAAGTTCAAGACAATAATGAAGTTGTTGAATTTATCACGGTCGGTCGACTCGTCGAAGTGGCGAGTCGTACCTGGCCAGGGATAAACAAACCTGGAGGAGTAGCAAAAGTGAAGGTTGTTCATTTTGATGACGACGAAGATAAAGATAATTATAATGACAATAATGCTACTACGACGACAACAGTAACAGCAACTGAAGAAGAAGGAAGAAAGAGGAAGAGTCCGACCCATGTGAACGTTCAATACATGGTTGGAGGTTCCAAAGAAAAACGAGTTCCTATTGAATACGTCAAGTTAGCTCCTGAATACGAAGTTCCTAGTAGTCGTACTAATAGTGCATCAGCCTCTTCATTACGTGATCGTAGTATGTTGTTGGGGCGATGTCTAAAATGTGGTAGTCTACGAACTGATTGTGGCTCATGCGATTGGGCTATAGAAGAGGAACATGTATCGGCTAACACTAACAACAGCACCAAGATGACACAAAGATCATCTTCGAGAAAAAGGAAAAACAATAAAAATCTACGTCATTCTGAAGGCACTCCTCTCCAGGATGAAGAGAATGACAACGATAGTGATGACAGTGATGATACGATAGAATTGCAAGAATTGGTCCGGAAGCTCAAAGAAGACTTAGAAAGAATTCAAAAATGAAGAAGAAGATAAACAACAACTCACATCGAAATTATCCCCGTATACTATACTCTTCATCGTCGTCATCATCATCGTCGCCTCCTTCCTCAACTTCTTCTTCTTCAGAAATGGAGGGATCGAAGAGTGTAAAACGGAACACGAAAAGATCAGCATTGTCTCTGCGAACGAGAATATCTAAAGGAAAGTCAGTATTAGAATCTTTACCGTCTAGTGATAAATCAAAGGTCACTACTACGACGTCATCTGAATTTACCTATGATCCTCTATCAATACGACCAAAATCCAATACAGAATTATCAATATCTTCAGGTTCGGAAAGTGATGTATCTAATAGCTCTTCTCCGGAAACAATTCCCCATAAATCACGAATTCGGCATTCAAAGATAGCGCATCATCATCCACGCCATAGTAGAAGAAAAGCAAGTGACGACAGCTCAGAGTCAGATATAGATAGACGTAGCATCCCACTGGATGCTACTACTGCTAGAAGGATCGCGACGGCGTTACAACCTTCCTATGACCACCAATTATTGGCGTTGGAGGCTCGGGCAAGGTTTCAGATGGAGAATCGTCAACAAGATGGTAATGTTGCCAGGATGTAGACTTCATTCAACCCGAGGGTGAACAGGCTGTAGAAAACTTACCAGAAGATATGCTCGATATGAGCAAGACGGTACCGTATCCTGACCTTGGAGCCTTTTACGATTCAATGGCGAATAAAATTGAGGACGAAACACTTCCGGACTTCAAACTTAAGGTAGCTGAACTACATCGTCAACTACGAACCCTGAAAAATGTCGGATCTAACAACAACAAAAGTATCAGTGATTCTAATCTTTCGCTTAAGCGATTGCTTGAAAAATACAATCAAATATGGGACGAAGTACGCGTCTCACTGATTCAGGGCGGGACCGACCAATGCCGTGCAACACTACGCCGCCTAATGGATGATCGACTCTACCGAAAACATAGAAAAAAACTTACACCAGAGCAGCGTAAGCGATGCAGGGGTGGTAGCATTATGGATGCACGCAACTTGCGCATGGATGCTATGGACGACACTGTTGAGGCTTTTGTTCGAAAGCTCAAAGAAGCTGTCGTACTTTGCGAAGAGGAATGTGTGCAAAATAATCTATCAGAAATTGGTGAAGTTGACGATAACGATGACGATGATAACAGTGATATATATGGTGGTGCGTCCGAGTCTTCTGGGGATGACAGCGCCTTAGACCTGCTCCCAGTCTCAGAAATGGCCAGGGAAAGCAAAAACGAATCGACAACGATAGATCCATCTGAACGGTTACTTTCGACATTTAATCCGCATTCACATGCACGCCTTGTAAGAAAAGATAGATCAAAAAAGCATGGTACATACTCACATATGCCAAAATCGTCACGAAATTGTAACGCTTCGAGGAAGAAACCAAGAATTAATTCGACAGCGGATGAGACAAATGAATCGGCTTTTATTTACGACAACAAAAATCGGATGAAAGATAGCGGTCGTTTTGCCGTCCGGATCGGCAACAATTCTAAACGAAAGCGGAATGTGGGAAGTACCACTTCAGCAGAAACATCCTCGAATGCTGAAGAAATAGCTGCTGACGATATAGATGAGATATTTGAAAATGACACAGCCGCTTCGGCGAGCAACAGCAAAAATATTGGGATGGAAACCGAAAAACCAAGATCACTCCTCCAGGATTCTCATGGGAATCCATCCGAAACAACGCTATTTGAGTCAGCTAATGGTGGTGATCTTCGACACCTAAATCCATCGCATAAAAATGTTAGACAAAAACGCCCTAACAAATTGAAAGGAAGGTCGCCTTCAAACCAAGCTGATTTGCCTATCCCTCGTCCCTCCGCACGATCTATATCAGACCGAATGCAAGCTTTTCTTAATGCAAATACAGGAAATGGAATATCGATGTATTTCAAAGATGGAGAAGAAAGGGAGCAAGTCAAATATCGACGAAAGTCGGCAGGCATTACGAGACATCGACGAAATATTTTGGTTTCAGACCCCAAGTCTTTAAGTAATGGAAGCCGTGGTCGGAGGAAGAGATCACAAGGTAATACTCAAGGAAGAATAAAGAGCTAGGAGACCAACAGGAAGACAGCGGTCTGATGATACGAGAGCAAGAAACACAATTTACATCATCTAAAACAGATGCTCTGTTCGCGCAATTATTGACCAGACCCCACGCATATCAGGGGAATCCGGGGGAACTGGTGTTGGTGGGGATTCACCTGAGGGTGCTAATGATTTGGAACGAAACATCCCAACTTCCTTATCAGAGTATTGTAATTTATTGTGTGGTATGGAACTTGAATTATCAAAAAAAGGGTACATGAACTCGTTCCTGCATAAAGCATATATATGCTAGTAAGTCGTGGAAGCAGAATAATTCAAGACATGGTTGCTTCTAATGATGCTGAATTATCGCCACATATCCGATTGCTTTCTTTGTGTGTTCGTTCACTAAATTTTGTGTCGAACGATGATTTACCTGTAATCTTTACAGAGAGAAGACGTGACAATTTCTTGGATTTCTTGGTGCTTCAAATGGTAGATGCTCTATATTCAATAAATGTACCTTCGGCATGGGATCTCAAAATTCAAGACAGACAACGCGTCATGCATGAACTAACCACACTTCGTAATGCACTCGCCGAGAGTATCCCATTAGTTGAAGCGGTTTCTCGGTGTGTCGTTCAAAGCTTTGGATGTCAGCAATGGAGGAAAAATAACCAGAATAATCATTTATTTGTTTCAGCAGTAGATCCAAGCGGTTGGAGAGATTTCCTACAATCAGGAGAATACCCCGAAAGTCCCAAGGTACGTGAATTGTTCCAACCGAAAAAATGTTAGACACAATCGTTGCTATTTGTAGTAGCGTTAACTAAAAAAATTCAAATTTAGTCTCTCGCTATCAAAATTTAGGCAGAGTTTGGCCAAGAATTGAGACCGATGCGCTGTGGAGAATTCTTGCTTTCATAGGGGCGGTTCATTCCAATTCAGCAGAAAAATCGTTATTCCGTTGGCAAATTATTTCCAGATTATTTTCTAGCGGAGTGCTGACAGCGGATGATGATGATATCAAAGCCAAATTGGCTCCCAGTGAGGCGCAGCTTTTTTCTTGTCAACTAGAAATTGGTTATTTTTCTGCTCTGATGAGTTCAGGCGCTCTAGATTCTTTGCCAACAAGTGATTCGATTCTTGTCAAATTGATTCAGCGTTCATTGCAGTTGCAATCAGATTCGTATGAGTTCGATGAGCGCAGTCGTGCTTCTTGTTTTCCAAGTGCTAGTGATGGGATGGTGGTGAAGAAAACATCATCTATGTTCTGGAGGATATCTCATCCACTGTGTTTGGACTCAGAAAATATTGATTTTTATCATGTGTCAGTTTCTGATTTCCCCTTTCCGCACTTTATGATGAAAGCGGTATGAATTACAAAGTGCTTCTCTACCCGTCGTCGAAGCTATTATTGAGTTGCCTATCACTCCTCGTTAAATGGATTAAACATATCCCTCTTAAAAAGGTTCGTCAAAGT
>FMBT01000255.1:0-15112 GCA_900095095.1 Fragilariopsis cylindrus CCMP1102 | reverse complement strand
ATTATGAAGACAAGTAGTAAAAATAGCGACGGCAGCAGCAACGACGACAACAACACCAGTTCTGCTGTCCCAATATCAGACTTTGAGGCCATTCACAATTTTAGCATCGAGAAGATACTCAAATATCTACCAAAAGCTGTCATTCAGAATTATGAAAAAAGAGAGGGTGGTGTTGTTCTCAATATTCATAAAACGTTAGTCGAATTGTCACATGTACACGATCCAGTTGTAGTTGAACAAGTCGAAGTAGCCCCGGGACAACCGGCACATTCTAAGTTTCAAATACAGACCAGAAGATTGGTGGAATACTTGCGTGACCGGATTGTACATCAAGTGAGTAATAAGCATACACGTAAACAAGCGTAATCAACAATTACTGTATGGTGTATGAAATCGTCCTTTCTGTCACTAACTATTGTCTGTATTTCTCCTTGATGTACTCGTGTACAGATCATATCTGATAGTCATGGTGAGATCGCAGCGCGAATCATTCCTGTTCTCCGTATGCATGGATTTATGGAGTCTGATCAGGTAAGAACACGTTTGTGATAATACAAGTAATTCATAATGCATTAATTCTACAAAGTATCCTATCATCCTCACATTGATTTTCTCTGGTGTTACCTTTAACTTAACTTCAGGTTGCTGAATCTGCCATGGTCCCCGCAAAGGATACCCGCGAATTGCTCCACCGATTGTACAGAGATAGGTATATTGACCTTTTCAACGTCAATCAGGGAAAGCAGCACAACCCAAACAGTATGATCTACTTGTGGGGGTATTCTCGGCCACGATGTACGCGTAATGCAGCTGATAATGTCTGCATAGCTTTATGTAACATAAGATTGCGACGGCAACACGAAGTTGAAGTCGGTAAGGATTGGATTGAAAGGGCGAGAGAGGCAGAAAATGAATTGGAAAATGAAAACGAATTGGACAAGTTAATGTTTTCTAGGTTTTGCCAAGGACTGGAACGATTAGACAATGCTGCCATACAACTTGATGAAACTTTAATGGTATTGAATGACTATTAGATATCGTTTATTAAAAATGAGAATTATCATTAGTCTATATCCTATACTGTCCCTTGAATTTAGCTATTAACTATGGAGGAGGCCACTGCCACACACTCTTATTGTTTTTAGTATTGAAAAAATACCAGCGTTTTTGGCTTTTAGACCACGTACAAATCCAACCTGGAGGTAAATTTACATTTGGTTTTATATCAGGTGTTTGCAAATCCAGACTGTCAGTACTGTGTGCGCCTTGTAGTACTGGTGCGCTTTGTTTGATGTGTTGCTCTAGTTTAGAAGGGGGTGGAGGAGGTCTTATTGAGTTTGGAGGACGAGGAGGTGGTGGTTTGTGAGTTGGTGGGGGCGGCGGTCGTGGTTTCGTACGAACGACGGGCTTCGGTGGAGGTGCTGGAGGAGGAACAGCAGGCTTCGGTGGTTGCGGTTGTGGTCGAGAAGGAGGACGGGGCTGCTGCTTACCCGAAGATTGTCGAGGAGGGGGGGTGGAGGTGGCTGAGAAGTAGACTGTCTTTCATCTTTTGATTTATCAAGTTTACCTCGTTGTACGTTTGCCATTCCTTCTGCTTTACCTTCAGCGACCGGTGGGGAAGGAGACTGTCCAGAAAGATTTTCTGAAGATATCTTTTGTCTTTTTGCATGTGGTTTTTCATCCTGCATATCTTCACTTTTCATGGTTGATTTTCGTGAGCCCCCTCTAGAGATAGGCTTTCCGGCAAAAACAGCTTCGCCTTCGCCTTCACCCTCTGATGCAGAAAATGTGTCGTGGGGAGGGGACGTAGGAGGTGTCATTGGTCCTCCAACATCGTTTTCGTCGGTTCCTTTTTTGGGTCGTTGATTCAAATACGCTCCGGGAATAATTGAGTTTGCTCTTTTATCCTTGTAAGCTAAATGATAGGAGAATAAACATAAACATAACAAAAACAAGATATGATGAGATTTTTAGATGATTCAAGAAATCAATTCTAAACCACAATCATTTTATATCTTACGATTTCCAAAATTGACAAATAGCCGCGAGCGTAAGCGAGCTTGGACTGAATCAACGAATTCACCAGTCCTTTCATCGAAGAATGCGATTGGCATCGCATCATCATCCACAGACCAAACGGGGGCGCCTGTCTGTGAAGTTGTTGCTGCTACTCCCGTGCAATCATTCGCACCATAGCCTACAACTGGTGCACGTGACCAAAGAAGTCGTTCCCGGTAGTCACCCATCTTGGCTGTAGTAGTTGCATTTAATTCGGATACGCCAACTCCAGCAAATGAAAGCAATGATTCTTTTAGTTTGTCTTTCTTAAAATCACAGTGCTGAACATTACTACCATCGTTACTGACGCCATCTATATGCAGCCCCCGTGTTGATAAACCAGAACCGCCAAAGATCCATCTTCTTCTCGATTCATAATATGCCATGAGGCAGTTCCCGGGCAAATCGCCTATGACATCCAATGCGTTATGTTTTCTTATCTTTTCTTTGGTACCGTCTCCTTCATCTATCGCACTTGAATTTGTAGTAATACCAGACCCCACAGTTGACGAAATCCTCCAAGGAGCTGGCATCTGTCGCAACGCGGTTAGGTAACTTTCAACTGGACATCTAGGATCATACTGTCCATATTTGATCGTCGGAAGAATATTCTTTGTACTCTTCGTGGTATTATTTCCCCTAGATGACATTTGATGCTGGTGGTTTTGATCGGGCCGACTCGGTACGTCAAGAATGGGCACCCCTCGCCGCCTCAACTCTATCTCCTGATATTCCAGTCTTTCATTAGTAGTTTTAGCTATTTGTTCTGCGTTGCGGATTTTCTGCAAACAGATCTTCGAGAAACACTGTGACGAAAGTGCCCCTTCTGAACCATCTGTATTCAATAGAGAATGCGCACTCGACGGTAGAACACCTCGTAAACTACGTTTCAATGCAGTTTGATAATACGGAGGCAATCGGAATAGATATGCTCTGAACTCGTTCCTCCAACTTTCATCTAGATGGACTGATCGAGAGGCTGCCAACGCTTGTTTGTGGATCAATCCGGCTGATGTCGAGTCTTTGTTTTCAGTCAGCGATGTAGCCTTTTTCAAGACACGGTGTTCGGCTTCTGCAGCCCGGATGAGCAAAGGAAGTAAAACATGAGGTTCTGGCGGTAGAAGAGTGAGCGTCGACAATCGGTCTGCTGATGAGTGGGAGGAAAACGTTGTCGTCGATGTTCGAGGTGGAACATGTAGAATTCCAACTGACAAAAAATTACCCTCCCCATCACTGAGAGTGGGCCTTCCTGCCCCAGATACTAGTACTGGAAAATACTCAGCAGTCTGAGAGCTGTTCGGTGCTTCCGCTCCTTTTCCCTCCACTGAAATCCATTCACAAACATATACATCTCGTTTCAAAAATCGCGATTGTTGATTACTGCTGAAAGTTCCCGATGGTGTAATGAATTTCAAATTCATCAAAACGAGTTGATCAAGACGAGTTAATGCTTTCATTGCAGTAGATGGTTCGAAGCATTTTGATCCCAGTCGGGATGGGAATCTCGAAAATAATAGGTGCGGTTGAGCTGGACGTGGCGGTAAAGTGTCTAGCTTTTTGTTAGGGAAAAAAGATTCTGGAATACACCAAACGGGGGGCTGAAACATACCGGTATCTCCAGGAAAAACTCCAGGAATGGAAGTCGATGACAATGTGTCACATAGACTAATTGGTACGTAAGATATAACCGCTCGGTGTTTGGCTGCTGCTTTGCCCGAATTCATATCAGGTTCCAGTGCTTGGAAACATACCACTGGTCCACCATTCACAAACGTACCCTTTGTTATAGAAAAAGAGTTTTGTTCTTGTTGCTGCTTTTGCTGCTGATTTCCTGAGGGGAATGAAATGGGATCTTTTATTGGCAAATCTCGTGGTCTAGCAGGTGCCATGAGATTAACCAGAAGGTCGGATAGGTGGGAGAGCTTATTTGCCGATCGCAACATCATATGACTCCCACCTGTTACCTCACAAAGTGCTCGCAAATGAGGATGCAAATATTGGGTAGATGAAGTTGATTCTTTTCCTCCCACTCCTAAACAAAATATTCGCTGATCCCAACGAAACGGTTCTTGATAAAATTCCCGTAACAATGTAGAAGGTTGAAGTTTGAGGGCTCCTCCACCTTCGGACGCTGATGACCTTAAACAAGCACCGTCAGTGATTATTATCATGCATGCTGGTTGTAATGCATGTGTAGCAGCTCCTCCCATACTTGGATTCAAGATTGCTGCAGATGGCAATCGCCCCATTGCAAAGTTTTCGGTAGCCTTGAATTGTAAGCGATATCTTGATAGCATTTGAAGACCGGCAGACAGCGCTGCGTTGAGTCCTATAATTCCACCTCCATCTTCTGGAAATTGTTTTGACGATGATCCTTCTTTCTGATTTTTGTGGTGTTGATTTGCTTTGATGCGCTTCAATTCTCTTTGAAAGCTGTCGATTCCATGTGATATTACCGGTTGCTCCATTACCGGATTCTCTGCTGTTCCCGATATTCCCGAAGTATTCCCCGCATAATGATCAGCCCCGAATCCTACCAACAGCCTACCTCCCGCACCACAAATCGCCGTCGATTGTGGTGCCGTCGTTAACAGCAAAAAATCATCTTTTTGAGTAAATCCCAACCCAATATTATGAAAGGACTCTTGAAGTTTAGGCGGGAGCTGCTGCAGGTTTGAATTGTGCTCATGCACTCTCTTTTTCAATCCGGTTACCACTTTTTCCACAGCCATTTTGGCGAGATCTAATCGCGACATGCTACTTGTATTTCCATTGCTGCCAAGACTGTTATTGTCCACAAGATGCTTACCCATTGAAGGGGAAGTATCAATGACAAATACGACAATCATCGTGGCGACTGTATGACAAGCTCGAGTTTGATATTGGTACTTTCTTCGTATCTTCGTAATAATAGAATGAGATTTTGGTTGTCAACATCGATAATAATTGATAAAGAGTGAAAAGTTGTAAGATTTTGTAGATGCATTACCGCTTGTTGATGTCGTCGATGATTTTCAATTTGGGGGAAGATTTGACTAGGCAAAAAACTTCCCCAACATGACAGATAACACAACTATTGAACTGACCTGATTTTTTTGGAAGTCTTCGATATAGTACTAAATACATCGTGCTTAAGTACAAGATAACTGAATAAAAGTATGGTATCATGCACTTTAAATTTGTCATGTTCTCAAGCCAGGAGTAATCATGCTTTTTTTATTATTCAAAATTTATGATGAAACTTAAAATCAATGATATTAATTAGCTATGAAAAACTTAAACAATGTAGCTCTTGTCATATTTGATATACACTGTGTAGATGAAAACCATATGTATGTACATATTTATATTTAGTATATATATATATATATTATATCATATATATATATATTGTATTAGGCTTACTTTATATCTATCTATTTATTCTTCATTCGTCGTATTTTTTGCCAGAAACACTTTTAATTCATCGACGCTTTCAAAGCTACAGTCAAACACGTCCCAATTATACCCCTTCCAAACCACGCTACAGGAGAGAATATCGGTACCTGTAACTACGAAGCAGCCATCCCCCACGGATTGTATATCCTTCCCTTCATTCCAGGATGGGATTGCGCAGTCTAGTTTCCATTTATTGGATACTCTTCCATGTCCTCCCTCGATACTAAGATATGAACGCGCCGTTATCAGATCTCCATTAGCAACAGCCTCATCTACAAGATCAACTAAACTTGTTTTGTTGTTATAGGATCGCTCACTACCAGAAAATTTTCGACTTGTTACGTAATTGAAGTGGTCGCCTACTAGAACGAAGATTCCATTATCTTCTTGTACGTGACATTTTTCGTCCTCCTCCTTATCCTCTATTTTATTCATAGAGGACGATTTACGCTTTTGAGATGGAGATATTTTAAGTGCCAATCGAGGTTCTGGCATTCCCCCTTCAAGTCGTTCCCATTTCTCGAGATAGTAATGTTGACCATTATCATCCGTGGCGTAAGCATATTCCTTCCAGGCAGAGTTATCATCATCATTGACTTCGATCCACCACTTATTGGGACGTGGTCGGGAAACACCAACAAAGTTCCAGTCAATACAATGATGACGTGTAGCAACAGTCGATTCTTTTCATTATCAAGGACGGTATAACCAGCAAAAATATGCTGTCGAGCATAAAGTCGGAGTTCATATGGATTCAATTCATCTAGAGAAGTTGCTTTGGATGTAAGAACAAGCTCCCTAGATCTTGGTACACGGAAATCGATGAATAGATTATTCGTTTGAATGTTATAAACATATTCCTCCTTGTCGGACGAATGTTTCCAACCACCAGTAAATAACGGTCTATTCCAAGCACCAGCGATCAACGAACATGGCAATTTCGAACTTCTAAAATCTTTAAAGGTAGAATGAGTATCTCCTTTAAGTAGATGATAATGTGGAAGGTCCGTCTCTACGAATGGAAAACCACGTTCTGCAGTATAAAAACTTTCGGCCTTACCACCACACGTCAAAATACACCCTTGTTTCTTTGTCCAATCAAGATGAGACTGTTCGATATCAGCATTGTCGTTAGTAGTTTTTGTCATCTTTATTTCTCCCTTTTTTCGTCCTCCTCCAACGTGATCGATGATGATAATCCTGTATCAGCAACTATAACTTTTTGAGGCTGTTGATGTCTCTTTCAACGTATTCGAAGGAGTTTTTGCCACAACAGAAGTGTCACACACATCTTTATTCTTTTTGAACATACCAGGTACGATACAAGTATGATGTTTGAAAGTATGATGGATTTGAACAACACATACATCTTTGTTTTGTTATTGCCGTAATATTCATATATAATCTTTCGGATCTTTCGTAATACCGGTAGTAGGACAGTAGGGGTCGAAGAGGATCGCGCGACTAAAATTACGCGCGAACATCAATAATATTCAATACAGTAGTCGTATAATCAACACTGCTACTAGTAAGCAAGTAAAGTAAGCATGTAAAGTATAGTATTGAATATCTTGATCCTCTGGTAACATTTCTGGGCTAAGATAACAGAATGCAGAAGTGGATTCCCATGCTACATCAATATATTTCTGGGTTTCAAGCCATTGAAAGTAAACTTTCTACATAAGTAACTAAAACTAGTCATAATTTTGTGGTTAATGATTGAAAGGGCAACTTATTATCGCATTATTAAAATTAGTCATAATGTTTTCTGCGATATTTGAAGTACTCACGCTTTGCGTTAACACTAACAAGTCTCTTCTCTGGAAGGATACATGCTGTTAACCTACCACCGTAGACACAGCCCGTATCTAACCCTATAGCATGTTCATATTGTTGAAGCCCTCGATCTGCATCGTGACCAAACAGAACTGTCTGTGGGCCATCCCAAAGTCTAGCCCAAGGCCAATTATTAAAAAACTTTGATGTGACAGTACCATCAGGAAGGATGCTTCTCATGTTCATCATCAAACGAGGATTTTGTTTAGCGAGACGGATTCCAGAAACAAATCCTGCGTGGACGAACAAGGCGCCTAAATCTGGGCTTGATATGTACCAAGGTAAACTATACATCCATTTCATTCAGCCTTCGAAAGACAATTTGCAATATGATAGTGTTCTGAGCCAACCACAGGTGGATCAACACCTGATTTAATCGCCTGATGCCATCGGACCACCTCAAAGTCATGATTACCACGAACGCCGAGCGCACCAATTTCACGTGCCATTTGAACAACTGCCATGCTATCGGGACCTTTACTGACCAAATCCCCAAGGAATACTACGATGTCACCGGGTCCATAATTGCATTCTCGAAGAAGGTCTTGGAGCTCGTCTATACAGCCATGGACATCGCCAATTGCAATTACGCGTGGATGTCTCTGTTTAGCTTTTTCTTCGACAGCATCCACCAACCGTAGACCAAGCTTCCCTTGATATGGTGCATTCGCAGCGTTGTCTGCTGCGTAATTCCAGAACACTCCATCATTACCTCCTCCGAGAAAGATATCATCCTTAGCGTAGACTGGACTCCCTGGCATGCCAAATGGTATATCGGATTGATCTCTTTTGAATCCTTGAACTTCGTAGTTTAGATCATTCAGTAAAGAATCTATTGTTAAAGAATCTATTGTCAATTCTTGGTTCGTCTCGGAAACGGCTATAACAAGATCTTCGCCTGCTGTATTACCCTCTTCCGAGGGACCATCTCCATCGTCGTCATCAAAAAGAAATTCCTCTACTATTCGGTTCCGAAGCTCTTCGGGCCACTCCAATTCTTTCTTTGCAGCAGCTGCCATTGCAAGTTGCATATCACCGTCATCTAATGCTTGCGCCAGAAAAGAATTTATCTGATTGCACTTCCTCTTGGATTCTGCAAAATTCATCGATTCATTATTTTCTATCGTAAGAGTGAACTCTGCAGAAATCAGTGTCGTTCCGTCTCCTTGATCGGATAAGCGTAGCTTGGAAATGACGACCTCAAACCCTGTGGACTGTGCAGAGGTTGATATCCCTGTTGCAAGAACCCGCTCCAACACAACATTTCCGCTAGATTCCAGTTCTTCTTTAGAAAGACCCATCGAAAATAGTACTTCACCACTTAGTTCTTCGACGTTGGAATCCACGCTCAAGGGTCCGTCTTCAACCAATATGGATGCTTTTTTAAATGATTCCTTTATCGTGCCAGGATCTGTTATTCGATTATTGTTACTTTCGTATATTTTCTCATCGTTTTCGACTGTAGAACTATCTTCTTCGTCGTCGGTGGAAACATCATTTTTGTTCAAGATAGATCTAAGATCTTTCGGACAGACGTTCCATTTCAAAGTCGAATTGACAAAAAATTCGCAGTACAGTCCTTGTTCTTCTTTTGATAGTTCAGTGACACTAGGACCATAATACATCGGTCCAAAGTCACGAGTATTCGTTGCTATCACCTCGTTCCAATTAACACTCTTATCGTGTTGGTACGTTAATTCGACACATCTTTGTGGAGGATCTGCATTGATTGGAACTCCTCCTACTAGCATTTCCATTCCTCTACGTTGTAACTTTCTCCTCTTTGACGGTTTGCTGCTGTTAGGAACAGTTGCGGTAGAATTCGTATTATTATTATTAGTATTTGTTCCAGCGGCTGTAAATCCTTTTGATCTTGCACTATTACGACGTATTTTTATTCTATTAAGTGATGTGGTCAATTGATCGGATTGTTCAGCTGAAAAGGGAAGTTCTTCGTCATCCCGCTGAGATCGATCCCCGTATTCATTATTATTATTATTATTATTATTATTATTATTAACATTATTGTCGTCGTCGTTGTTGTTCTGGTTAGCATTATCATTAATATCAGTCATAGATTGTGCGGACCTATAGAATAGGTCACTGACTGGTAATACACCATTCAAAGTGGATGTCGAAGAAGCGCGGATATTATCTTTGTTGTCGATATTATCAGACATCGTCGATCCTCTTTCTGACAACTGATCACTATCTGGCTTTGTAGTAAATAGATCTGATGGAAACAAATCGGCTATGGAAGGTAATAAATCTTTAACGACATCGTCCGAAGAAATTTTTCCGTTTGCGTTACCATTCGAAGAAGTATTTTCAGACTCTGTTTTTTCCGTCCGGCTTTTTTTTTCCTTTTGAAGATTTGTTTCTCTCCTTCCCGTTGACGATGATGATGATGATGATGATGGCGATGACAAAAAGTCCTCCCAGGAGGATACAGCTTGAGAAGCTTTATCATCTTTCATATTTATTTTACTATCCTTAGAATTTCCTTCCTTTGAGTCTATATTTATTGGTGGTGGCAATAAGGAAGAGACTGGAACGTTTTCCTCTCTCAATATTGTTTTTGTTGGTTGTGGAAGACCAGTAGCAGAGACGGGACTATTTACCGAAGAAAGTCGTTTCGATATGTCCTTTTCCAGTATCGATGATGTATCAGGTGGTAGTATGACGGTAATGTCTCATCATCATCATCGTTGTCGTCGTCGTCACTATCGCCATCGGAGGGGAATTTCATTGCTGTTGTTGTCGTTCCAGAAAAAGACGTCGAACGAGGCCGAAGGATGAATGACGGACTCGTCCCAACAAACCCCTGACTCATCATCAGTAAATTTGATGTTAATATAAGGATGATAGTAGAAGCAGCACGAAATGTGATTGTTTTATCTTCGACATATCGACTATTACACGTTATTAAAGACTTCTGACGTTGTCGCTTTTTCGAACAAAAAGCACCATCAATGTCTGATGGGGAGACTAATAGAAAATTTTGTTTCATTCTTGTTTCGTGCTGTTGTTTATATCATTTACGATCTACAGAACATCTCGAGTCAGCAGCATAAAGGAAGAGTTGTCTTCAAAGCGTACAATATGTCCACTTCATTCTCTCTTTCCGTGAACAGTGTTGTTTGATGTCTGATCTGTGAGATTGTGAAGATGATTTTCGATGATGGTTGACAAGAATTGTGTTGCTTCACAAACATACTAGAATAATCATGATTAACGGTAGGCGCACGTACTCTTCTTTCATTTTTTTGATTTTTACTTAAGGTCGAAAGGCCCTCGTGATTCAATCGAATGAATCAATCAATCAATCGAATCATCGGATTTCAGATCGCAAAACATCTTCTACTGTACACTGAATTCTAATCACAAGGCTATTGATGTAATACCGGTACCGTATTGTACAATTAATTGTACAATTGTCAAGCAAGTTACCAAATAAACTTACGATAGCTAAGTTCAGACTTTGAACATACAACGAAGAACGAAGATAATATTATTATACTAATAATACAGAATGTCGTCATTTTTACCCCTCCCAACTCTTTCAAAGAATTTTTCACACCTAAAAATTGAGATTGTTGCCTGTGGTGACGATGAATATGAATCGTCTCATCAACAAGAACAAGAACAAGAACACTCACCACATATTGTGGTGGTTACGTTAAATCGTATTCGTAAACGGAATGCAATTAATCGAATCATGTGGCGTGAAATTGGTGAAGTATTTTCGACCTTGGGTCGAATAGGTGATGATTGTCGTGCAGTTATATTAACAGGAGCAGGTACAATGGCATTTACATCTGGTATTGATATCTCTGATCCTACATTGATGATGGTTTCATCAGATGATCCTAACGATGATGTTGCACGAAAGGGTATGGCATTTTTACCAAAAATACTAGATATGCAACGCTGTTTTACTGCAATCGAAGAATGTCCGGTACCAGTCATTGCTGCCATCCAAGGAAGTTGCATCGGAGCTGGAATTGATATTGCTTCTGTTTGTGATATACGCTTATGTACAAAAACGGCCCAATTTTCAGTTAGGGAAGTTAAGATCGGTTTGGCAGCCGATGTTGGAACACTGCAACGATTACCAAAGATAACTGGTAATGATTCACGTGTACGAGAACTTTGCTTTACAGGAGAAATGTTTTCAGCACAGGAGGCATTAAGAATAGGATTCGTTTCACGAATTTGTTCTAATAGTGATACAATCATGGTCGATGCGGTAAAATTGGCAAGAGTAATTGCAGCTAATAGTCCTATAGCTGTCATGGGAACAAAAAGATCTTTAGTATACTCAAGAGATCACAGTGTTTCAGAGGGCCTTAATCACATCGCGACACATAATACTTGCGCAATAATGACAGACGATATTCCTACGGCAATGATGTCGTCCAAACAAAAGAAGACCGTTAGGTTCTCTAGAATACCTAAGTTAAGCAAGCTGTAATATAAAAAGAGCACAACATAATAGAAATAATCGAATCGTGTGTGTGTGTGTGTGTGTAGAATAGTGGTGTTTTCATTTTTATTTTATTATCATATCTGCTTCAGCTTCATCGTATAGAATAAAGATACTTCAACTGAATTGACTTTTCGCTGTGGAAGAATGATTACTACAGAATTTAGAGGAGTTCACTCTGAGCAAATAAACCAGGTACCTCCAGTGCGGCTTGTGCCTCGGACTTTTCCATGGTATCATCTCCCATCGCATCATCAGAATCGTCAGGATATAATAATTGTAATGCAGGTGTAAGCATAGCTGCAGAAGCAATATTGGTTGGTGTAATACCATGAAATCGAAAGCGGGGATAACTTTCATACCAGATGGCAAAGAAAGGCATTGTCTGTCGTCGTCGTTGTCGTCGTACTGCTAGAAAATGTATTCGATATACCAAAATCAAGTTCAGGAATCTTGGGATAACGTTGAGAAAAATGAGTCAACACGGTCGTCTTGGCATTCATTTTTGTCGCTATACGCAATGCTTCTCCACAGTACAATGTCTCTTAACAACCGCATCAGCCTCCAATCCATTGGCAAAGGTCGCCTCATGAATCAGTAAATCTGCATTATATGCAATCTTTGCAAAATTTTCACTTGGACGGCAATCACCACTATATGCCAATGAACCAAAGGCTGTACCGTGAAATACAACAGCAAACGAATGGGCACAATGGGCTACGGGAATCGATGTGCACGAATGTATTCCTAGATCATCCTTTAGCCGTTGTAGCGCTAGCGTTTCATGATGTTTGGGAGATGTTTTTCGATCGTTGTTGCTGTTGGTTGTTAGAGTTCGACAATCGAGGAACATGTAACTACCAACCACTCGTGGTTCGATCAATTCGTATTCTTTTAGAAAATATAAAAGATTAGGAGGAGCAATTAACACAATTGGATCACTATCGGAAACAAGCCTCTTTCTCTCTTCTAACAACCGAATTATACCCAAATGATGATCCGCATGTGGATGGCTTATCCAAACTGCCTTGATATTCTTTAGAACAGTTGCCAGACTTTCTTCACCTATCCCTCGATGCTTCTGTTGTTGCTTAGCTCGTAATAATTGTCCTATCGTTCCTTCTCCGGTATCAAGTAGCATAGAATTGCCATTTTCCATTCGTACATAAATTCCAGACACATTACGGTGCTTACACGGAACAGCTGAACCTGTACCCGTAAACAAAATCTCACCACCGGTACAATGACTCTTATTATCTACACGATCATTCTCTAGTAGTTGATTTGCCCGATCTAGACAACCCGACGTATTTAGCAAAACTTGGGCATCGTTCTTCAATTCTTTCCGGTGTTGGTTACACGCATCACCATTTTGAAATCCACGTTTTGGACGTGGGAGTAAGACATACTCTAGAAGAGGTACGGCATAAACTACATTGGACTCCTCATCTTTTGTTGTTTCTTCACGTTCAATCTCAATACCAGGAGGAATTATTGTTTGTTCTTGTCGATTAGTATCTATCGTTAATCTATTTTCGAAATCGTTTTCTTGTAATGGGGATCTATACACGTAAGGACACACCATAGATCGTAGTTGAGCACCCGAATGTGCAGAATGAAATGGTGACATTAATGACTCACTATCATCGCAAGGGGGAGTCACTACTCGATCAATACCTGTAGCTGTCTCGGTGCGGACAAATAAGTGTCGAACACAGCTTCCATAATAGGATTTCCTCCATGTACTACAAGTATTAGATTCAAATATTTCTCGCGATGTCATGTGAACAATTAGTTCCAGTACAGGTCTCTTGTCGTGATTCTGATCATCAGTGGTGATGTTGTCTTTTCCTTGTTGTTGTTGCTCTTGTCGCTGAAATTGTTTCATCTCGTTTGATTTTTGCAGCTGGTTGAGAACATCAAGACTAGGATAGCATAAAACAGCAACAACAACGCCGGGACTGCTAGGCTCAACAACCTGATGGCTTTCTACGGTGACAGTTTTATCTGACGAAGAAGGATTGGGAAAGGTAATAGTTTCCCCCGCTTTAAGTCGTCTATATAGTGGACCCTTAGGTATCCCCAATGCTTTAGCCTTTTCAATTAAAAATTTTCCTGCAATGGGTGGTGTGGTAAAAAGGAAAGATAAAACTTGATTGGAATGATTTTTATGACACTGCTGTTCGTTTTTGTGGTGATATGATGTTGATTGTTGCTGTTGCTGTTGCTGCTGCGATGTTAATATAGTACGATTTTCTTCTGTTTCTTCGGTTGTGCGAGGACGTTTCTTGGACTGAATTATTGTAGAATCGGTTGTCGAATTATCGGATTTTGTTGTATACGCTGCAATGGACTGAACGAGAAAAGAACTATCATCATCAGTATGGTTGCTGTTTTTAATATCTCCTTTCCCACCTCGTTTTTGCTTGTTGTTGTTATTATTATTGTTATTATTATTGCCGTTTGTATCACACTTGGTTGCACTTTGGTTGTAAGCACCCTCTTGAACTTCTATTCGGAATGAGTCTCGTCTCATGAAATGTCGAAGGGATCGAAGAAACTTTTGTGTACCGTTAGGACCAACTATTGTAAGCCCTGGACCTGGTGGTGGTGGTTGTCGTTGTTTGCCTTGTTGTTTTTGTACAACAACTCCTCCTCCTCCTGAGCTTATCTTACTTTTAAGCATACTCTTAGATTTTTCTGTAGCCTGCTTGATTACATCAGATGATGTTAGTATCATTCCAGGCAAACCACCGATTGTTTCATGTCCCAAGTGGGTAAGACAAATCCGGTCAACAGTCGATACTTTTTGTCCGAATTCTAAGAATATACGTTGACAACCATCTCCACAATTTACGAGAGTTTTTTTCTTTTTTTTTATATATAAGAAAAGGTACCGAAACAGAAAAAAAAAAAAAAAGAATTCGAACGTTAATATTACAATTACATACAGAGTAAATAGTGAAGTTGATCATGTCTGTATACATTACGACGACAGTTACAACAGTTATGTTACTACCCATTGGGCGATACCAATAAGATCGATGAAAATGAATCCAAAGCTTGAATAGAAAGTACTCTCACGCAGCTCGTCATGGTGTCATTGAGCCGATGAGCAATGATACTGTAGATGTTTGGTATAAGTTATGTAGTTAGTAATAGTTATTAAATTTAAAATAAAAAAAAAATATAAAATAATTTTAAATTCGAAAATCAGTGAGGTCAAATATGGTCTGCCCGCGCGACCGCGTGACTGACTACCATTAGGTCCGTCCAAAATCTGTAATTTCAAAT
>FMBT01000384.1:0-173192 GCA_900095095.1 Fragilariopsis cylindrus CCMP1102 | reverse complement strand
TTCGACTACCTTGGCCTTGACGGATCTCGGTGGCCCATTTTCGTCGGCATATTATGGCACCACGAAAGAAAACACAGGATGCTATGAATATTTGTTTTCAAGGATCAACATATGAGTTGGCCGAACGATACTCGGATATGACAATGATCTTGTTTATGGCCCTCTTTTACTGTTCTATTTTCCCTGCCGCCTTTTTCCTTTGTGCAATCAATCTTACGCTAAAATGTTGTTGATAAATTCAATTTGTAAGTTTCGAAGAAAAGAAGAAGAAGAAGGATTCAATCTTTTGTATGTACCATTATTAGATCAACCGTAAGCTTTCAATTATTTCTCACGTTTTCTTTATCTTTATACGTTGTTTTATCTTGGATTCAAAAACGCCTGTTTTATAGATTAAGGACATGGAAAATCGCACCACACATAGGAACGAAAGTATCGAAGTTTAGTCGACTCTACTTTTTCCCCATGGCTGTTGTGATAATGGCAATCTTATGTAGCTACTTCTGGAGTAGTTTCCCATTTGATGACATATGCTCTACCGATGTCGTGAACGAAAATTATATTGGTGAATTCGAATTAACTCCTTTCGACAAGGAGACCGGATCGTACTATCTCGATGCGAACGAGAGGAAACTTATCGTTACGTCTGCTGCTAACGATCCACTTTATAGCTTTTGCAATCAAGACTTTATGGCACCCTCGACCTTGGGCGGATTTTCGTTTCCGTTTGCTGGTACGACCCAGAATAAAATTATCGATCCGGATAGTTACATGACTCCGGAACAGTTGATTTCCACAACGTATTTTGGATGGAGTGCGTTTGCTATTTTGATTCTTGGGATTGTGAAGATTGTTTGGACGTTTTTCCATCATTGGAAACGCAATATGTATGGACGGTATGAAGCACCACTTCGTGACTTGCAGGGTATACCATACAGTGCAGTGGAAAAGAAAAGCGGGTATGTACCTAAAGCCAATAGTGATGTATTTGCCTATCCACTCATTGCCTGTAAGGTTCGTGGCTTGAATGCGGCCCTCTTTGACTTTACAGATTCGCGTCGGAGTCATAAATTTTACGATCTAACATTAGATGTGAAGAAACTTTTATCAAGATCGGCCATGTCCTCACAGGAGGAGGATGATCTACTAGTGCCAGGATTTAGTGTAGTGAAATATTGGAGTGCCTCTTCGGATCAAGGAGGAGCTACGGACAATAATTAGGAAGGAAAAACGATGGATTCGTCCACGAAGTACGATAGAATACCCAAGAGAAGATGGAACGAACAAATACAAATTAGTTGATACTGAACAAAACAAAACAAAACACGAAAAAAGGTAACAAAGAACACGGAGCCCCACCCCGAAAAACAAATGATCGACGAGACGAGCAAAAGAACTTTAAAAATAGAAACAGCGACGAGACGAGCAAAAGGAAATAAACGAAAAGTGAAAGAATACAAAAAATATTAATAAACAAATTCAAACACCCAAAATAAGTTACACAGAAAAAGCAGCCAAAAAAATAACAAGAACGACGACACGAGAAAAATAAACTGAACGTAATATGAACGAATAACACATTAACTTACTGTAGCAAGCTATGTAGAGTCTCCTAAACCCAAGAAATTAATTGTTTGCTACTGTATTGTACCTTTCGATTGTTAGGAACAACACAATTCTTTTTTTGTTACCACTCAACACCACACAAAACAACAAGTCGTTTTTTCTTGGCGCGCGATCTTGCATAAAAAAACTAAAAATCTTTGCGTCAAACACATCTGCTACTATGATTCATTTGATCGATCGTAGCTAATATCGATCGTCGCATATATCAAAGGACGAGGCGCGCAAAAAGAGTTGTGCGCGATCTCGCTAAAAAATCTAAAAATCTTTCACACATCTACTAACGCACTACTGTAACTTACTGAAGACTACCGGTAGCAAGGCGGTAGTAAAATCCTTTCCAATCAACGCTTCATGCTGTAACGTTAACCTGCCTTTTGGATATCTTCCCATCGTTACCCAGCAAATGGCAATACAGTTACTCACAGTACTGTACCGGTAAGCAACAATCAAGGGAAGATTTTAGAAGAAAAAAAATATAGATGAAAAAGTATAGGTCTACTCTTTAAACAAACAAAACTAACCATAGGATAGTCATATGTCGTCTTTTTTCTTGTCGTCGTTCCTGTCGTCGAATAAAAATAATCCTGCTGCTGACAATAATGGAGAGTCTTCTAATAATCCTCCTGATGAAGAGTCTTCTTCTTCTTCTTCTTCCGATAGTAAAGAAAAAGAAAAAGGTAACAAGAGTAATGGTGACAACAGCAACATACTAACGACGTCATCGTTATCGTCACAAAAGTCACTGTTACGAAGGTCATCATCATCAGAAGAAGAAGAAGAAGAAGAGGTAGACAGAAAGAATAATGATACGACGATTATTAGTAGTAATAATGTTAACGACGACGGTAGTACTACTCCATCATTATCACAACAATCACTGATCCCGCCAACGTCAAAAACAACGACAACGACAACGACAACGACAACAACACCAGCAGATGTACTACAACAACAACAGAAGCAACAAAAACCACAATATGATTCAGAAGTTGAGGCAGAAGTAGAAGCAAATGCAACTGCAACTGCAGTACTAAAAGAAGTAGAAGAAGAACTAGCACAGTATGAAGCAGACGCAGAAGCAAATGCAACTGCAACTGCAGTACTAGAAGCAGCAGAAGAAGAACTAGTACAGTATGAAGTAGACACAAAAGCAAATGCCTATGCGAATGTAGTACTAGAAGAACAAGAAGAAGCACAGTATGAAGCAGAAGTAGAAGCAAAAGCAAATGCAAATGCAAATGCAGTACTAGAAGCAGAAGAAGAGGTGGAAGAGGTGGAAGAAGAAGAAGAGGTGGAAGAGGTGGAAGTGGAAATGGAAATGGAAGAGGAAAAGGAAAAGGAACAACACTACCCGACATCATCATCACCTTCGTCAACAGCAACAACAACAACCGCGTCCTCAGCATCAGCATCAGCATCAGCATCAGCATCAGCATCAGAAATTATATCATCCACTGATACATCAACAACCATTGTTGCTGCTGTTGGTAACAATAATGATAATGCAGCTGATAATAATGATCAACCTAAAGAGTATGATAACGAAGAAGAAAAGACGAACAATAAAGATGGTACTACTACTACTACTACTACTACTACTGATCGTGTCAATGATAATATTATGAATGGCAGTTTGTTGGAGGAAGAGGTGCAGAAGGGTAATAAATGCAACGGCGATGATGGCAGCATACTTGCTTCATCTTCATCACCATCTTCATCATCATTATTACCACCGTCGTCACATTTACAACTACTATCACCACCACCATGCTTACCGCAATCTGATGATGATGATGATGATGATGATGATAGTGATACTGTTGCTGCTGCTGCTGCTGCTGCTGCTGGTATGAATAATAGTGATACTGCGAATACGTTAGAAAAACAAACAATGAATACTGCACAAGATCATAATGATGATGGTGCAGATGTTGCTGTAGCATCTACAACTATTATTGTTACTCCAATGAAGGATAATACGTATAACAGAAAACAATTTTCGACTACCGCAGTGAATGGAGTAGATGAAAATAATAACAACAGTGATGGTGATGGTGATGGTGACGAGAATAACAACAATGATGATGAGAATAATATCAGTGATAAGAAAAACAACGATGATGGCGACGAAGACACTAATGGAGATGATGACGAAGACATTCACAAGAATAGTGGTGAACTTTTTTCATCAATTACTTTGCGACTGACAAGAAGTGATAACGAGGAGGAAAAAGAAGATGAAGATAATGATAGTGATAATGATGACAGTGATGATACGGGAGATTGTTTGGGTATATCCTTATCTACTACAGGGACTACTACTACTACCACTGAGAAAACGACGATCGAAGAACCCGGTACTATCGCATCAATTACTACTGCAATATTAACAGCGTCGTTAGCGTTGCTATCATCATCGTCGTCGTCATCATCATCATCGCATCAGTCACTATCCATTGATTCTGATAATATAGTACAAAATGAGGATTCCATCACTACTAACAAGGAAGGTGATAATGATGATCGAGCTACTGATACCAAAGATGGCAAGGAAGAAAGTTTGTTGTCATCGTCATCACCTCTATTCGCTTCCACTGGTACAACCACCACCAATATAACTACTATTTTACCATCGCAGTCACAGTCACAGTCACTAAATACTGAGTCTAGTGCGAGCTCTGATGCTACAGAGAGCACAAAAAATAATAATAGTGACGATTGCATCGATAATGATAAGAAGTATGATAAAGTGGATGGTAATATTGAGGATGATGAGAAGGAGGAACAACAATTCTCCGACAAGCTATCTTCTGCCGCCGGCACAAATGTTGTCGTACGCTTCGTCCGCCATTACTCTCACGTGCGACACCACCATGTTGTATACACCACAACCCCCACCACCAACAGATGCTACTGCTGCAGATGCTGAGACTACTGATGTTGAATTTGATCTTGGGTTTGATTTTGAAAGCGAACTAGGGGATGGTGCTAATACTGCTAGGAGTAATCCAAATGAGAGTACTGCGTGCACTTCGAGCAACAAAGTAACAACTGAACCTAGTAAAGCAACAACAACCAACATCAACACAACATCAACATCAACAGTAAAGGAACAGGAACAGGAACAGGAACAGAAACAGAAACAGAAAACAACAACGACCGATGTTGAAGATGGAGGTATTAATGAAAATCGGAAAACGAATGGAATGATATCTTTTATCGAAGACATCTTTCACCATCGAAGAATGATCACGGTGCCGATGATCAAATTGAAAATGAGATCGAGCATCCGCAACAAAATCAAGATGTTGATGACAATCACCCCTACCCTCTGCTAAAGAATCTGTACCAGAGTTTGCTTTATCCTCGACAATATTAACAACAACGGCTTCAACGACATCATCAACAACGGCAATGATTATAGACCTCACTATTGATAGTAGCGATGATGAAGACGAAGTAAGCAGTAAGAGAATAATTGATGAAGATAATTGTACCCCGCCATCCAAGAAGGCGAATAACCTCGAATCTACGGATAAAATAAAGAAATGGGAATTTCCTAAGTGTCATTTATACAATCGCGTGGTAATCCTTAAGTGCAACGCATGCGAATGTTCCAAACCAAGTTCAAGACGACTCGTATTACACGAAGTTGATGATACGGACGATGGCAGCAGTAACAACGGCAACGACAACTACGACGACTGCAAGAAATCATCGTCTTCGGGTCTTGTTGGTGGTGGTCTCCAAAAACCTTCCTCGAAATCGAGAAGAAAAACTGATGATATTAGAGTTAATGGTGCTTCTAAAGCTGCTTCTATAGATATTCGCAGTGATGGCGGTATCCCTACTAGAAACAAGCACTGCAATCGTGATCTTAGTAATTTTGGTGCATCGGGAACAAGTGAGGAAGGAAACACCAACAAAGACAACGACAAGGGTTTGCCTTCTATCTATGTTAATACTGCTGCTGCTTCTAAAGCTGCTGCTCTAGGTATCCGTGATGCATCGGATGGTATTCCTTTTACGAAATAAGCATCACATCGTATTTCATCATTTAGTTCTGGTGCAAGCGGTACACGGGAGAAGAAGAGAACAACACGGATGACGTTAATAAAGATCGTGTAGATTTTTGGTGATTCTTTAGGTGTGCCAACACGAAATAAACACCACAATCACACAATCCGTGTAAGTACGGTGCTAGCAAATGAGGTAGCAATTGTTAGTCCCGGTGGTGTCATAGCTAAGAATAAGCACCACAATCGGACCTTACCGCATGTTCGTAGACCAGTAGGTAGCCCAAAAAAGCTTTTACTAAACGATTGTAGCTGATATTTGTAATGGTGGTATCATCTCAACAAATAAGCGCCACAATCACAACATGACACGTACTCGCAAATCGGTGGATAAGATTCAAAACAATCCGCTTCATCTGCCACTTTACTTCTGCGTATGCTTCGGCTTCGGTTGCTGCTTATGATTCTGCTGCTGGAAGTAATCGTAACGATGATACTGGTGCTATTGTCGTCGCTAACAACAATAGCGACGATGGTGATTGGTTGAACGAGTGGTCGTAGAAGTAAGAGGCAACGAAAACAAACTAATTTCCAATTATGATGAGTATTGCGACCCACCAAAAAAATATGTTAAGAGAGGAGAACCACGATGACAAGCAGAAGGAATAGGATTAAAACAACACCGTACAATTCAGCGAAAGAGGCACTATTGAAGGTTGGTTGTATTGACAATAGTATTACGCCTGATGAAATTGTACCGGTATTGGATCGAATGTCGACACCGTATGGCTTAAATAAGGCAATGGATACAATACGAAAAAATCGTAAGGTAACAATTTTTGATGAAAATGAAAATAAAGATTCAAGAGTTAAATTCGATCCTAAAATCGGTATGAAGATACGTAAATCAGAATTTGGGTTAAAACGGTATGGTACAGTAACATCAGGTCCAGAAAGAATGACTCCTGAGGGTGAAACACGATCATCTCAGTTCTGGACAGTTATGTGGGATGATAATGGATCAATAGATCGTTATGATTTTAACCAACTACTACAGTATTGGGCTGGACGTCCAATAATAAAACAAATTTCTTCAAGAGGACGTCAATTATGCTGTTTGGAATTATTTCAACATGGTCAAGGTGGTGTTGTGGCACAGAAATTTTGTGAAAAGAAATGGAAAATTAAATCTATTAATCATGATCCAACCAAAAATAGCTCTTCTTATAACGCATCAAAGAATATATATTCTATCAATATAGCAAAACTACAATATGCAGATATTGGATACGTTCCAGACTTCATATGGGCAACACTGCCGATGGTATACGAAGATTTATTACATATAATAAAGTGGTCAAAATCAATGAATAATAATGTTATTGTTGTAATTGAAATACCAAATCAATGGAGACTATCAAGACACCCTGCATGGATACCAAATTTGATACAAGAATTTAGTGATACATTTCCACTTTATCGAACAACTATTGACTACTGCACGTTCAACGTGCATAGAGACGACAACAAAAGTGCAGATATATTAACAAATGACTCTAATCTACATGGAAGTCTTTGTTATTTTCGTTGTGACGATTCAACGTGTCCATATTATGGAAAGGAACATCCTGTGACCAACAAGAAAGCAAATTCAAATTCGAATTCAAATTCGAATTCAACTTCATCAATGAATAATATGATACCAAGTCAATTAGCAGAAGAAGTTGCTGAATGTGTTAATGCTAAATGTTATAATGATAGAATAATGTACAAATCAAATATTATTTTAACAACAAAAGAAGAACAAGAATTTAATTTACGTACAAGTTTGTACCAATAAGAAAATAAGGTAAAGGAAAGGAAACAATCACAATAACTAACGGATAGAGATGACGATTTACTAGGTACCGAAAGGAAATTATAGGGATTCATTCTATAGCGAAAGGTAGATTATTGGAGTCGGAAAAAGGCAAGCGGACGGAAAGAGAAGATTATGATAATTATATAACTTGTACTGCAGCTTCATAAAAACATAATTTTAATTGCATTTCATATAAGTGCTGTTATATTAATTGTTATCCTTCTTCCATTGTTTGTCCTGATGATGCCGTCCATTGCATTATTTGCATGCTGATGTTTCATCTAATAGCAGGCAGTACTGTAGTATATCATCAAACCATGGCAAATCATTGTCGAAGCAAACTTGTTAGCAACTGTAATTCCTTAAAAATATAAAGATCCATTTCACTTGGGGGGCAGGGGGGGGGGCATCATCGTCTATCTAATAATCATTTCTAACTAGGCCTATTATTGTAAACGACAATACTGGCCCTTCCGTTTGTAAGTCAGTCGTGTACTAAACACGATTAAAATCAAGATAATTACGTGGGATTAAAAACTACGAAAAGATTAACGTAAGTCACGACGACGTCTTATAATAAGATAAAAGATATGATATAGAATATAACAAAGTAAGAGTGTGCGTTGTGTGTGTTTCTTTTTTTTCTTAAACATTTAGTTGTATTAGTTTTATATAATATAGATTTACTTAATATTTTCTTCTTCATTATTGTTACAAGGGGGTGTTGGTAAATTTCACAATTTTAATTTTTTTTCCTTTTCTTACTTTTTTTCGTGAGTATGTACTTTTCTTCATGTAGATATACGGTTCAATATGATGTAGGTAGGTAGGTAGGTAGGTAGATAATGATGGACAATTAGGTGATTGATTGATACGGTAAAATAATGATGATTGAATCAATTTTAGCGTTTCGTTTCGTTCTGTTTCTTCTCTCTTTCTTTAAAATTGAACAACCTTAATGAGATGATCGATTGGTTGGATTAATCCATTACAAAGTGGAATATCCTTTGGTGTTAAGATCGTTGCTCTATTGTTATTTGTATTGAAGAATCCAGAAATAGTCTTTGTACTAATACCGTTTGCTGATTCAGGACAATCAATCATCGTACTGTATGTACCACCTAATAATGTTGGTTGTTGATCACCACAAGCTAATGAATCAGCTAGAATTGATCCACTTTCAATATGAGTTAATAAAATCTCCTTTAATGCATCTGCAGTCATCTTGTTTTCGATTGCATTTGCAGTTAATCCAGCTGAGTTCATACCCTTATTGATTACCGCATAAACAGTAATAATATCATCCGATGGTTCTACATCAAATCCACCAAGTAATGTAGTAAGTCCGGCCTTAGTTACAGCCGAACAGAACAAGCTAAAGTTATTCAATGAACAAATATAATCCACTGTATATAGATAGTATTTGTGTGTTGCGTTGTGTTGTGTGTTGTGTGTTGTGTGTTGTGTGTGTGTGTGTGTGTGTATCGTGTGTTGTGTAGAGAAATAGAGAAAGAGAGTAGTAGTAAAAAAAATCAATTAGTTGTTGTCGTTGTACAAGATGTATGTTCTTACAAGAAAGCAAGGAACGAACGTCGAAATAGTAGACACAATATGTATGTACACACACACACACACACACACACACACACACACACACACAAAACAAAACAAAACAAAACAAAACAAAACAAAACAAACTTACAAATAGAGGATGTATCGCTATTTTCTCCGCAGGTATTACTTGATTCGGCGAACATTACACTTGCTTGACCAAATTCAGACGCATCAGAAGTAGGAATAGAAGGTTCATGATCATCAGTGTTACACGATGGAAGTGGCGTAGGATTACAGTGGGTAGGTGCTGCAGAAGGTTCAGGAGAAAGATCGGTATTTTGTTCTGGTGATGGAGATGGTTCATCAGTTGGTGGATTCGTTCTAACAGTTGGAGGAAACGTAGGTTTACAGTGGGTAGGAGTTACAGTAGGTTCATCAGATGGTGCCGGAGTAGGTTCCGGAGTAGGTTCCGGAGTAGGTTTTGGAGTAGGTTTTGGAGTAGGTTTTGGAGTAGGTTTTGGAGTAGGTGCCGGAGAAGGTGCCGGAGAAGGTCCAGGTGATGGTAAGGATGTAGGAGTACCAGTAGGTGCCGGAGTCGGTTCGGAAGTAGTAGGAGCAAAAGTAGAAGGTTCAGGTGTTTGATCGACCGGTGAAGGTGTTGGAGAGAATGTAGGCATAGTAGAAGGTTCTACAGTAGGTTCAGCAGAAGGTTCCTCCGATAAAACAACATCACCGTTTGGTGCTGGAGTTGGTGGCCGTGTTCCTTCAGTAGGAGCGGGTGATGGACGACATGAAATATCTGGACCCATTGTCGTTGGGAAAAATGTAGGTTCCGGAGTAGGTGTAGAACCACAATCACATCCACAGTCCTGATCTAATTCGAATCCAGCTTCGTTTGTACTTTTGTCGGCAAATGCACCTTCATAGTATGATGTACTAATTCCACCTTCAAAGGCTAAGACAATATCAGATCCAGAATAAGATTCAAGATTTACAGGAGTATCGTCACTATTACCGGCAGTCATCAAAGGCGCAGCCCAAGGTGCAACTGCTGGTTTGGAACAACTGGTGTGAATATTTGTTTCGAATGCTTTTCCATCTGCAGTAAAGTATGCCATAGTGTTGGTAGGGAATCTTAAAGTAAAGTCGGGGACGTTGAATTCATTGTCTTCGCCGAAATTTACAATACAAATCTTGGAACCATTCATAACTCCAGGTAGTGCCTTTGATTTGCTCTCACATGGTATACGATTAAGTGGATCGGTAAGACAATCTTCAGTGCAATCAACGATGAAGATATTTTCTTGTGTACCCTTCGCTGAACCTTTACGTGAAGCTAGACTGTCATCATCCGCATCCGCATACCAGTCATCAGTCAAAGCTTCAGCTGGGGATATTGTGGAGAATGCAGATGATCGCGCCTCATTCGCATCGATAGTGAATGTACCCATGATATTTCTGTTATTGGTAGGAGCATTGTCTGTATCAAAAACAAATTTTAAATAACTAATACCACCAACACAACAACATGCACCGACGTCACTTTTCCATGTTTCTTGTGTCGCTGCGTTACACACAGGTTGACGATTGGTCGTTGCATCCCCACAGATAGTAGAACATTCTCCAAGTGTAACTGTCTTGTTTCCTTTTCCTTTTTTTCCCCCTTTTCCTTTACTTTTACTTTTTCTACCTAATATACTAGTGAGACCATCTGCTACTTCAGTTAATTGACCTGCATTTATTCTGTTAGAAATTCCTGCTCCAAATTGTAAATTGCGTTCTAATGATGATGATTCACCTCGAACGTGTTTTCTTCTGTCGGAAGCGGAGACAATATCCGTTCCGATGATTGCCATGAACGTGAAGGAAGTAGAAAGTTTCATATTATCACTATCACTATTACTATTAATTAGTATCACCAAATCGTTGTAGTTGAAATTTTACTGAATCACTTAAATCTACGGTAGTTTGATTTTTGGAATTTTGTTGTCACACAAATTTTAAGTTTTATGAGAAGAGATGCAGTTTTGTTGGAGGTTAATAGCATTTAGACTTCGATGGATAGTACCAAAACGCAATAATCACAAGAAGAAACACATATTACTATATTGTAGTTTTGGAGGTTAATAGCAAATAGCAGTTAGACACGAAGAAATAGTTCACACATATTACTATGGAAATCAACGGACTACAGCTATTAAAAGGACAATTATGGGGAGTCCCATTTCTATAATATAGGCCATGCCTGTAGAAGTAGCACGGACAACAGATCCATAATTGTATAGAATTCAGCGATCTCAGGTACTATCCGGACCCAATTATATAGGCAATCGCAACAAATTCAACGGTGTGGGGCAATGGAACGACAATAGTTTTGATATTAATATTTCTTGCCGTTGAATATTAGTGTTATATGTCGTTGAACGATGTGTTATTAAATGTGTATTACAAACGAACAAATTCAATATAAATGTACAATCATACTTATCGGAATAAAATTTGTGATTAATACCGTATGTTGTTGTATCGTTAGGTGATGACCGTTGAAAAATATACATAGGAAGTGTGTTTGATGCGTGTTCATTTACAAAGAATTACTCGCTCACAAACATACAAAAACGTAAATAAATTATTTTATGCTCTTGCATACTATGGATTGAGCGATAACACGTCTCATTATTTACACGTAAAAAATATTAGATCGTGAATTTTTTAATGTACCCTCAAATGTGATGAGCTCCCAAATGAACCCTCCTCCAACACATACAATTACATATGTTCATACATATTATGTAAATACATAATAAATAATGCATTACTGGTATACATACACATAATATATTCTAATGCAGAATACAGAAGGGGCCGCGGTGGTGATCATCTGAGGTGTTCTCATATCAACTATAGACAATAATATTATTTTCTCAGTAGAAATGTGTGTGTATGTGTGTGTGTGTGTTATGTTGACATGTTATCCAGGAAAAGATACCAATCCAATCATTGTTGATTGCATTACACAAAGTGTTTTGACCAGTAGTGGCATGATCCTATTGTGGCATTGCAGTATGCCATTAACAACATCATTACAATAAGTTGGTATGGTGGTATGCGCTATTTACAGCATGTAATAGTGGTACAGATGGCTGTTCATGTGCTATTATCTTTGCTTTCTTATCATTTTTTACTACCACAATATTGTCTTCATCTGATCTGCTTATAATGGAATTGAAAGCAGTGGTTGTTCCATTTCACTGAAATGGTATGCTGTTTTTTTTGCTTTTCATTGATAGTTCTTGGATTTATAATGCTGTTGTCCATAAAGATTCCATTGATTGAATTGCAACTAATCTTTTCAATGTTTTTGTTCTGGAAGAAGTATTTAATTGCTCCTGAATCAGCGAATGTGTAGATTGTTGTTGAATTTGCTAAAATTGTTTCTAGTAGTGTTGGTTTTAGCTTCTTGTTACTCCAGGAATAATAGCATTGTGATTTATTTATTATTTCTAATATTTTATTTTACTTGCAAAACTTCAAGTCTCTCCATGGTCTGAGATATATGTTAAGTGCAGATGGATCTGTTCATCATTATGTTTGTTGCTGCTGCTTCCTTCTTGTGATTTACTGTGTCTACAATATACAGGCGTGTCATGCTTGTGTGTTTATAGCCATATCTTCATCAGTAATATAATTGTTGTTGTCCCGTCTTTGAGTTGTTCTGATTCCATCCTTTCCATTTGATGGATAATTTTTTCTCTGCTTTTCTGTATTGTCCACTTCTGCCGCCTCCACCTCCTCCACTTCCTGCTTTTGGTCAATTGAACTTTGTCACTTAGTGCTTTTGTTGATTGTTGCCACTGTAGTGCCCTGCAGTGGTGATGGTTGTTACTGTGATGCGATGGTGGTGGCGGATTTGCCATTAGGGCTGCATATAATTGTGCTTGTTCCTCTTTCAATTATTCTAATGATATTTCATCAGCTTCAACTGTTGCTTGAGCTAGAATGTGTTGGTGGTTTTCTTTGTTTTGATCCACTTGTTCTTTGACTGCATTTGCAATTCCAGTTCTTTCCATGTTTTATAATGTCTGATTTGAGGTAGGTGAGTTCTTCTATGATTTCATTTAATGATATTTGAGGGTATTTCTTGCATCTATGGTTCTTCATATCGATCATATGACTTTTCAAGGATTTTGTTTAGTTCTATCATTTGGCCTGATACATCCTCTAGTTGTATGTATTGTGCCATTAGATGATCAAATAGTTCTACTGCTGTATACATTTAATGATATCTCCTTTATCATTATGTAACTTGAGGAGGGGGGTATTCTTTGAATGCACACATGACCATCGTCTTTGTTGCTGCTTGTGCAAGTTTGCATGATTTCCATGATAATTGTTCTGCCTTATGGACTTCCAGCTTTAAAGATGTGTTGTCCCATCATATTCTCCTGGATTGGTTGGTGGAATGATTTGAGATGTGGCATGTCTTTTTGTTAAGCCTGTCACTGGTGCTACATATGTGTATAATGTATCAAGGCTGATGGATTTCTCTTTAGTGATGCTGATGAGAGTTGACACATGCTGTTGTTTTTAAAATGTGTCGTCCCATCCTGGATTGGTTGGTGGAATGACTTGTCTTTTTTTAAGCCAGTCACTGGTGCTACATATAATATTGTATGAATGCCTATGATCATGTTGTGTATTGCCCGCTGATGGATTCCTCTCCTTTGCTCTAGTGATGCTGATGAGAGTTGACATGCTGTTGTTTTGGATAATATCTGTTAGGTTGATTATTTCTTCCTCTGTTTTTGACATGGTGCTTAGTCTTATGTTTTGGTTTTGAACCTACAGCATTGGTTGTTGTGTTTGAACTTACTAACTGTTACTGTTTTGTGTCTTCAAAATTACACACACACAACAACATACCACCAGATTCCTTATAGCTGGAATAGTCCTATATCCTGTTAAGGCTGTTGTTAAGATATTATGATAGTTTGTAATTTGGTGTCTAAAGTAAAATCATTTTTATGAGCTATCTATTCATCTTCTGTCTACTACTCAACTGAGTGGTTGGTATGGTGTGATCCCCCTCCCATGCATTACACAACAACAGTGTTATTCAATGGGTATATAATATTCAATATCATCATACCTAGTGGATGAGTTGTGATTTTAATGTGTCTTACCTTGTTGCAACTACCATGCCAAACTGGGCTGTGGTGTAGTATTGAAGTAGTACTTGGCTAGTATAGTAACCAACAGTGTTGTGCTGGGTCAATTTGAAATTTGCTATACTTGCATGTCCCTATATAATAATATTATGCTATGATAATAATACAACCACATAGAACCCCCTCCCCCCCCCTCTCCCTCAATGACCCAAATTACACAAACACTTTTCCTCCCTATTTAAGAGTAAGTGTGCCATGTTACCAATATCTATATTTTGTCTACTAAGTTTGTATTTAAACAGATCAATATCAGTGGAGAGGTATGATATGAATGCTATGAATGTGGTGCTATCAATAATATATGCTATGCTGATAGAATGCTGGTGTGATGCTAATAATGCTTATGATGGTATCTAAATAATACTATGTACTGTACAGAAAGTAAGTAAGAAGTAGTACTGTGTGTATTATTTCTATGATGTATGTATGTACAACCGAACACTGTAGGTCCTACAGTACTTACTAACGGTAGTGTTTTTGGCTGTCAACTGATTTTGTCTCGACACGTGGCAATCAAACACACTGCAACACAAGTTAGTTAGTTAGTTGTGCTGTGCAGTTTCAGTGCGTGCTCACACCACGACCGCACGATTTCACAAACAAAGTCTGCGCCTTTTTTTAAGAAGAAAGCAACGAGTTGCCTTTACGATCGATGTACAGTACAGACAGACAGACAGACATTTTTAAGATCGAGCGAAGTACGTACAGTAAAGATATCCTGTACTGTACGCTAACAAGACGACGACAACAACAACAACAACAACAAACAGAGCGACGACGACGACGACAGAGGCAGATTAAATAAATTAAGTAATAAGAGGATAAGAGGATAAGAAGAAGACGAAGACAAGTGTGAGAGTGAACGCAGTGGAAGATAAAGAAAAGAATAAAAAGAAAAAGAAAAGAAAGAAAGGAAAGAAAAAGAATTAAAAAAATATAATTATGGCACCAAAAACAAAATCAGCTACGAAAGGTGGTTCAAAACGTGATAAACCACCACCATTAGATCAATATATCAAACCAAGTATTGGCGTAGTTGTAGCAGTATTATGTTATTATATCTTCCGTGGTATGATTGCCAAAGAAATATTAAGAGTGGATATCTCATCAGAATCTAATAATAGTATTAATGAATTAGAATTACGTGAATTATTATTTGGTGAAGATATCACTACTGGTACAAATACAAATTATGCAACATTATGTTATCCCTCGAATGCAATCTATCCTATCTCTTCTGTCTTTCAAGATGCTGCCAATGATGGATCGGCACCGTGTCAATTTCGTCTACTAGATTGTGATACATCGATGTTATTTACTGAAGAAAAAAAGACAGTAATGGAACGTTTTTCTAAATCCTTAAATAAAAAAACAAAACCAATCATTTTTGTCTCCGGATCCATTGGTCCACCCAAACAGGTACGTTTGTTACGTTTGTGATACGTTTATTGTGTTCGTGTTGGTGCAATTGTGATTGCATTCGTGTATCTGTGTTGATTTGTCTAGTAGTAGAATACGATGGGATACGATGGGATGCGATACGATGGCGAGACGAGAGGCGAGAAGTAGACAAGAAGAAGGGGATGGCAAATACGAATGTGCCTGCCTTCCTGACCTGCACTTTGGTGGGATCCTGTTCGTTCGTTCGACGACAAACCGAACAAGACCACTCAACAATTTTAAAGATTAAAATCAAGACAAATGAATCATTGTGTGAAAAAGTGACGTGATCGATCCTATTCGACAGTTTTTTGGTGTTGGTGTTGTTGTTTGGTGTTGGTGGTGTTCGACACAATCAATCAAATCAATCGACCAAGATTTTATTCTATAATTCGTGTACTACTACCCAAAACCACAAATCATAGAACAAACCCTCAATTCAATTCAATTCAATTCAATTCACGGTATGGAATTTTATCTTACTCAATCATTCGTTTTACCGATTCTCACCCACTTTATAAAACTATATATACAATTCCTATCTCTCTATACCCTCTCAAATTTACTATTACTATTGCAATACTATACTATATTTATTGTATAGGTACCAGCGAAATTTTTAAAAACTGGTAAGATGTTAACAAAGGCATTAAAAAATCTATTAGAACCACGATCTGAAAAAATTGAAACCACACAAGATTTACGTTCGAAATGTTTAGATAAGGACGTATGTGCATTATTATTAAAGGGATCCAAAGTATCACCGAAATATGTGAAGGATGCGATCACTAAATTAGTGGTCGAATATCCAGCCGTGACATTTGCGGCAGTCGATACATCGGTATTGTATGTTAAAGGATTAGAGGCAGAATTTTTACCAGAATTAATACCTGGTATGCCACGATTTATTGTCTTTAAGAAAACAAGTGGTACCACCGATAAATCGAAAACGGAAAATTCACGATTAAAAACAACAGCAATTGCATTAGATGTTGATGTTGCCTATGGTCCAATGTCCAATTTAGTGGCATCGGTTACTTCTGGTAGTAATCTGGATGATATTATGACGAAGGTCTCCACAACACCAACAATTAAAACACGTACCAAAAAATTAGAAAAAGAAGAAAATGCCAAACGTCAACGTCGTAAGAATCGTGAAGAAGGTGGTGGTAGTGGTTCTTCATCAAGTGGTTCAAGTGGTGGTGCATTTACTGGTGAAAATGACGGTAGTGCGGAAGGTAGAAAGGCAGAACGTGATAGGCGACGTGATGAACATCGAAAATCAAATCCAAATTATAAAGAAAAAACACCGGAAGAAATTAAAGAAATTGAACGTCAACGTCGTATTCGTATGGAAGCAGAAGCAGAAAAATGGAATATGTCACCAGAAGATGGTGATGAGGAAGATGGTAGTGGTAGTGGTGATTATATGGATGATAATGAAGATTGGGATCAAGATGAAAATGAAAATGATTCAGATAATGATGATGAAGATTTAGATGGAGAAGAAGTTCTTGATCTTGATTAAAAATATAAAAACAATAATACCTATACATAATATATATCTACAGTATATCTACAATTATAGTTATAGTAAACAACTAGCTACAAATACCACACAAAATTAAAGATAAAACATTAACGTAAGATAAATTAAGTAACTGCCATTCAAAAAGAAGAAATACTTTTTGAGAAGTACATATATCTAACGTAACCCGACGATACCTTAGTTAGCTTAGCTAGTTCCATCATAATCTTCATTGCATGCGCACGCATCGACGTTGTCTACGTCGTCGTCGTCTTCTTCTTCTTCACCATTGAATTCAATTAACTGACGACGGCACGTAAGAAGGGTTTGGCGACATATTCTTCGGCAGTTTTCATCGCCGATAATTGGACCGCTTCGAAGCGATTACCAAAGGCCGAGTACGCCGCACGCAAGGGTGTTGCGTAGAAATAATGATAATAGAATTCATTGTACGAATATGCGGAAACAATGACTGGATTTTCCTCGTTGGTACCGACATGTAACGCTGGTTCGTACGTCAAGACGTTCACAAGATCCGGAACGGGCACGGCTTTAATACCGGTCACAACCGAGGAACCCTGCAACGCCACGAGACGGTCACCGACCATCACACTCGCAGCACGGACGGCATGACGGTCTTTGTACGATTCACCCACGTACACCATATGATTGGAAGAAACTTCGAGGGCGGCATCATGACCCTCCAGCTCAATGGCATACGCTTCATAGGCATGATCGGCTTTATCGGTGTGTTGGTAGACATGGTACACTTCCGAACACGTCGGCACACCACTGACGGCCGCCATGGCACGCACCGCATCTCCTACCTTGATCGTGCGTGCGGCAACATACTCGTGTTGTGTGCACGAATAGAGCAGCGCGCTACCCGAGAAGCAATCTTGTTCAACCCCGCTACATTCCGACTTGGCATTCTCATATTTGCCGCACATCGCATCCGTTTTACAGTGGGCATCATATGCATATGCACTGTCGACATTATATACGCCGGTACCAGTAGTATTACAAAAATCATCGGAAGTAGGACTACCGCCCGTACAGGTACATGTTCCGGCCGAAACCAACGCGGCCGAAGAGGAGAAGAATGCGAGGGAGTAAGCCGCGAGGTAGGAAATCTTCATGGTATTGTATTGCGTTTATTTTTGTTTTATGTGGAATGCCGGTTTCTTCAGAATTTAGAAAAAAGTATTGCAGAACGAAAAGGGAAGAAACGTACAAAAATTGAGAGAGAGAGAGAGACCGGTGTGTTAGTAGTAGTATATATAGTCAAAGGTAATAAGCGAGGGTGGCCATCAACGACATCATCGTCGTTTCACATCCTCGATTTGCAGATCTTTCTTCCTTCCTTACCTGGCTTGTTCGATATTTTTTATAATGATTTTATGATTTTATTGATACGTCGACTCATAAAAAATCATCCGCATCTCTCAAAAACTGCATTTGCACTTTCTATTGGATGTTATCATGAGAATAAGAAACACGACATCATATTATTATTATTGCATTCGCACTTTCTATTGGATGTGACTGGATTCTTCTTCGTTGTTTGTTCTCTGTCGTCATCGTTGTTCGGAAAACAACAGAACAAAACGAAAAATATGCATCGGATAAAGATATTATTGTTCGTGGTCAAATCGAGGGCTCTAATGAATTATTGCCTAAACTATTACATCGTCAATGGTACAGTAGTCGCATTGTTCGTAGTCAAAATCAACGGCTCTAATGAATTATTGCCTTAAATATTACATAACGCGTCGTAATTCTGACACGCAAAGAACAATCCCATCATGCAAATGTAGCAGCAGCTCTCGCGCGAGATTCCACAAAGATTCTCTCGGCGACACAACAGAAAGCAAATTACATAATTGCATTTTTAACATCACTAAGTAAGGTGCTAGGTGCAGCTGATGGCAAGTCACTCGGCAAGGTAGTAGGTTTAGCACTTGGTACAGTATATTACTTGGCAATCCACTAGGTCCGTAGGATGGAAATATACTTGGAATAGTACTTGGTGCATCACTTGGGTACGCACTTGGTAGATCACTTGGTAAGGTGCTAGGTTGAGCTGATGGCAAATCACTTGGCAAGGTACTCGGAGAAGTACTGGAAAAATCACTAGGATAAGCACTTGGTAGATCACTAGGTAGTGTGCTAGGTTGAACCGCTGGCAAATCACTTGGTACTGTACTTGGAATAGTACTCGGTGACGGCGTTGGACTATCTGTAGGATTAGTTGTAGGTGACTGCGTTGGAATCGTTGTAGGCGCTGAAGTATGTGACTGCGTTTGATAAGCTGTACGATAAGAACTTGGCAAATCACTAAGTACGAGTACTACTACCAAAACTACAATGAGATTGCTGTTCATGATCGTATTTATTATCGTACGTATGAATAGATTTACAACAACACAGTAATGATAGTAATGAAAGTAGTAATGATGATGATGATGATGATGATCAATGCCAACGCCGTTGTAGTCCACTTCCTACAGGGCCAAGATTACCAACCATTCAAGAATCAGAACATATAATATCATCATCATCGGGGAATACAAACAATATAAGCGGTAGCATTAGCAGTAGCAGGAGTAGTAGCAGTAGTAGTAGCAGTAGCAGTAGCAGTAGCAGTAGCAGCAGCAATAATGATAACACTAACGATACTCACAGGGTAGTAGAATTATTCAATTATAATGTACAATTATAGTTACAGTAAACAACTAGCTACAAAGACCACAAAAATAAAGATAAACATTGACGTAAAATTAATTAAGTAGCTGCCATTAAAAAAAATCAATACTATTTGGGAAGTCCATATCTAACGTAGCCCGATACCTTAGCTTAGCTTAGCTCAGCTGGGTTCCATCATAACCTTCATCGCATGCATACGCATCGACGTTGTCGACGTCTTCTTCTTCACCATTGAATGTTATCACAGTAACTATCACAGTCATCAGCATCGTCGTCATCAATAACATTATAATTGAATGATTCTACTACCCTGTGAAAATCGCTAGTGTTATTATTGCTACTACTACTACTGCTACTGGTACAACTACTACTTGTATTGTTTGTATTCCCCGATGATGATGATGCTATTAGATGTTCTGATTCTTGAATGGTTGGTAATCTTGGCCCTGTAGGAAGTGGACTACAACGGCGTTGGCATTGATGATCATCATCTAATGGATTCATGATTGACGAAGTATAGCATTTTGATTTTGATGGTTGTTGTTCTTCTTCTTCTTCTTCTTGTTGGACTTCTTCTGCCATCATCATAGTAGCAACAACTGAAGAAAGTAATGCCAAACGGTGGTATAAAATACAGGATAGCAGGAGATGGTACTTATGATGTGATACAATGTACATTTTTTGTAGATAACTACTCGTTATTAGGGCCTAATGAATGATATATACAGTAGTCGATACCATTTTCAGTGTTCACTCGTTTGATATAACTAATACAATGCACGCACGATGATTTTTTAAATCTAATTTTCATTGAGGAGTTCCTCTTTTAAAACAATTACAATAAGTTCGTGATGTAAAATAGGCCTCAAAATATTATATGGCCTATTATTAATATTGTGTTAGGCCGTTTTTTTCTAGAATTTGCTCCCAGACTGACAATCACTGCGTACTACTGTACGTAGAGTAGTTGAATCGAAGATTCGATTGATCTTCGATTCGAAAATCGAAATCAGTTGGTGAAAGTACGGTAACGATAGGTGGATACCTTTTTTGCATTCCTACTGTACTAGGGTCACTGCAATGAGGCATCGTTTTCTTCCGAACATTATACAATGCATAGTTCTACTGATATAACATAATAATAATAATATTCAAATCAAATCAAATCAAATCAAATCAAATCATGACAACAAAATGACAAGCCGTCATCGATCCTCAACGTCTTTATTATCTTCGTCGCAGTGTTCGTCTGATCTTATTGCCACCGGATACGTCATCATTAATATTGCCGACCATAATTATGATTATGACTGTGACAATAATGTATTTTTCATCGATGCTTGCTATAATGATGATGATAAGGTCAATGACGACGACGATGACGACGACGACGACGACAATGGCAATAGCAGTGGCAATAGCAAGAATAAGAAGATCATGAAATATCTTATAAATTGTTGTTGTTGTTGGTACAAGTTTGCATACAAAAACACTACAGCAGCTACTATACAACATGAACAACCGTCATTATTACTGCCAATATTAGCAGAATCAGCGTTATTACGAAGCTTGCGTATATATAATAAATCGGATATTATTGAAGTCAATAATAAAGTAACCGAAACATAAGGACCATATAATAAGAGCAGCCTATAGTAGAAAAACAGGCTGAATAAGACTGAGCATCAAGTATTGAAGGACCTAGATGAGGAATTGATGGCTACTCTAAAGTTGTTTTAATAGAGGTACATCGTGATGACGATGCTGTTACAAGAAAGACTCACACAACAATCGTTTCCATCAAGATTCTAGTTCTATTCAAATTGGGTTGACTGCACACTGTCGTTGAAGATGGAAACAGTGTAAAACTACTTATGTCAGCAAAACATAGAAGTACAAAGTCATTTATTCACTTTCGAATATTATGATATTTACTTTTTTGTTCGACATCTGTTTTTTTAGGTTTTGGATTGTTTTTATACTTAAAATGAACACCCACCGTTTTTGTTGCCGCCTTGAATGCGTCTTCGAACGTCTTTCTGTTTCATCGAGGGAGAGGAGCGATTAGGAGGACACATGTCAATGTCGCCACCGCCCATGCTCATGCTGCCACCACCCATGCCACCACCACCCATGCCCATGCCACCGCCCATACCCATGCCACCTCCCATGCCCATGCCCATACCACCACTGCCCATGCCGCCATTACCCATGCCACCACTACCCATGCCGCCATCACCCATGCCCATGCCCATGCCACCACCCATGCCCATACCGCCACCTCCCATGCCGCCTTTAATGCGTCTTCGAACGTGTTTCTGTTTCATCGAGAGAGAGTTGGAACGAAAGAAAGGACCGGTTGGTACGGCTATGTTAAGAAACATCAGAACAAATACACCCATACAGTACAGATCAGTCGAAGAAATCTGCCATTTGGAAGCAGACTTACCTCCGCTGCTTGTCCTCGAATACTAGCACTGGCCGAGGTCAAAGAAAAGAGTAGAACGATTGGAGTAGAAAACTTCATGTTGATGATAAAATTGTTGACTTAAAATGTCTTTTGTAAAATGGTTTTGTTCTGAAGTTGTGTGATTGGGATTTCAAGGAGGATGATTCTTGAGTGATAAAACATGCACCACTTTTATTCATTCATTTCGTGTGGTTTCAATGATGATCACACGAGTTCGCGCGTACACCTTCAACAATTGTATGATCCGATTTGAAATTTGTATGTCTTCAACTTCCTCTGCTAATTGACTTGGTATCATATTATTCATTGATGAAGTTGAAGTTGAAGTATTATTTGAGCGACAATCACAATCGGTGTCACGAGCAGTCGGACTTCCGTTGAAAGAATGTAGTATCAAATAAGAAAGTTGAATTTTCGTCGAATAAAAAAAAATAGACGAAATTGAAACGAATGTTCTTCCGACTGATCTTAATTAATAGCGCGACGGTATTGACTCTGAATTTCAGAAGCGCGATTTATAGCGCGACGGTATTGACTCTGAGCCGACGATTTAACGCAACTTCCAGATAAAAAATAAAAAAATGTGTAATGCAATGCCTACCACTAACTTACTGTATATTATTTTTCGCTACTTTACGTGATAGTCACTGCATTATATGTTATTTTTTGCAACTTCAACCAAATCAAGACGACGCAATCGCCACTGTTATGTACGAAATTGATTCTATGGAATAGATTTTCCTGATTGTTAATTGAACAATTTATGACGTAGTTGCTTTAATTTGAACAAGTCGTCGTCGGGTCCGGTACTGGAACAAGTAAGTGTACTGTGCAATGTTGCTTCAAGTACTTCAGTGTCTTAAGTACATACAAAAGTTATAGATAAAAAAATGTCATAAGGTAATGGCAAAGAAAGTTCTGCGATGGAACTTTAGTATCAGTATTCAATGTCACAAAATGAAAAAATGTCACACGGTAATGGCAAAGAAAGTTCTCCGTATGGAACTTTAGTATCAGTATCCATTGTCACAAAATGAAAAAATCTCTTTGCATTTTATTTGTACTGCCTACCACTAATGTACTATTTTTGGTTAGTCACTGCATTATTACATGCACAACAGCACATATACAAACTGCTTTGAACTCGTATTACTAAACAACGAGTTGCGCTGCTGTCGACAATAATAATTAGAATCCATCAAACAATCAAAATCATGACAAGTGATGTAATAGCATCATCAGATGCAAGATGCGACGAAAGCAAATGCGTCTCATGGGGGCCTAATGGTGCTAGTTTATCCTTTTCTTGTTATTCTGATGACCTTTTTTATCATATGCAGTGTGCCGATGGATACACTCCACGTATTGTGGATGCAGAACCTATCCTCCAGTTTGCATATCAGGGGACAAGTGTTCTGAACCTTCTTGTTCCTTATCAGTACTACACGTGTTGTCCACCAGATCTACCACCCAATAATTCCATTGTAAGTCGACACTGCTCAAATTCCTCATCAATCCTTTTTAATGATGCTAACAACGCAGAAGAGACAGATCTAATACACAATAGCACTATTATTTGTGAAGATGAAAAGCAACCGTACCCCCGCAAAATGGCAAATTGGGGTAAAATGGAATCGTTTGTGTGTTGTGACTCTATTATTGAACCCACGAATAATAAAACAATTAACTTTGTAGATGAAATTGAATGTGTGCCCTTTAGTGATGAACATTATCTTCATGCCACCGCAGGGAATTTATATGGTCTTTTCTTACCAATCAGTTGCCACAATACAGGCATTTATAGTGAATTTCAGTTCCCAAGAATAGTTGATGAAACAATCTACCCCAGTTTTTATCACTACGAATGCTGCAAGACAGGTGTTGAAATCTTAACACGCACAACGGACAGACCACAAATACCGTTACTATCGCGCACCAATTCAAACAGTAACACAAGCCAGTCAAACACCAATTCAAACGACAAGTGCCTATCGCCACTAACACAAGCAACACAGCGTCTCAAGGACAGCCTAACAGCCTAAGATAGAACTCATAAATCGTTTAGAACAACCTTAACAACTCAACTAATCTCTTATCTAAACTAGAAACTCAACAGTTCTAAACAATATTGTCGCAGGACACGAAACTAGACCTACGAAATAGTCAAAGGCAACAGCAATACCATGACAAAAGTCGAAATTGAATATGATTACTCAGGCGTCGACCGAGTAATTGGAATACCAACAACAGGACAGTTAATAACGTTCCAAAAACAGATGGCAAAGGTTCAAACCAGCTATAAATGCAACATCACTGAAGCAAGAGATCATGGATGGTCATGGATTATGTGCACTCAAGCACAATGGATATTAAAAAAGGGAATCACAGCACAAGTACCAGTGCCAGTCGACCCAGGTCCATACATCGGAGACACCAACATACTCAATGCAGCACACAAGCAAGCCCTCAAACTCTATGAAGAATACGAGGAACACAAGCGCAACACGAACAAAGCAATCCAAGCATGCTTTGATGAGGACTTATTTATCGAACTAGAAACCGATGGATTATTACTGGGAGTATCACCACATGAAGTATATCAACACATGTGGACAAATTTCATCCTAACCGTCGACAAGGATCGCGAAATCCTACATGCAAGAGAGCTACTCAAAGTCGACTATGACCCAGATCGAATCGTCCAACACTACTACAAAGCAATCAATGAAGCAAGAGAGCTACTAACTGGACTAAGAGAAACAGTAACGGATGCTGAAGTAATGAGAAATGCATATGCCACATTTGAAAAGAATATTGACTTGAAAGATGCATGCAGAGAATGGAACAGAGGAACATTAACCACATGGGAGGAGATGAGAAAGCACTTCAGCAAAGAAATCCAGATGAATAAGACTGATCCAGCCATCATGAAACGAGTGGAACTAGCGAATGCAGTACTAGCACAAACCAAGGAAGATGAAAACGCCCAAAGACAAGCATCAGAAGTACTGGTTCTACAAACACAGAAGATTCAAGAACTAGAGGCAAGGATCGAACAACAACAACTAGCAAATAGTGCAACCAACCAGGTCCCCGGACGGATCCCAGCGTCAATCAGCACAGGCAGCAGCAATGGCAGCGCCGGTGGCAGTAGTGCAACAAGCACTGTCACCAAAGAAGAAATGATGCAGATGTTCGCACAATTCACTCAAAACAACAACCAAGGTGAAAACAATACAGGGGCAGCTAAGAAGAAAAAGAACAAGTTTGGCACTGAGTATATCCGAAATGATCTAGGAAATGGTGAAAGATCGAAACGCAGATACCCAGATTCCACTAACTACTGCCCATCGTGTGGGTATGATATCAAACCAACACACACCCCAGGAACTTGCACCAACCGAAAGGACTGCCACAATGAAGCAGCCACACTCGCTAACAAGATGGGAGGTGTCACTACCAACTGCCACTTTGCCACTTGACAAGGTGGGGAGGTGAATAGTAAGATAAGTCAAAATAAAATAAATAGTACTGATTTAAACAATTACACATCATCTTCGCGTACCAACAAGCATATATCATATGCAGCAGCAGTAACAAGCAATAGTAGTTCAACGCGTTTGTCAACCCTCACAAACAACCTCAAAGCACTATTAGTCACAACACCACAGGGTCATCCGGATTCAGCAGCAACCAGCATGTTCCTAGCGAACAAACACAAGTATCTAGGAGAACCACTACATCACGAAGAAATCAACGTAGGAGTGGCCAACACAAACACAATGAACTCTGTAACAACCAGGCAACTACAGCTAGCACCAGAACTGCCAAGGGAAGCACAGAGAGCACACGGATTCAATGAGATGGACCGATCGCTAATATCAGTACCAGTACAGGTAATCAAAGAAAACAAAATAATAATTGAAGGACCAAGAGACGCTGAAACAAACTTATGGTTGATGCCACTAGAAAGCAACAACAACAATACGGTGAAGCCGATCAAGAGACCATTTGTAATCCAACCAAAGCACACAGCCAACAGTGCCTACCAACAAAAATCAGCATCACAGCTACAAGCCTGGCACCATGCGACATTAGGAGCTCCAGTTGTCACAACACTAATCAAAGCGATTGACAAAAATTGGTTAACATCATTTCCAGGACTAACATCCAATGGCATCAGAAAACACCTACCAAAATCAATCCAAACAACTATGGGACATCTACACAAAGTCAGAAAGAACCTACGTCCAACAGACAAAGTAACAACGGAAGACATCATGGAAGATGAAGAAGATGATCCAGACTACCTACCACCAAGAGAAATAAAGAATCGGGAGCACATTGTACAGATAACAGCAGTAAACTTTGCAGACCTGAAAGGAATGACCTCAAGTGATCAAACAGGAGCTTTTCCAAACACATCGTCAAGAGGAAACCGATATATCATGGTAATGGAAGATAGTGATTCAGGAGCAATACTTGCAGTGGCAATCAAGTCAAGAAACAAAGAACACCTACTAGCAGGGTTCATCGAAATGCATGACACGCTGAAGAAAGCTGGAATCAACCCAGTACTACATCGTATAGACAACGAATTTTCAAAGGAACTCATTGCAGAGATAGAATCAAGAGGATTGAAATACCAAATAGCACCAAGAGGCAACCATCGAACCATACCTGCAGAAAGGGCAATACAGACAGTCAAAAACCATTTTGTATCAACACTATATGGATGCGATCCATCATTTCCAAAAAGCCAATGGGATCGGTTACTACAAGTAGCAGTACTAACACTAAACATGTTACGGCCGTCAAGAATCAACCCACTAAAATCAGCATACAACGAGTTATGGGGAAATTTTGACTTCAACAAGACACCACTAGCACCCCCGGGATGCCTCATCGTAGCACACGAGAGACCACAAGATAGAAAAACATGGGCGGATCATGGAGTAAAAGGTTACTTCATTGGACCAGCCAAACATCACTATCGGAATTATAGAGTATACATACCAGCAACAAGAGGAGAAAGAACAACAGATACAATTGAATTCTTCCCTGAACATGTACAAATGCCAAAGACATCATCAGAGGATAGACTAGCGAGTGTAACGGAAGATTTAGTAGCAATACTCCAAAAACCACATCCACCCACGCCATTCCTTGATCAAGGAACAACAACCAATGACGCCATCGACAAGTTAAGGGAAATCTTCACTCCTAGACAACAGAATAATGAATCTACAAGGGTGCCGGCATGGGCAGCTACAAGGGTGGTGGGTAATCCAGTGGAAAACCAACAACAATTCTTCGCAAACCAAGATCCGAACCGAGTAGGTGATCCAGTGGAAAACCAACAACAAAACTTTCCGAACCAAGGTACGAACCGAGTAGCTACAAGGGTGGCATTACCAACAATTACCGAAGATGAGATAGGAACCAAGATTATGAAGAGCTACAACAACACCATCCAACGAGGAGAAGTCACCCACTACAATGAAAATGAAAGATTATATTTCATTGAGTATGAAAGTGGAGATAACGAACAAGTTAACAGTAGAACACTCAACCAGTTTCGATGCATTGATACAGACAAAGATCTAACAAGACGAATGACCAGACTATCAACAAGACTACAAAGGGCCAACATCGTACGACAAAACAAGAACAATCCATCAGCAGCAGGAGGAAAACTACCAGGACACTTTGCAATGACAGTGTATGATGAAGCAACAGGCAAAATGATAGACTACAAACAACTAGTCAACCACTCAGACAAACAAACACGGGAATCATGGCAAAAATCAGCAGCAAATGAATTTGGCAAACTTCTAAAAGGAGTAGGAAAGAAAGCAGATGGTACACAACGAGTCAAAGGATCAGACACATTCCACTTCATCAGAAGAAAGCAAGTACCAATAGGAAAGAAGGTAACATACGCAAGATTCTGTTGTGATGTACGACTACAGAAAGATGATATCAACCGAACAAGACTAACAGTAGGAGGAGACCGACTACAGTATGATGGCAAAACAAGCACAGAAACAGCTGGACTGGAAACAATCAAGATACACCTCAACAGTACCATATCAACCAAGAATGCGCAGTATGCAGCAGCGGATATAGGAAACTTCTACACAAATTCAAAACTCAAATCATCTGAATACATGAGAATTCACCTAAGCCTTATTCCAACAGAAATCATAGAAGAATACAATGTAATGCAATACGTGGAAGCAGACGGATATGCCTATGTAGAAATCACAGGAGCCATGTATGGATTAGCACAGAGTGGTCGTATCGCTAATGAAGACCTCCAAGAACACCTGGCACAGTATGGTTATCATCCAACCAAACGAACACCAGGATTATGGAAACATAAAACAAGACCAATCAGCTTCACACTAGTAGTGGACGACTTTGGAGTCAAATACACCAACAAAGACGACATTGATCACTTATTCGCAGCAATCAAAGAAAAATATCCACTCAAAATAGATTGGACTGGATCCAAATATATAGGAATTGATCTTGAATGGAACTACGAGAAAAGAGAAGTAAAACTATCTATGAAAGGGTATGTTAAAAGAGCACTACAACAATTTCAGCACCCAACACCATCAAAACATCACTATGGACCAACGAAATATGTACAACCTGAATATGGAAAGAAAGTACAATATACTACGGAAGATACAACGCCGGAACTCACCCTATTACAAAAGAACCACATCCAGAAAGTATGTGGCAAATTCCTATATGATGGAAGATCAGTCGATAGCACACAGTTACACGCACTCAATGAACTAAGCATCAAGGCAACAACAGCAACAGAGGACACACAAACAGCACTAATACAATTCCTAAACTACTGCGCAAGTAACCCAGATGCAACCATCATTTACAGAGCCAGTGACATGATATTATCATGTGACAGTGATGCAGCGTACTGTGTCGCACCAAAATCAAGGAGCCGAGCAGGGGGCTACCACTATCTAGGCAACAAAAATGGAACCCAATTCAACGGACCAATATACGTACTAGCCAAAATAATCAAAGCAGTAATGGCATCAGCAGCAGAAGCGGAAGTGGGAGCACTATACATGAATGCACAGGAACTAGCACCAATGCGAACAACACTAGAAGAACTAGGCCATCCACAACCACCAACGCCACTACGAACAGATAACAGTACAGCAGACGGAATAATGAACAAAACAATCAAACAAAGACAAAGTAAAGCAATGGACAAAAGATTCTACTGGGTACAGGACAGGGTGGAACAAGGAGAATACAGAGTATTCTGGGCTCCGGGCAAAGTTAACCTCGCCGACTACTATACCAAATACCACTCACCAGCCACACACAGAAAACTAAGACCTATCTACACTTATATTGAAGGTAAGAGCCCAACTAGCTTGCAAGGGTGTGTTGAAATCTTAACACGCACAACGGACAGACCACAAATACCGTTACTATCGCGCACCAATTCAAACAGTAACACAAGCCAGCCAAACACCAATTCAAACGACAAGTGCCTATCGCCACTAACACAAGCAACACAGCGTCTCAAGGACAGCCTAACAGCCTAAGATAGAACTCATAAATCGTTTAGAACAACCTTAACAACTCAACTAATCTCTTATCTAAACTAGAAACTCAACAACAGGATCTAAGACACCGCCTTTTCTTCAGAATACTAAATTCAAATGGTCAATATACCCACAGATTGCTGTTTCTGCAATCGCACTACTTTCTTTGTTGCTATTGATTACTGCTTTATCAATTCCTTTGTGGTTCTATGCAAGAAAAATTCACGAAAAATCGACAAATACAAATACAAGATCACGTGTAGATAGATCTAGACCAACAAACACAAACACAACTGCAAGCGCAGATCCGCCCTTTAGTGGCTACAATTTGTACCTGATATATCTTGCTATTCCTGATATGATCCTCAATACTTATCTTCTCGGGATGTACAGTAGTTACGCCAATCAGAAATACAGCCCCATTTACAGCGGAGCAATTATCCATGATTATACAATTGAATCATTTGAAGGTGCATTTGTGATAGCATGTTCAACTGCAAATTTGGTAAGTATATTGTTTGCTGAGGTTTGACTCTTCTCTTCTACTTTATTTTCTGTAGTGTCCTATAATATAGCAATATATTACCACTTGAAACTAGAAATACTCACCAAAATGCTATTCTTTTCTAAATTATTACTGAATGTGATCCAAGTATTTAAATTGTGTTGTTTCCTACGAAGTTCTTATTTTACTTCGAAATTCCTATAATATAACCCGATGTGATCCACCAAGTTTAGTAAAGGTAACATTACAAGCAGCATCGGTATATAGCGTTGCTATACTTGTTTTTATTATTTACTATGTCATTGGTAGAAAACAACATGAATCATATTATAAGGGCGATTTTGAAACATATTTCTTTTTGAGAGTTGTAAATTTATATTGGAGTTTGGTGGTAACGTATATATTCCCAATTATCTTTTTTGGTTATGTGTGGATCACTATTTGGTTCTGTGGTTACATGCCATCTGCATCAGGAAGGATGAAGGAATTGGTAGGGGAACTCTTGTGCTTCAATTAATCTAGAGCATTTATAACCCCAAAGATATACTCACCGTACAACTTCTTGTACCACAAACTCTTGTCATGTTTTCAGGTCTGGTACTTCTTTCGTATAATTATCGTTTTTTATGTAATTTGGCTTCCAGGAATGGTCCTCATAGTCATTGGAGCAATAAAAAACGATAAGTTTAGCAAATATATCTGCATTGGTTACCTCTTCTGTGGTATACAGCCAATTGTATCAACTTGCATGGCAATGACAAAATCTGATGTGAGGAAATACACACGAGATCTAATCACCCTTTCGTATCTTAGGAAAGCAAGTGCGACTAGCTCGCTAAAACAGCCCGGCACCGATGACGACAACGACAACGACGAAGAGGAAGAGGAAGAGGAAAGCAGGACTATTTTATTCCACAATGTTGCTGAGTGAAAGTCAGTCAAGTCTCGAAATTGTATGTTTAAAAGAAGATAAACGAGTCAGTGAAATCTCTACATAAAATTTATAATAAATATAATATATATTGTACTGTACTGTAAGAACGATAATTCAATTTGCATTTTTTCATTTTATTTAGTCATTATAAATATTATTACTAGGATTTAGTAGTTGCGAAAAAATATTTGTGATGGTTGTCCATCGTATTGTATTTTATTGTATTCTCGCGATCATTAATTGTTTTTTTTTCTTCTGCACGTCATCGTCAATCGACGCGGAGCTTTGACTTTAATGATTTTGACAGGTTTTGCTATTATGTTGAGTATTATATTATTAATCTTCACCTTCTGATAATTCATCCAGTGCCGTCGACGATGAAGCAGCAGCAGCACCCATACCACCATCAAAAAGACCGGCAGTATCCATACCACCCATACCACCCATACCACCCATACCACCCATACCTGGTGGCATACTACTTCCACTTCCACCACCAGCTTGTGCTTCCATCATTTTTATCATATCCTCGGAATCCATAGATTTCATTATAGATGCCGCAGCTGTCATTGCTTGTACCCATGCCTCCTTATCGTCTAATAATTCCGACATACCCGGCATAGATGCCATCATCCCTTTCATCATGGGATTAGTTAAAATCATTTGTCGTGCTTCTTCTAATTTAGTAGGATCTGACATATAGTCATCAAACATCGGACTATCGGTCAATTGTTTTAACATCGTCATGGATTCTTTCATATCCGGCATCTCACCCGGTGTACCACCACCACCCATCATCATTTTTTGTATCATATCATCTAATCCACCACCACCACCAGGTGCACCTCCTCCACCAGGTGCTCCTCCACCTAATCCTAATCCTTTCATCATATCGGCAAGACTACTATCTCCACCGGCAGCACCGGCAGCACCTGCTGCTGCTGGAGGAGCCACTGTTGTTGACGCTGCTGCTGCAGCACTACTACTTGCTGCTGTCGAAGTAGATGATTTCTTTTTCGTGGAGGATGATGTTGACGATTTTTTAGATGGGACACAATTTAATTGATCACCTTCGGATACACCAGCTTCGGATAAACTTACTCCAGTAGAGGATGATGAATTTAATCGTTTCCCTTGATGTAAAATTTTACCTTGTTTGGATGGACTAATACCACTTTGTTCTTCTAATCGTTCTTGTAATTCTGCAACTGTCGTCACTGGTTCCTCAATTTGATATTTTTTACCTTTTAATGTCACTTGTACATTTGAAATTGGTGTTGGTGGTGCTGCCGTAACAACGCCGACTACTACTAAAGCAACTGCTACAGCAGTCGTCTATTATATTATATTGTTAGTATCGAGTCGTTTCAAAAAAGAATGAAATAAAGAAAGAAAGAAAGAAGGGAAATTCGTAATAGCGCGTTCATTAGAGTACAGCTTCGGTGGGGTGACGAGAAAAAAACACACACACAGCCTAACTTAAGCGATGCGATCATGAAAAGTATAAAAGACGACGATGACGGAGATGGCGTATCGTGTATCAGTATCGCATGGATCCATAATCAATCGAACAACCATCATCAATCACTACTCACAAATTTAAAACACGAAAATATCTTCATCTTCTTTGCTATGTATTTCTTTTGTGTAAAGAACTGTTTGTCTATTTATTTTTCTTTCTTAATTCGTTCTGGTGTCTTGAGAATGAGGAGCGATGTGATGTGATGTGATTTTTAAGTGGAGGAATGACAGCATGCATGAGTGAGAAAAGCAAGCAAAGATTTATCTGTTCGTTCATGTGTCACGTCTGTTGTTTTCTCCGCGAAAAGCAATTTCATGCTCTTTATTATTGTTTTACATCACAACACAACCGCCACGCGGAAAGGCAAGGCAAAGCAAGTGAAATATTTGTTGACGTACTAAAGGGCAGACTAAACGTGAGTCATGTGTGAGTGAGTCGAGTCACGCGCCGTAAAAAGAATTTTCGATCGAATTCTAAAGTAAGCGCTATCAAACTTCACCGAAGAACCGGTGTACATTGTTATGTAATTTTTTAACAAAATAAACAAATCGAGGATCGAGAATCTTTCTTGGCTGCTCATGACACAAAAAATTTAATAACAAAACGAACAAGAAACACAAAATAAATGAAGGAATAGTATAGTAAAATGAATGACGACATTTCTACAATTGATACGTTAGTAGGTAACATGCCTATCGGTAGGCAATCACCACTAGATCACGACAACGACAGTAACGACGACGGTAACGAATGTGATACTGATAATAACGAATGTGATGATGATATTAGAATTTCGTCTACTACTGCTACTACTAGTAGAAGTAAATGGAATATGTATAAAAATATCTTTCTATTAAGTGGTATGTGGGGACTTGGACTTGGTGCATCATTTGTACAAATTCCATCAGCACAAAATGTCTTAACGACCACGGGACATGATTCAATATCAACAGTACCATTAGGTCTTATTATATTACTATCAGCACCAATGGCTGTTATCATTCCAAATCTCATGACGATATACGGTGAAAAGAGTATATTTGTATTTGCAGCATTATTAGGTTGTATCGGTGCAATACTACAAATGATTGGTTTGTTAGTATCTCCTCCTGGTAGTACATTCGAAATCGTTATGCTAATGATAGGTGCCGCCGTTCAATCTTTTACATATGCCTCTACTAATAATATACGATTTGCTGTAGCCTATTTTTCCACACAAGAATTTCTATCCAAAGCAACAGCATTTGTGATTTTAGGTGGTACAGGTGGTGCATTCCTTGGTCCATTTCTATCCAATACCACACGCTATATATTTCAGGATGCTGATTATGCTGGAAATTTCTTACAAATTGCAATAATGTATTTTTTTTATGGCATACTTGCAACGTTTGTAGACTTTGCTCCTCCTATCAAGCAAGTTGACAACAACAATGAAGACAACATAAACAAGAACAACGATAACGATAATAATAATAGTGTTCAACCTGTGTCGTCCATCGAAGAAGGATTTGTAGGAGAATCTCCTCCAAAGGTAGTAAAAGTAGAGGAGCGATCCATGGTTGAGATATTACGTACCACGGACTTAGCATTATTGATATTATGTCAATCATTTTCTTATAATATCATGGCATTGTATATGAGTGATATACAACTTCCAATGGCATCATTTGGTTACGATGCTACACAACGAACGAATGCAATCTTTGCACACATGCTTGGTATGTTTTTACCATCCTTATTTTCTGGTAGTGTAATCACTGCATTCGGAACATGGCCCAGTACTTGTATTGGATTTATTATAATTCTGATAGGTGGAGGTTTATTTTATGTCAATAATTCGTTATTGATGTTTACTATTGGAATAACAGTTGTTGGAATTGGATGGAATATATCTTTTGTTGGTCCATCTGCGGCTGTATCCAAAGTGTACAATGCCAATAATGAGAAAGAAAAATCAAAAGTACAAGGTTTTAATGATGGTATTATGTTATTTACTATTGGTGTCTTTCAATTATCAGCAAGTTCGATATATGAAGCAACTGGATCCAATTGGAATATCTTCAACGCAATATTAATAGGTTTTTCAATCCTTGCTATATTGATGACGTTCGCGAAGGCTGTTAATATTAATAAGACCACTACTTCATTTTGTTTCAGCAGCAAATAAATATAGAAAATATAACTTAGTACTATTCAATAGAATCTTTAAAGTGAGATGAATGGTGATATATGCAATCGTTATCATCCGAAGTGGAGCTTTTCGGTCCATTCTATTCCCCCATCTCATTCCGATGGAATAATTTCCCCTCTCAAATTCTTAAAAGCAACATAAAAAATAAGTTTCACGTGATTTATACCGTTAATCTTTTTCGGTTCCTCCTCCTGTCATATATTATATATTTTAGATTTAGGACGATGTATCGACGTACATGGTTGTGGTGGTAGTGGCAAAACAAAATAATATTTGGCAATAACACATCCGATAAAAAACAAAAATAGTAAAAAAGACCACCACACCACCGCGGGTTTACAATTGCAGCATCGAATTCTCGTCTATCGTCGTCGTTCCGACCACCGTTTACCTTTTTAAAGAACCCAATTAATACTTCTCAATAAAAAACGTTCACACACTTCAGATTTGACAGCACCTGCAAGAAGCTAATTAATTAGTAATATAATTGTGTGGAATGGCAGTTCGCATTCAACAGTATAGGGGGCATATATATGTCCTACATGCGTTAACTAACTTGTTCGCAAAATATTCTTAGCCAATACGACTACGTCAGTTGATATAAAATAAATAACAAATTCTTTTTGTATCAACGTATGTGCATTTTTTTAAATAAGAAAGTGTGATGTATCTGATGTGTGACACTTTTTCATCGCTCCATCGGTCTATATCATGCTTTGTTTGCGTGATTATACAGTATAACCGTATGCTTTCGACATTATTAACTGATCTGATGCGAACCTTGCTTCTTTTTTGTCCGTTTAAAACATCTGATTGATGTCAAGACATTATCATATTAAAGAAACGAGTGTCCGCATAACTTACTTCGAGAAGGAATGTACAAATTCTAAAAACTCAAGTGTCAGCACTAAAAATCCTTTTTAATAAAGTAGCTTGAAGTTGAGTAGATATCCTTCTCTCTTTCATCATAATAATAGACGTTTTTTTTCGCGGAGTATCACAAATCAAAACACAAATCGCTTCTCATCGCGATTTTCACTATGCTTTAGAAGAAGTGTGAAAGTGAGATAGTGTGAAAGTGAGACAGTGAGACAGTGAGATACAGAAATACTGAAACGTTCCTGCATAAAGCGAAACAAACAACACACACAACAAGATCAGCAAAGAACTCGACAACGACACAAAAGTAAAAAGAAAATAACACAGAACAAGATGGTATCTACTACTAGTAAGAGGAGATCGTCGAGCTTACCGGCTCGTAATAGGTCATATAGAACTTCAGACGTTGTCGTTGTTACTAATGAAAGTACTACCGAATGCACTGAAAAACTAATTAGTGCAATGCATACATTGAGTGGAATTGCTGGGTTTGTACCATTAATCCTTACATTCGTTGTAAAAGATTATAAAATTATGTTTTTATCTGCATTTGTAGTTTCATTATTTAATATATTAGTTTTAAATTTAATTTTATACAAATTTGGTAAAACACGAACATGGTAAGTTCTTTAAGTTTTGGTCTAGCAGTGTGTTTTGTGTTGTATATTTTACGTGCAGCCATATGACATGACGATTATTAGTCAGCTAATAAGAAAAAAATGCCCGACGAGAAAAATGGTACTACAGTACACTGCTGTAAAAATACAAATGTAACACCTCTACCACATTCTATCAAATCTGATCTAATCTGTTCTTTATCCTTTCATTATTGTATTATTTAATATCTATTTATTTTACTTAGGCCAAAAGTTTTAGATGTTATTTTTGCAGTTATGTTTGGTATATTAATGATTATTACATATTCTTATCCACCATCCACAGACTTCCTAAAAAACTGGAGTGGTGTCATCATCTTAGGAGCAGTTGCATTCGGTGTCGGTATAATGTGGTTTGTATTTGGTCGACCATTCTGTCAAGACAATGCAGCAGATATGGTTGGTATTGAAGCATTAACACATCCACTTATTAGACTAAATATTCGAATTAATACAGGATTTTGGCTTGGTTTATTTACAATTTGTGCATTAGTTCAGTTACCATCTGGTATTATTCAATCAAACGGTGGTGATCCACAGAAAGCATTTACAATTACTAATATACTAGTCCCAATTTTAATTGTAGGTGGTTTCCTAATTAGTTTTTGGGCATTTCCAAGATATTTTCGTGCAAATGTGGAGAAATTTGCTGCTCCGTATGAAAAAGAAATTGATGAATGGATGTTGAAACATCCTGATCATAAGATGTCAGATCCTGCCAATCGGGGTGATGGTTATGATGCCGATGGTAATAAAATTGTTGTTGCTGATGCTGCAGAGGGTGAAGATGTCGAAGAATCTGCTTGAGAAGAAAAACAAAACAAAAAATGATAATACGTCATTGTCCAACGAAAGATCAGAAGGCTGACTTTCTAACAAAACCCTTAACTCGAACTAACTTTGAAGCATGTCGCTTCTTATCAATGTGTTGGTGACAATATCACTACTACATATTCAATCTATCACCACTACATATTCAATCTATCACTACTTGCTTAATATTCATATTTCTTTCATTTCTATGAGTTCTAGCGAACTCAAGGGAATGTGAAGAGAATTCATAAACCAAGCGCACACAATTGTCTATTTACACTGATTAATATATATTCATTCATATTACAATAAAGCATGCTTAAAATACCAATTACTATCATTTTACTACTAGTATCACTAAGCTTTATTTCCCTTCGCAGTACTGTAGGATTTCAAGAATGGCGCGCATCGCAATGCGCTTTGTAAAAATGCGCTTTTAAGAAATATTGTCATAAGCAATCGCGGGTCTCTGATGAAATGAATCCAAAATTGAGAAGAAGCGAAAAGATGCCCTTTCCAAGCAGCAGCTAAGCTAGGATCACTTAAATTTTCTTACTCGGACGTATGAGAGTCATTTTATGACAAAAATAAGCGTACATCTATAATACTCTGTCAGGAGCAGAGTACGTGGTTGATCACGTATCATGTAATGGAATTCATAAGACCTCATATGGTATGGGTACATGATAAGGGCACTATGCCAAAGGCGCAAACTTTATTCCATTTGGAATGACATCGGTTGCATGATCCTACCTCAATTGAAGCCATCGCACTTATCAACTACACACGGGGTGGGGTGTATTGGATGCGAGGCGATATCCTTTGCTGCTAATGGACCATCCCATGCAGAAATTTAGATGAACAACGCCCGATGTATGGACCGTGTCTTGGCTGAGATTAACTGCCGAGCCTGTGGTATATCGGGAATACTGTGGATTCCTATTGCCGAGGCGTTATAACTGGTGGCTAATAACTCGCAAGTAGATATGGCTGTCGATGCATCTTTAGATCTTGACGCCTTCATGAATATTCCTGACAGAACAGTATATTCATGCAAGTCATCTGGTCAAATTGTCGTGCTTATTGTCTCTTATAATGAAGGGACTTTATTGAATCCATACCGGGTTTTGATAAGACCTAAAAATCTTCCTTCGTTTGGCGCTCGATCTTGATGCATATTTTTGAGGTTGGTGATAGTGTTCAAAGAACAAGAGATCTTGCCATAACGTTTGGCATTGTCACTTTGTGTAATGCTGATGCTAAAATGATCGAAAGAGATGTACACAATTCATTCGTTCTATGGAAAAACAAAACGAATTTTATTTTTACTAATGGTTGTAAAGGAAGATGCTGGGAAAGAAGAAGCACTAGTATCGAAAGCAATTCAGAACAATATTCCATGCAGGCGTCTATGCTCGTAAATAGCTACTAACTCAGATAATATTAGATCTAAATGATTTTCAAAATACCGTCGCGTGTGTAAGACTGATAGGAGAGATAAAGATAAAGAGTAGAATTCTAAATACTGATAGCGATAACAAGATCTATACATGCAGCTAGCTAGTAGGTAGGACCTATGAATATTGATGTAGTCTTTATTATTAATACTGTAAAAACTCGAATGAAATATGTAAAATATGGATATGTAAATTAAATTAAATAAATAATAGTATGGTTGCACAACTTGTTTTTTTTTCGTAGGTCCTAATAGGTGCACCAATACTATGTTGCGAGCGTTTTGTTGCTATTGTTGTGAGATTTTGTTGATCGTTTTTGTTTTCGTTTTTTTTCCTTCCATTTGAATAGATTACATTATGGGAAAAAGAAACCTGATTCGAAACCTGATTCAAGACTTGATTCGAAATTTGAAGAGGAACTTGATGAGGAACCTGATGAGAAACCTGATGAGGAACTTGATGAGGAACTTGATGAGGAACCAGTAGGCGATACAGTAGGAGAAGCAGTAGGAGATGCAGTAGGCGATGCGGTAGGCGATGCAGTAGGAGAGGCAGTAGGAGATGCAGTATCATCTTCACAAAATGTTTCACATCTGATTGGACATAATTCTGATAATTTTTTACCATCTTTTCCTTTTTTATCACATTTATTTTTCTTCTCAATTTTCTTACAGGTAAGTTTACCTGATATACCCTTTACTTTAAATTTACCAGTTTTATCCTCACAAGGTGCATCATCATCGTCATCGTCATCGTCATCGTCATCGTCATCATCATCGTCATCATCGTCATCGTCATCGTCATCGTCATCGTCATCATCATCATCACCACCACCATTACTATCGTCGCCGACTTCAATACAATCCTCATATGTTTCTTTAAATTTAAAATCACGTCCTTTTTTCACACTACTTCCATCTAAATATAATTCGTATCCTCCTGATCCACCTTGAGTGAGGCCATCACCAAATTCATCTTTAATAGTGAATTTGAAGCAAGTTTCTGCTTTAATACAAATAGGTTCCTGCAATCAATATTTCAAAGAAACAGTTATTTTTTATTTTGGTTGGTAAGAAGATGAAATAGATGAATAAAAATGATAAATAATGCAATGAAATCAAATCTAATCAAATCAAATCAAATCAAATCAAGTCAAATCAAATCAAAGTAACAGTAAATGTATTTAATACGTACCGTGTCTAATTTGTTTGCTTCCTGGAAATTCTTTTTTACAAGAATATTCTTGCCATTGCCTAAATCTTTTACAGTATAACTAGAGTCTTCTGGAAAGTCATCTGTAGTCAATTCGATTACTAATTCTTTTCCACCTTTACCATCGCAACCCTTAGTAGAACCGACAGGAGATGGTGTAGGTGCAGTTACAGGTGCAGTTACAGGATTATCTCCACCACCACCATTACATAATATTGCATTCTTATCATTCTTTTCATTGAATGTATCACAAACAGTTGCTTTAATCCAATCAGCACGTGTACTAGTACGTGAATATACACCAGGCTTATTTCTACTACCACACCCTTCCCCCCAAGATACGGTACCAATATGATAATCTTGATTACTTGTAGTAAAGATTAATGGACCACCACTATCACCTGTATTTTTGTTGTTAGTTGTTGTTATAGTTGTTATAGATGCAGATTGAAAACGAATGAAAATGAGAATGTGAGATTTTTTTCAAAGATTTAAGATGAGATCGCGATTATTCACTATAGATTGAAATAAATAAAACGTTGATACTATTAGTTATCAGTACGTACCTTGACAGGAATCTTTATTTTTTGCTCCAGCACAAATATTTCCTGGTGTAAAGATCTCATTTTTACCATAATTTTTTTCACATACTTTATTTGATACGATAGGAACTTGTACAGTTTGAAGTTGTGATGGTGTATTACCACCAGATGTTAATGTACCAAGACCAATTGTTGTTAATTGTGTTGGACTACCATTCGTTTTTAATGGTGGCCAATTTGGATCTTCATTTATTGCAATAGTTTGTAATGTTGTTACTGGTTTATCTAAACGACATACTGCAAAATCATTATTATATGGTGGTACCCTACCATCAGGATTATTATTATTTCCAAAAAAATCAAAGGATGGATCTTCAATGTATTCTACACATTTTCTTTTAACAGCATCTGCCTTATTAATATTCTTTTTATCATTTGAATATAATGCACCAACAATAATATTTTCACCTTGTCTATTACCACAATGTGCTGCGGTCAAAAATACAGATGGCGAAATCAATGCACCACCACATCCTTCTGTTTTGACTGTGGTGTTGTGATGTGGAATGTGGAATATAAAAAATGGGGGAGGTACAAAAATAAGTAAGAATAGACGTTAACTACTATAAATTCGTGACGTATAAAATAAATTGACAGTCGTATTAAAAACAAACAGCACATCAACATTATCTCTCTCTCTCTCTCTCTCTCTCTCGCCATCGCACTCCCGTCTGCTGTTCAATCTCACTACCTTCTTTTCTCTTCTCTCTCTCTCCCTCTCTCTCTTTCTCTCTGTTTCTCTCATCGCTCACGCATACCCCCCGTCCCCTTCACACACAACACAACACAACACATACAAGAAACGATACAAGCATACGCATACATACGTACCATAGTATGGATATTGTCCTTTAGCAGCATTATTTCCTCCAACGATACGACTTTCTGCTTCCACTACTTGTACTACAACCGAAGAAAATACAGTTAATACTACGACGGCATTAACAATCGTCGTTCGAAGCATCATCATCATCATCATGATTTTGGATTGGATAATTTATCTAATTTGGAAAATAAAAGATTTGATTTTAATTTATGAGAACAACAGAGATCTTACTGATATTTGTTGGTATGTCTTTTCTGCTTCCGACTTTCGTGTCTACTGTATCATGCACCGTTTATTGTGATAGTGCCGAACCGATCGGAGGCGAAGCAAAGATGTAGACGTCTAGTCGGAGTTCCAGGAATACCGTTATGGACGCAAACCCTAAGTGAGTCTTGACCAACCAAGACTCATGCTTAAATATGTCTTGACAACCAAGACTCCCTATAGATTTTCGGTTTATTCCTTTGTACCTGTTGTCTGTAGGGCCTAATAGTTATTAACCTCCCTGTAGGTTAATTATGAAGGATAAGGATATTTGTTTTTGAGGCTTATCAAAAAGGAATTTTTAGATAGTCTTTTTGAGTCGTAGGACGATTCGATTCAGTATATTATTATGGTATTTGTTTAAATACAGTACTCCTTGTTAGTACAAGCGTAGTGGAGGTGCGCGCTTGTAAACTTTGAATACAGGTACACTAACTCTCTATGTATATGTCCAATCAGAATAATAAAAATATGGACGTACAGCTAAGGAGTAGAGGAATACGTTCCACTTAACCCCAAAATATGGAAAATGATAACTATTGTCGCGCGCCATAGAGGGGCGTCCAGTATTTGACTGGCGAAAGTCTTATATATATTATAATAATATGGATTTTTTTAATATATATTATAATATATATAGCGTTACAGTAAGACTGATGCAGTGATCGAGACCGATGTTGAATTATGAGTCAAGCAGTAAGTAATGAAGCAAAAAGACAAGAAGAAATCAAAAAGGCGAATCGAAGGATTTTTCTAGTAGAAAAAAAAATATGGTTGAAGGATGTGTCACAAATACTAGTTGGTATTAAGTATTATTATTTACATCTTGATATAAAATATAGATGGAGAGATAACTCCTCTCGTCGAATCGAACAACAACGTGTTGTCTATCGTCTGAGTTTATTTTGTTTATTTGATAGAATATGATATTGATTTATGGTGTGATGATTGATTGTGTCAAGAGTGAAAAGAGGAATTGTAGTAATGATCAAAAGTCACGAACAAAGAAATAAATAGGGGAGTGCTATATCCAACGAATCGAGAAGCATTCTAAATTTCATTTCGTTTCATTTATTCGTTCATTCTTTCATTCTTCTTCCTTTTACTCCTTCACAGTTTCTTGTTGTTATTGTTATATTTAGTCTTCTTGTATAGCTAGCTCGCCGCTCCAAAGAAGGTACTTATACACACGTATCATATCCTTTTTGTTTTGTTTTGTTATGGATTGCTTTAATTGTACTTATCTTTTTAAGTTTGAAGTCTAAAAGCACTGCGTACAGCACTCGCAGATAACTAGAGGTGGAGATGGACGGTTTGGTGCACCCAAACAATCTGCCGTCAACACTTGCAAAAATGACAAGTCTGCAATGGATGCACATGGCATCGTACCACTAAGTTGATTATTATCCATGGTCGCAACCTCTGTTTTTTGGTTCGTTTGTTGTTTTGTTTGGGGGTGGAATGATGGAAACGGAAAAAGAAACAGCGTATACGGGGTGTGTGAGTAGGAGGTAGGTTTTCCTTTTGAAAACTCGATTCTACAGGAAAATACCAGTTGTGATGATGATACATCGAACAGTAATAGCAGTAGAAGCAGAAGTAGCAGCAGCAGATAGTATGCATGCATGTACAATAATGCCTGTCCGTGAACGTAACGTAACGTAGAACGTAGAAACGTACCTAATTGAACTAATGAACCGATTTGAGATGGGACCATACCTGTAAATAAATTATTTTCAATTTGAAAGAAACTCATTTGTAATAAATTACCAATATTTTCACTAATTGTTCCTGTTAATTCATTGTCATTTAAATCCATTTGACGTAAATTTTCTAGATTATATAGTTCTTCTGGTATCGATCCTTGCAATAAATTAAAATTTAAATCAATTTGTTCTAATGTTTGTATCTCACCTAATTCTTTTGGTATCGTTCCTGTTAATATACCTTCCTCTAATACTAAGTTACGTAAATTTTGTAATCGACTTAATTCATGTGGTAATGTACCAGCAACACCATTTTGTTCTATTATAATAAAATTTAAAAAGGGAAAAAAGAGAAAACAGCACGTATATAGTTAGTTCGTTTGTAGTTCGTTTGTTTATATTACAGTGGAAAGGTTACCAACAACAGAGGACAATAAGGTACATTCATTCCATTGGTATCATACACTGTAACCTAAATCTATCAACCAATGTCTCTCAACATAACTTACCCATTTCAATTCGTACAACATCATTATTTTCATTACAAGCTAATCCACCCCATGAACATTCTGTTTCTGGTGTTAACCATGCATTTGAACCAGATTCAACTGAACCTGTACCTGAGCTTGATGATTCTACTTCAATAGTACACATATCATTTGCTTCCTGTATCTCATCTTCTGAATAATCTTCTATATCAGGTGCAGAACATTGTATCCATCTATCACCTCTTGTTGAAAAGTAAAATACAGCTAATACGTATCGTTGTATTAAATGTGGATCCTGTGGACATAATTGCATTGGATCATCATTAATAATCCATTCTAATGCACGAACTTGTGGTGATCCTGGTGTATCCATATCAAGTGTATCTGATACAACACGTAAAAAGATATTAATTAATGCAACACGACCTTCAGATGATAAATTACACCCGTTACTAAAACTTGGTGGTTCTGTTGGTGTTACTGGAGCAGGTGTTGGTGCTGGTAGTGGAACAACAGGGGATGGTGTTGGAAGAGTAATAGTAACAGGAGAAGGTGTGGGTGCTACAACTGGTGCCCTTGATGGTGCTTTTGTTGTAGGACTAACCGTCGGAGATTTCGTATCAGCAGGTAATGTTGGAGCTTCAGTCGGATCTTCTGTAGGTGCTACTGTTGGTGTATCAGTTGGTGCTTCTGAAGGTGTATCAGTTGGTTCCTCTGATGGCGCATCGGTCGGTGATTTCGTTGGTGTATCCGTTGGTGATTTCGTTGGTGTATCCGTTGGTGAATTAGTTGGTTTGTCTGTCGGTTCATCGGTTGGTTTGTCTGTCGGTTCATCGGTCGGATTGTCAGTTGGACTCTCTGTAGGCCTATTCGACGGTTTGTCTGTTGGTGATTCTGTTGGTTGATTTGTTGCTGCGGGTGGTGGATTTGTTGGTGCGGCTGTTGGAAAACTATTAAGATCTTCTAAGTATTCATTAAAAAAAGATATATCTTCCTCCTTAATACCATTAACAATATTACGTAGTCCTATTGTTTTTGTTGCTGCTGATAATTCATTCGGATTTTCTATACGTTTTGATCCTTTTAAAAGTTCCCTTCTATCATTATTATTGCTTGCTCTTAAAAAATTCTCACCAGAACATCCGGTTACTTGTAGTAGTGTCACCGCCGCTACCAAAGTGACAACAAAAGTACGCCGTATGCTTGTCATCGACGACGACGATTTCATCTTTTTCCGTACGTGTACAACTATTTTGTGTTACTATTATTGTTTTTGTCTCCCTTTCGTCACCAGCCTGCCTTTTCTATCGAGAGTTGATACTGCTGTATATGATACTAGGATATGATTTGTGTATTGTATAATATTGGTTGTTCCGTGTTTTACGTAATTCCACTCTGCCTCGTTTCTTGTTCTCCTTTATTTCCGAGGGTGACAGGTTACGTTATAGATGAATCAATGTCTTTTATTTTCATTCAAAAGGTAAAGTTTACTACGGTTATAAGAGTGTTATCTGTAGAAATCATGCGGTTAAGAACGATGCTTTGATAGTGTGGTCGTCTGCTTGTTTTTGTTGTTGTTGTTATTGTTGTCGGAGACGGAAAATAGAAAACTGCTGTAGTTTACTTAGTAAAACTAGTAGTTAGACGTAAACAATACTTTACTAAAATCGCCTAACTACGTTAGTGGAATTTTCTATTTTGTGGCGATTTTGTGAATGGATGCGTTATGGATCTTGTGTAATTAACAATGAAACACAATTTAGCGAAGTGATTTGAATTAATGAGCGAATTTCATGATTGAGCCTTCATTTTTATTATACCAACGGACGATCGTCTAAAAACGCGACATAAATACTGTTTCATGCAGAAACCTGAAATAATGAGCGAATTCCGTGATTGAAACCTCATTTTTTATGATACAACGGATGTTCGCCATAATATTTTTTCAACATATATGCCCTTATTTTTTTTTTTTTTTACAAAGCTTCAAAAAGACGGGGGGATCAATTAAATTCGAGATTTTTTGCATACCTTTGTTTTACTGAAGATTCACACTGTAAAACAGTAAAACAGCTATGCCTGTCAGAAGTACTTCTTCGTGCACCTTCGTATCGCTATTCCAACCATCAATTAGAGCACAAACTTTTATCTCAACTCTCCAACTGACTTCACATACAGAACACGACAACACATTACTATTTTGAGTTTGATTCCGTTCAGATATCGATGCATATGCACACACCGAACCGCTAGCTTTGACACCACATGTTCTCTACTAGTAGAGATTGACACACACTCCCACTAAGTGTGAACAGATGGCATGAACAATTTTAGATATACCAGTAAGTGGATTGTAATTTCTTTGGGTCGGTTTGATATAAAATGCATTCATACTTAAAATTCTCCAAACAGCATACCGTACGGTTGTACATTTCACATTTCAAAGGAGATAGATAGATGACATGATACAACCTACCTTATCCCGTATCTCGATTATATTGGAGCAACCGTAAACAATGGCTACAACATAGATATATCTACTTACGATTAAAATTGGATGTCTTGCTTCTGTATTTTTTGTATATAAATAATAACAAGGGTGAATCAATGTAAAATGCAAGTTGAAATGAAAATCTCGTATTTGCGGAATGGAAGTCGACTTGAGTCGAGTTGAGTCAAGTCGAGGATAGGACGCTGATGGCAGTATGGTGTCTACTTCTATAATTGAAATAGGGTTCTCAATATCTTATGATACAAAATTGGAATGGCAATTTTTTATGGCGTCATGGTCTGAAAATGAAAAATTAAAAATGGAAAATGACAGAGGACAAATGACAAATGACATACGACATACGACACATGACATATGACAAATGACATATGACAAATGAAAAATGACAAATGATGCATAAAATACAGATGAAATCAAGAAACAAAAAGTAGATATCTGGTAACAATGTGTTTACTATTGAATCCCTTAGATGTATTTCATTTTACATAGGTGTTTCATAATTCTCTTTTCTATAATTAGCTCGTATACTGGGATTACTGGCGGGCTATATTTGACGAGCTAGCAAATGAATGAAACATTTTTCTTTGTGGATTTCCTACCTAACATATCATTGCATGCATCAGATCCACAAAGAAGAGAAAGGCTGCGCAAGTTAGGTTGCCGCCAATCCTAACAAGCGTTGCAACAACAAAGAGGACCCAGTTACGAAGCAAGAAGTGAAACTCTTTTTGCCGTGCCGTATGTGAGTTGTGTGAGTAAGTACGTCGGAAGGGTAAGAAGAAAGAATGGAAAGGATCATTATGCACTTCTTCTTATCCTTTCGTTACGTTGTACTTTCGCGAAAAGATACATTCATAGTATTACAGTACTGTACTTTGATATGGTAGATTTTTGTATCAAGAACACGAATAGATTTCTGCTAGTTTTCATTTTCTCGAAATCGCATTACAGTACTGTACTTCAAAATTTTTCGTTCCGTTTCATTATTGTAGTATGTACTAATAGCAGTAATGATAATAGTAGTAGAATTAGAAGTATAATTAGAATTACATTTTTATTTACTTATGACATTTACCACTTCTTCTCTAGACTAATTTTTGTTTGTAACCACGACTTGTCAATCTTAATGGAAGTTCAATCCGGGTGCCGAAGCGATCTGAAGACGTTGAGGGCGTGCACCAGGTTGACGGGAGGATACAATTCCGTCAGTAGCACCACCTATTCCAATAAACCCAGTATTATTCCACTCGACACTATGTTCAGATTCAGAATGGGCCATGATAGAATCACGGTGGACATCATAACGCTTCTTCTTTTCTTGGTGTTGCTCCACTTCTGTCTTCTATTCATCAAGAACAATAATCTCATCACTTTCAGTAAATATCGCCATAAGAATCACCAATGAGCTTCCAGAATTGGACCTTGCCGATATCTACTGCAATAAAAGTTCCAATATTGAATAACCAAATCCAGAGCAGATTTATTGGCTGAAGACCGAGATCGTCAACATATACAGCAAGAAGACTACAGGCAATACATGTCAAGATCACAACGACAGCCAATATGGTACTTGGTACACTCTTCCAAAAGTAAGAGGGGATACGAACGGAGAAAATTGCAATGGGTGTACTCGTTATAATTGCGTGGTGTTCATTAGCCAAAAAAGCTTGCACCAAGTGCCATGTATACTTGCAGGACGAGAGGCAATGCGATGGAAATCGATGCAATGAGGATACATAGAGGTCTAAGGATTGTGTGTGTGTGTTACGTTACCGCTAGCAAACAAGCCATCATAACAGAAGCCTGCAACAAGCAGCACAGCGATGACAAGTACAAGTGCTGCCAAAATGAAGATCGGAACGATCGTCATTATTTTCTTTTCAACTACGCTAGTTACATTTTGACGGATTTATCCCTGAATACATCCGCTTGAGCTTTTCCAATCTCAAGTGTCAATACCAGTATTTGTAACCATTCCATAGCACTCTCCTTCAACTACGGTAGTACCACTAAAGATAGTATCGCCATAATAATTAGGACTAGGACCTAGGATATTTTCGTGGCAACGGTTCTCCTGTCACAATGCAGTCGTATCAATCGACATCTTGTCTTGTTGCCTTTAATCCATTGGACGTCTGCAGGAACAAGATTTTCACCGACCAAGTATAAAATATCATCGGGCACAAAGATCCTTTGTCGGAACACTTTTTGTTTCACCATTACGAATGATCAGACAGCTTACTTTCCATAAAAATAGTCACTTGACTGACTCGACTTAACTCCATTCGACTCTGTAAAAGTAGTTACGGTAATCGAGGATTTGGCGAACCCGTTGTTTTTTTTGTACAGCCTGTGAGGTGGTCTATTCGTGATAACGATAGTTAAAACACATTTATTTAGCTACGGGTATCATAGAGAATACCGGTCAGAATACCGGTTCAGGGGTAATAAGTTAACCCCTGATACCGGTAATGTCTTTCTAACTATAATATATATGTGTAATGCCACGTTTAGCTAGGATCCATTCAATATATTTTTTGTCGATGATGATGGCAATACCTCACAGAAATCTTAATTCTGAATGCTAAATTAAATTACAGCACACAGTTACAACACATCAGACATCTGACTTCGAACAAATCAGACAAAAGCACAGGAGAATGCATAATTTCTTTTTTTCAGATATAGAGCATGCAGTAAGCATTATAATAGGCTTAGCATTAATAATACCGTACCGTATAAGCATTATAATAATATTGATTTACAGCACAGCACGGTAGTAACGTTTTATTAATATATCATGATTATAATATCATTCTTACGAAAGTTACATCATCGTAATAAACGACATCGACAATTACAACAACAGCAACGAATACGACAAAAATTACAGAAACAACAATCGGCAAAAACTACAGCAACAGAAACAAAAGCAGTAGTAGAAGAATCGAATGAATTGTCATTAGAACTACCACTACGAGTAGACGAAGCAGCAGTAGCAGAATTTGAATCATCGTCATCAGAAGTGGTTCGATTAAAAAAAGGATCAGCAGCAGACATAATACCTACTAATGAACATGAAATGTATTATACATTACGTTGTCATAGTAGTACATCATCGTTAGTATCAACAGCAGAAGAATCAATATTAAGTACGAGTAATCATAGTAGTGGCAGTGGCAGTACCAATAAGAATAAACAGCGACGACGACGACAACAACAACGACGACAACCATCACGACAATCAATTGAAATTCAATTCAGTAATACAACAGAATCCATCAAGATGAAAAATCAAGTAGAAAAAGTACAGTTAGTGACGCACAATACACGCTTGACTTGACTTTGACGTTAATACGTTTGTGTGAATAAGTTGAAAAGACTCAACGTCAACTCAATATATAATAGGACTCACTCGACTCCTATTATACTGTACATGCAGTATTACATGTAAGTTACAGTTGTTTTCCGTGTGAATGGAATCGAATGAAAATAAATCGATTCGAATCGAAATCCATGCATGTGAAGCAAAGGAATACTAGTATTTATTATATCTAAATATAAAGAATAATATTAATATAATGACCACACAATCATATTACTATAGCACTTTCTTTCTAGCTAGTACTGTAGCCTAGCAGCAGTAGTAGTTCTGGGATCATAGATGCTGCTCCACTAGGGGGCAGAGCTTGATGTAAAGTCTGGAAATCACAGATGAAGTCTGGAAATCTCAGATGGTGCTGGTGAACCGGTATCGCTTGGCTTGGAGTGTATGTGGTTATAAAGTCTGGAATCACAGATGGTGCTGTTGAGTTGGTGCTGGTGAGTTGGTGATGCTGTCGGTGATACTGTTGGTGAAAAGTTATCGCGTAAAACCTGAGAACTTTTATCGCGAACCAGAGGAAGTGCTGTAGGTCCGGTCCTACTTGAAGTACAGTACGTATGGGACTTGTTCACTTGCGCCTAGCCGACTACGACGTACAAAAAGTATGTGAATATCGCGCCGTCAAGCCGCCGTAATAGGCTCTTGGAGAGCGACACTATTAGTAGGATCGTGCCCAAGATCGAAACGATAATAGTATGCATCAAGATTCAATCAATCATTATCTTGCCCAAGATAGATAGAAATGAACAAAGAATAGCAATCAATAATTATTGAGTCGTGATCTTTCTTAGCACTTCTTCCTTACTACCACAACAGGTCGAGGCAAATGTACGGACGAAAAATAAAGATAAATTCCTAATCGAAATTCATCGTCTTCATCAGCAACTCCTGTCCCATCAACGACCGCTGCACCCGTACCTGCACCCGTAACCTGTATCATCAACGACTGAAGTACCACCATAGCAACTCTCCTGTACCATCAACGGCTGCACCCGTGCCTGCACCAGTACCAGTAGCTGTACCTGTGCCTGCACCACAAGGGTATTGATGAAGTATCATCGTCATTTGTCCTACAAAACTATTTTGAATGGTCCAATTAATACTGAAGCTGATACATGTACATTTGAACCACCAAATAGTGATGATACTTGTTATGGTAGTTATGCATTTTCATGGAGACAATGTATATAAATGCAATTGTAGGTGAATCAAATATACAATTGGACATGCAACTGTGGTGCCGACTCTTTATTTCACTGTGCAAAACGTGGATAAATTGATCACATATGACAATTTGCGTATATGAATACGATGAGATGCACATTTAAACAATGCATAAATAGTTAGCATGGTTCTCTCTGATACTATACCTACACAGTATTTGTTACTACACACGTGTTTAAACTTGTGATGGCAAGATACAAAGAGATACTATCTTCACGCGACAAATCAATCGATAGACCATGCCCATGAGACGAGAAGGAAAATGAATGAAAAGCTATCGCGGTGAAACGTCGCGGAACTTTATCGTTGAGCAGAGGAAATATATTACTACTTTTAGATACTATCTAACTATTGAATACACGTAGCTAAAATATGAAAACTGATAAATAACACGTAAATTCTATATTATTTGTTTGATACTTTATTTTGATAGTCAAATTCACTACTACTACTGTTATTATTATTATCTTTCTTCGTCTCTCTGGTTAGTAGTTCTTCATTCTCCAAGAAGGAAGACCCCATCCCGTGTTTATTTAGTTAGTTAGTTTTTGCTTAGTTCAATACGTTCGTTATAAAATATCGTCAATCAATCAATACAATATCGACGATACGAACATTTTCTTCTTTTATTTTTATAGTAACTCTTTTTTTTTTGTTTTTCGTTTTTTTTTTAAAGTGTATTATTTGTTCTTTGTTATTTCATATCCCCCCTCTTTTCGTTTGTTTCTTGCAGTGCATGTACCATCCAATTGGTTAATCTTTGTTTGACTTTTAAAAGCATACGGTACAACAATCAGGTTGAGAACATTGTAATTTAGGATTATCTCCTGCACAATCTGCTGTTAAAAAGTTTAATGCACCTGATGTACGTAGATCACAAATTTCTTGTGGCATTGTTCCTGTCAAATCAGTAAAGTGTAAGAACAAATTAACAAGTCCATCAAGTTGTCCAATCGAACTTGGCACGGTACCACTGATGCCGGTATCGAATAAACTTAATTGTTGCATATCAGTAAAGTCACCAATATATTCTGGTATTGTTCCTGTTATACCACCATTATTATTTAGAAACAATACACGTAACATTTGCATAGTTTCCCATTCAGCAGGGATTTCTCCACTTAATTCATTACGATCGAGTCGTAAGAATCGTAATCGATCCATCATACCCATTTCGGATGGTAATGTACCAAAGAATCCATTATTGTCCATAAATAAAATTTGTAATCCACTTAAATTAGCAAAATTAGGACTTAACGTGCCAGTTAATTCATTAGAATCTAAATCAAGTATTGTTATACGTGACGCATCAAACATTTCTTCTGGTATTGATCCAGTTAATTGGTTTGAATCTAAATCTAATGTAACTAATTTTTCCAGTAAACCAAATGTTGTTGGAATTGTTCCAGTTAAGAAATTTAAACCTTCTTCTAATTCACCATCAAAATCAATATCTTCAAGTTGTTCCAAAAATCCTAATTCATCAGGAAGCTGTCCACGTAGATTGTTTTCATCAATTGATATACTAGTAACACGTAATCGATTACAAGTAATACCAAACCAGAGACATACATCACTTGACGATAAGAATCTTGCATTCTCACCTTCTGGACATTGGTTTGGATTTGGGGACTGTAACGCGTTACATTCATTCCATTGATCACCTTCTGTACTAAAGTATAGTACAGCTAATATGTAACGTTGTTGGACATCTAAAAATTCGTCAGGACAAACTTGTTCCGAATCATCATTGATTAACCAATTAAATGCATCATTTTGGGGAGTACCAACCTGTGTAATCTTAGCTGCACCTGCTGCACCTGAGTACGTAGCAAGTTGTCCTTTAATCAACGTTTGGCGTTGTTCGGATGTTAGATCACCACAAGCATCTCCATCCCCACTATCAGGTAAAGGATCTGCTGGACCATCAGGACCATCGACTGAAGGTGGGTCTTCTGGATCATCGACTGAAGGGGGGTCATCAATTGATGGTGGATCTTCTGAACCTGGACCATTTGGATCATTTGGACCATCATCTGGACCATTTGGATTTGGATTTGGACCATTTGGATCATTTGGATCTGGACCATTTGGACCATTTGGATCTGGATCATTTGGATCAGGACCGTCTGGACCATTTGGATCTGGACCGTTTGGACCTGGATCATTTGGATCTGGATCGTTTGGATCTGGATCATTTGGATCTGGATCATTTGGATCTTGATCATCTGGACCATCAACTGGTGATGGAGTTGGATCAACTGGTGCAGGTGTTGGATCAACTGGTGCAGGTGTTGGATCAACTGGTGCAGGTGTTGGATTAACTGGTGCAGGTGTTGGATCGACAGGTGCAGATGTTGGATTAACTGGTGCAGGTGTTGGATCGACAGGTGCAGGTGTTGGATTAACGGGTGCAGATGTTGGATCGACAGGTGCAGGTGTTGGACTAACTGGTGCAGATGTTGGATCATCGACCGGTGCAGGTGTTGGATCGACCGGTGCAGGTGTAGCAATAGGAATATCCGTAGGCGGTTGCATAATAGGTGAGTTAGTTGTTGGAACTACTACTGGTACTGGTGGTTGTGTTACACCTCCAAGTGTTGGTTTGTCTGTTGGACTAATGGGTAAGGTAGGACGAACAGTAGGTTTGTTGGTTGAAGAATCAACAACGGGTTTGTCTGTTGGAGGACGATTCGTTGGATTCTTTGTAGGTTTATTTGTCTAATAAAACAGATAGAGAGAGGGAAAGAGAGAGAGAGAGAAGTGGTGTAAGGTTATAAGATATCACATTACAGTAACTCAATCAGGAGAGAAGGCAGAACACAAAGAACTGACGAATATAAAAGGAATAGTATGAAACGAGAACAAATGAAGAGACTCATTCCTTCCTTCCTTCCTTCCTTCCTCCTTCTTTCGCTTGTCATCCCGTATGATCATCGTCTTGAGAACATATTGAACATTTGAAAAAACTTACAGTTTCCATACTCATACTAAATTCATTATTACGAATTAGTTTTGCCATATCTGTTGCATCAAAAAATGCATTTGTTTCTTGTGCAATAGATTGATGATTAGCTTCTCTCAACCAATCAGCTTGTATTAAATTTCGATTTGCATTTCTTGCATTTGCATTTGCGTTTCTATTATTATTTCTACTATTATTATTACCAGTCCTTGTTCGAGTTGCTGCTGTTGTTGTCGTTGTTGATGATGCTTTCGTGGATGCCATTATTTGCATAATATTTGTTTCTTCTAATATACGATCAGCAACACTATCAACTTTTTCTTGTTGTTTTTTATTGATTTTCGTATTGCTACTCGAATTCGAAGAAAATGATGATAATGATGATTCTGATTTTGATTCTTCTGAGTCTATCTTTAGTAGAACTGCCGTCCTTCGTAATCCACCAGCACGACGATGACGACGAACAATATTATTATTATTGTTATTGTTGCTATCATCTTTTGCTGCTGTCGCGACTGTTGATGTTGCTGTTGCTGCTGCTGTCCCGACGATCAATGTCGCACCGACGATGATATTGTAAATTCCCCCAGTAAATACTTTCATTGTTGTTGTAATACGTCTTAACTATTCTATAATGAAGAGAGTGCTAAAAGGAAGCAGTTATGTGTGTGTGTGTTCACTACTGTACTGTAAGATAACTTTGTCTTTGATGACGGATATCGTGATGGGAAATAATGAAGTTAGTTTGAGTATGGGAAATAATGAAAGTGAGGACGAGGAGTCTAACGCTCTGTCTAACGCTCTGAATGAGGGGAGGGAGTGGACCAAACAAGAATGAGTTAGTTAGTTGTGTACTGCACACGTATAACACAACTGAACTTGTCGTTAGGTTTTTGTTCGTGGTATCTGTCGGAAGCAGCAACCCGTTTCATAATGTGTCGTTATGATTAGCTAAACTGCACATGAATAATAAAAAAATTTAAAACGGTATGTTGTATGAAAGAACAAGATCATGACCGTCCAGCGTCAAATTTGAATTTATTCATCATAACGGTTTTCATTTAAGGGTGGGTGCTTTCTTTTAACGGATTAACATACCGTTTTTAAACAAAAATGTTTTAATAACGATAATATCGCGCACTAATTATGCATACCGCGCGATTGACGGTTAGTAGTAATGATCATAATGAGATTTAGATTGTTTTTTAGACAACGCCACGTAATTGAATTATCACTAGTACCACTTTGGTGCGTTACACCCCTATACAATTGAATTTTCGCGCCGGGGGATCTGTCGAAAGCATTGAATAATCTCCGCGTGGATCTAGTCATTAATATAAAAGCTAAATCATGCCAAAATTTTAACAGTATTTGTTAGTGTAGTATATAATAACAACTTTAGCATCAAGTATATACACCTAAAAAGGTTTTTTTTTGAAAAAATAAACTGAGAAGTTTACAATTGACCTATTGGATGGAGAAATATTATATTCCTTAGTCTTGTAAGCCTATTGGTATCATACAATGTAGGCTCACACACAGCACTCATCAAATAACCCCCCAAAATGGCCCATTTGCAGTGTTTTGTGGACATACAGTACATTCAAAAAGATGAATCATGCCAAAATATATGGATGGGGTGTACCATATATACCAAAGGGAACTTGCTCTTGGTACTTTGTGTTGATGATCCAGCTTAGGTGCGCACAAAAGTGGAAAACCCTGTTTTGGGGCCTAAATGGCCCATTTTGTGGTAAATCCCACCCTATACCTTCAAAACCTCCATAGACACCTAAATATTATGAGGACCTTGTAGGTATGGGTATGATGGATGCTAGTGCACCCAACCCATCTGGTGTTGTCATCTGCAACCCTTTCAAATGAGATATTTTGTGGTTCATTTTGATCCAAAATCATGTTTTTTGTGCATGCAACAACTTGGAACAAATTTTATTCCTCAACCACATCAACAGAAAAGTTGTAGGAGGCAAACACAATGTTCTAATACTCTATGTAAATGCTAGTGCATCCGACCTATCTGGTGTTGTCCTCTGCAACCCTTTCAAATGAGATATTGTGTTGTTCATTCTGATCAAAAATCTTGTTGTTTGTGTGCCTTCCATACCAGCAAAACAAATTTTATTCCGCAATCACATCAACAGAAAAGTGGTAGGAGGCAAACACAATGTTCTAGTACTCTATGTGAATGTTTGTGCACCTGATCCATCTGATGTTGTCCTTTGCAACCCTTTCAAATGAGATATTTTGTGGTTCATTTTGATTGAAAATCTTGTTAGTTTTTTTGCTTGCCACAAAAGTGAAATGAATTTTATTCCTCAACCACAGGAACAGAAAACAGAAAAGTGATAGGAGGCAAACACAATGTTCTAATACTCTGTGTAAAAATTTGTGTACCTGACCCATCTGATGTTGTCCTCTGCAACCCTTGCAAATAAGATATTGTGTTGTTCATTCTGATCAAAAATCTTGTTGTTTGTGTGCCTTCCACACCAGCAAAACAAATGTTATTCCTCAACCACAGGAACAGAAAACAGAAAAGTGATAGGAGGCAAACACAATGTTCTAGTCCACTATGTGGATGTTTGTGCACCTGATCCATCCGGTGTTGTCCTTTGCAACCCTTTTACTACTTGAGATATTTTGTGGTTCAATATTTCTGAACAAAAATTGTATGGTCCAAAATATATACATTTCATTATTTAAACATACCACCAGGTAGATTAGAACACACAATTGGTTTAATTTTCTCACTAGGACATATTACTTGTGAATGGGAAGCATCATCATACCAATTGCAGTTTACTCCTGTTTTCCAAAGGCGGCCATTAAAAACCAATCAAGGACCTTCCTTAAAGTAGTCACTGTTGGTTGGAAAATGATTCCACACCAATTTTGACAGGAACATTTACACTTGGATCCACTCCTACCTGAAACTAAAGAGTGAGTGTATGTGGGTTCTATTCCTGTAAGCAGTATCAACTCAATTCAACAACTAGGACTTTAGAGTGAGATTTTGTCATGCAATTCTTGTAAATTTGTCTATGTAAGAGGTAGGTAGGAGGTTGCGTCGAGTTAGAAGTAAGGGACAACAACAATATTGGTGTAGTACATCCCTGGTGGATCCACACCTGGTGCACCATGATGCCTCTATTACTGTCAGCCAAACTGTATGAAACAATAAAAAGAACTGCTACCGCTGCTACTGTGTGAGAGTTTGCTGTGTATATTGTATCACTGGTGGATCTACAACATGTAGGTTCTGTTCTGTTCTTTCCTGTCAATCATGATACAACAACTGCTGATGTGTGAGGAAACTAGCTTTCTACTCCATGCAAGCTACACCTGGCACAGCAATAATTGTCACTTAGTTAGCCTCCTGTCTCATGTGTAGGAGGTGGTACTAAAATAATATGACTGTGGTACATCCATTCCTCACACATGCTCTGGTTTTATCTATTCCCTGCCAACCAACCAAACAATATATGAAACAATAAGAATTGCTGCTACTGCTGTGTGCAAATTTTGTATTGCTCACTCCCTGTAATTTTTTGCATGCCATGTAAAGGTGATTAATGGTACAATGATGATACTAAAAACTGGTGGTATATCAACTGATGGATCCACTTGTTGGTGCATGATGGTTTTTTTCTACAATACAAAGAAACATCAACTCAATAATAAGAACTACTGATGTGTAAGATTTTGTTGTGCACTTCCTGTAAACCCTCTACATACCATGTATTATAAAGGTGGTGGTACACTGGTTGATCCACTCCTCCTGATGCATATGAAACAGCAACAACAAGGAACACTCTGAGATTTGCATCCACTCCTTTTGTTCCACTTGGGCATATTATCTAATATTCCTGTCCACCAAACAGTATGAAAATACAACAACAAGGAGAAGAAATGCCCATCTCGTACACTGTTTTTTTACTGAATCACATGTAAGGAGGTAGGATATTATGCACAACAAACCACACACTCAGTCTGATGGTGTACATTGTGGTACTACACACACACACACACACACGTGCATACACTACTGCTGCTACTATTAGCACTGATCTAATCAGATCAATATATAAATAGTTGACGGACATAACCACATTATAGTAGAGCAACAGGTAGGGTAGGTAGGTATCAACCAGTATCAACCAATGGGACCACATTTAGGTGGAGCACAACACAAAAGGAATAACAGTATGACTTCAAAACTGTTGAATCATCTACCTGAAAGAAGGTGCAAAAATTGGAAAGGTAATGTAGTTGCTGTTATTGATATGAGAGATAATTTAGTTGCTGTTATTGAGATGAGAGATAGAGAGAGAGAGAGTGTGTGTGTGTGAGAGAGAGAGATAAAGATTAGATGCCTACACAGTGTGTGTGTGTGTGTGTGTGTGTGTGCGTTTTGTGGACTTCTTCTCTTCCTATTCTTTTCCACCACCAGAGCAATCACTACCAATCATTATCAATCAGAGAAATAATAGTAGTAGAGAGGAAAGAAAGGAAATAATGAAGGAAATAACAAACAGATAAAAAGTAGGAAAACAATACTTATAGTGAGTTGAGAGGATTCCAGCTAGCCAGTGCCAGAATTGAGTTTAGTTGTAGGTAGGTAGGTACAGTAGACAAGGAAAGCTACTACTGTAGTAAATATAAAATAAATTTAAAAAAATAAAATATAGAATAAAGACAAAAAGTGAGAACAACACCTGGGATTCCAACGTGGTCCCCCACCGTAGTACTAACCAGGCCCGAACATGCTTAACTTCGCTGAGCAGACGGGAAGCGGTGCTGTCATGTTGGTATGGTCGTTCTCTCTATATCACCAAAATTTAGAGTTTATATAATACGTTAAGGCGTCACACAATGCATAATGCCGTAGAAAAGATACCACAACAAAACAGTAACTTACGGTATGTTGTGGATGTGGAAGCAGAACACAAAGCAAGGCAGAGGAAATAGTTACGGTAGCGAAAAAACAATAGTGAAAATGAATGATAGTGGCAATAGCGATCATCAATCATCAATCATCAATCATCAACGCTACTGTCTGTACAAGAAGATGTGTTGACGATGAGTTAGTTGCTGTAGATAAAAATTAAATTAAATTAAATTAAATTAAATTTCGATTGATTGATTCGTTACTGTTGCTGATCATGTTGCTTTCATGCATGATTGCATGACGATGACTTTGGGCCGCATCAACAACAATTAATAGCGGTCCGTGATGCGATGATGGCAAGGTTTTTATTAGTTTTTCTGTGGATAGTTTGTACAGTACGTAACAGCTCTAAAAATCTAAAATGTGCTACTATAGCTAACTAGTAGCAATTCAGTACAGTACAGTGCAGTACTCCGTTGGACTAGTAAGTTAGGTCTACTGTATATACAAGTTTGATGTGGTTTTTAAAAAGGCATTCTTAATTAATTACTGTAAATGCAGTGCATTTGTTATATTATGTAGTATGGATCATGTATATATATATATATTCATAGTATTTCTGATTATGTATGTGTACGTTTACGTTTCTTCTTCTTTTGTGTTAAATATCTTCTACATCATCATCACGACGACGACGACGATAGTTGAAATCATCCACATCATCGTTGTCAACGATGCATTAGTAGTAGAACTACTTGAAGAATCAGGTACTAATACCATGATTAGAAGTATCAACACCGTACCGTCGTTATTGATTGTTGGTGTTCATTTCATACTTTATTCTTCACCATTGCTGCATAGTAATTTCATTACTTGTTGGGAAACATTTACATGCTTCATCAAATAAATTGTGTCCACCGAATGCAAATTCGGTGATCACATGATCATTCTCACTTGATGCTGGCCATGCTTCAGTAATAAAGCTAGGACGAAATCCTTGCATATCAAAATTATCACCTCTTGTAATTGTTGATACTTCAACCTCAATGATACCAGTACCAGTAGTTAATTCGATGGTGGTTGTATCAAACATAAATGTTGTACTACCGACGGTACTAAGAGAATTATCAGGAGCAGGAGCACCAATATAAATTATAGTTTTCTCAGGAGCAGGACCACCAGAATAAATTTCATCAGTGAAAGCAAAAGTTGCATCGGATGTTGTTAAATATTCATTTGATATAGTACCAACAGTTGTCCATATATTCATGATCGGATCATATACCTATTTTGTTTGTGTAATTCATGTTGTTTGTTTTGTTGTTATTATTGGAATTTGAGAGAGAGAGAGAGGGGAGGAGGGAGGGGGTTGAATCCATTGTTTTAAGTTAGTTGTGAAATAGACAAAAGTGAGAACACACACACACACACGCACACACATGTACTGTACACACCCACACACACGTACTGCATACAATACAGTACAATATACTTTACTTACATCAACTTCAGGAATAAATGTATCATCCGGTATAGTACGTCCACCAATTAACCAAAGTCTACCATCTGATGTTGCAACAGCCGAATGTTTATAACGTGGTCGTGGCATATCAGCTAATGTTTCAATTGCACCCGTAGTTTGCGTGGTAACATATCCTGTATTATCCATGGTAGTATCAGAGGATGGAATAAAACCATATAATTTGGAGGATATAGATTCACACTCTGATCCGAATAATATCGAATCCGCATCACATCCACCTGAGATATAAATCCTTGCTGGTACTCTCTCCATTTTAAAATCAACACCTCCTCTAATAAATGTTGTTGTACTTGTTGCAGTTGCACTTTCTTGTGTACGACGGCTTCTAGTACGAGCACCAATTTCTTCAGCAGAACCAGTAGATGTAATTGTATCTTTAGTTGTAACAGATGCTGGAATATATGTAGCAGTATTATCTGCTAATGGTGTTGGTAAAGATACAGTATCCAATACTTTCCAATTGCTGCTTTCTGTCTCACCACCCATTACTAGGCTACTAAGAAGAGCTACTAAAAGTGTAGCAGACATAGCGCCGGAAGAAGAAAAGTTGATGAACAATTTCATAGTGATGGATACGTTCAGTTGCTTGTTTTGCTTTTGTTTTGTTTTTAAAGACCAAAAGTCCTGAATGAAAGAGAATATATTAGTATCGCGTTGAAAGAATACTCGGGAGAAAGGAACTCGAATTCGTTTTTGTTTTATCTGATAATACTACACAATGAATGATAATATGTGAATGTAGATAGTAGTTTCAGATGTTATTGGCTGTTATTGTATTAATAAAAGCAGCAACAGTAAGTTAATAGCTATGAATGAAAAAAGAGACTTTTTTTCTAGTGAATACCGTACAAAATTGTAGTTGAAAATCACAAGATCGTGGTGTGTGTACTAGTCAGTATGCGGTTTAGAAAATGATAAATACACTTCTATAAAAATGGTTGTGTCGTGGTTGTGTAAAGTCAATTAAGAATATAGAGTTCTCTTTTTTAATGGTTTTGTGAAGAAAAAAAATACTTAAGGTAATGCATCGCGCCTAAGTTGAAGTTTGGATGAATGAATGAATACAGTAGAAGGAATCCATCGAAATCACACATCGTTACTTCTAACCTACTAGTACAAAATCGATCACCATATAAGTAAGATAATATTCTTTGTAGAACATTATAGTACGTTAAGTTAGGGCGGTTCGCGTCGCGAGTTGAAGGTTCTTTTGGTAAAGTGCTGGGGAAAAGAATGAATAATGAGGGAAGTCCCTTGTTTTTAATGGTTTGTGAAAAATAACAAATAATGAAGCGCCTATAAAAATGTGAGATTTTTTGGCTTGCTTCGTCGCACTTTGCTTGCTAAACTGACATACCTGTTGGTTCTTTTGCTTGATGTTGGATCTTTCTTCAAGAAAACTCATCGATTTATCGGCGAAATGAAGAAAGTTGTTGAAAATAATCGCGTGCGCTAGCTGGGGGATGTGAATTTTCGCTGATTTTCGATTTTTTTCCAAATCGAGGATATTCCTGTGCAAAGCGCCCCAACGCAAAACGTTGCTTCAGTACAGTATCGGTGCTGCTATCAAGCGCAGATCTATGAATCTACCGTATGAACGATTGCTTGTAATGGACAATGATTTGAATTGAAGAAACGATTGATTGATTGATTCATTCATTCGATTGACTCATTCATTCCATTTTGAATAGCTTGTACTAGAAAGAACTATGTATGGCTCATAGGTATGCAAGTATAGTATAGTACGTATAACTCGTACAAGACATCATTTGCGGACATTAGTATCATAAGAAAATTTGAAAATATTTTAAATTTTACTAACTAACTAACTTACTAGTAAATACACGGTGAAAATCTGAAAATATCTATCCACGAGTCAAGCAATGACGTTAAGATCACAAAAAAGAATAAAGAACAATTCAGATACAAACTATTACCACTACTACTCCTACCATTACCCAATTGCTTCATGTAATCATTGAATCATTTTCTTTTAAAGTACAATATACAGAACAGGTACAATCATGATGAATATTATCGTCACTACCGCTACACTATTATTATGTACTATGACGTTGATTTCGGCGGTGCATGGTTGGACCATCAATCCTATTTCTACTGTGATATTACCACCACCGAGTTCGCGGTATTGTTCTACAATTAATAATAATAATAATAATGCCATTGATGTACTAGTCCGACGACAACGATCACAACAACAACAACAACAACGTCAGTCACGACTGTTTGTTCTTTCTGCTTCTTCAACTACTTTTTCCGCTGATACTTCTACTACCGATGTAGATTGCGATCAACAGCAGCAGCAGCAGCAGCAGGATGGCGATGACGAGTATAATTATGACAAATGTATTATTGATGAAGGTATATTATTATCTAATTGTGCTGAACTAGAATCATTCATTAGTAGTGCAACAGCAAGTAGAACAGGTATTACTACTACTATTACCACTACCACTACTGCTACTACTGCTACTACTGCAACTATGAATATTCCCAACAACAACAACAATGACAATGCGAAGTCATCATCGTATTTTTCCAGAAGCACGAGAGGTCTATCATCTACCGTGAAAGGTCTGATTATGTCTGCTGTTTTATTTTTCAGTTTAAGTACGGCACAGATTGTTTTTGCTGTCATTGGTAACTCATTGGCATTAAGGGCTGATGCAGGAGCAATGTATGCTGATGTTGTTGTATATGTAATTGCAATATATTGTGAATCAATCCCAGAATCGAAAGCAAGATATAAGCGTATCTTTACGCTAGTGATATCATTCCTTTCTACTATCATATTATTAAGTATAACTATCAAATTCACTTACGAGGGATCGATCGGTATTTCAAATCGTATCGCCGTACACAACTCTATGGATGATGCATCTGCGAACGGCACAGTTATGATAATTTTTGGTGTACTCAATATGTTCATTGATTTATCGTGTCTGTTCTACGGTGTTTTATTACCAAGACTCCGTAAAAAGAAGATGGCACAAAACAATAATAATGATAATGATGTTAATGATGACGAGGATAATGGTGAATTGAATGTTAATACGATGGCTGCATATGCACATGTTGCTGCCGATTTGATCCGTTCCACTGCAACAATTATTGCTGCTGTTATTATTTTACTGAAGGCACCATCTTATCAATTTGCGGATGATGTATCAAGTTTAGTTGCTAATGTAACAATTATAGTAGGTTGTACTGTCGGATTATGGGAATGGTGGTGTAAGCTACAACATCATCATCATGTTAATAAGAATGATTGTTTATTATTAGAGGAACAACAAGAAAAAGACGCTACCGACAACACTGACGATAGCGATAGCAATTTCACTGACGATGACATGTATGTTACCACCAAACTCCAACATAAATTTACTGCATTCAAAGAATAACATCTTTTGAAATTGCCCTGATCATATGATTTCTTTTGAAGCAAGGCAGTCATAAAAAAGTGGAACTACAATATGCGTACCTATGCATACTTACATACCTATGAGACCTACACAGTCGTTCCAGCTAAATACTCGACTGAATATTAAGTGTCGATCTATCATATCGAGTCTCATTCTTCCCATCTCTAGATACTGTGTCATATTACCATTCTCTTCAGGCGTACTACTTCCTCCGTGCAACGCTTGATTCCTTCGTTTCGTACGCGCTATTGTTTGAAAATTAACACGCGCTATGCGCATTGAACCCTTAAAATCAACCCACAAAAAACTAGATAGTACTTTCTACAGTACCTACCTCTAGTCAAAGTGTCAAGACAGGTTATATGTTATTCACCGCGCAAGTTAATTTAATTGCTCCCTAAAAAAGTAGCTACAATACTATTGTAGTGTAAGTTTCCGCTCGTCACAAAATGCAACAACTAAATCTCCCTAGATCTTCTTTTCTTTAAATAAATGTAGCTTTCTATTTAGATACGTCATACTTGTAGAGTTAAATGATGTACATTCTATTATCACAAATCCCGCGTCATTACAAAGAAAGCGTGAGTAAAACAATGTTTGAGCGTGGAACTTGTTTCCTCCGAGAGAGGCTGCGAAGGTGAGTCGAGTCAACACGGCACAGATAGTTCTACAACCGCGGACGACTCCATGTAGGGAATGTAGCAAGCTATCCAACGCGCTCTGGTAGCTGGGAGTAATCACCATTTGTCGAGGACACTTAGAGGCGCATAGTTGGAGTAGTAACTATTTTTGTTACCATTAACGTCCCCACCCCACCGTAGCCACCCAGATGCTTTGTTTTATGACAAAATAGATGAAGAATAGTATTGTGTGGCGTCGTCAGTGTGCGTGTATCTATCTATAATAATAGAAGGAACAAAAACCTCATTTACGCCGTGCCATATATTTCCTTATCACCCACAAGCCAACATCATTTGTTTGTGCCAATTAACAGAAGGCCGCTTAAACATAAACTATATAATACACTTCATTAACAATGATGTCAACCCTCATGTCCTGGATTTCGCCTAATGGTAATCTTGATGATAAGAAAGAAGAAGGGAATTCCGCCGCCGTTGCTGCTGCTACTGCTGCTGCTACCGGTGCCACCTCGAGTAGTAGTAGGGTTGTTGCAGATGACAACAATAATAATAATGATGCAACAACTATGACGGACAGCACAGTCACAGTGAGTGGCGATGTTGCGGTGGACAAAGATGAAGTAAAGCAGACAATGCGCACTTCTTGGTCTGTCGGGGAAGCCGTCGAGATTGATACAGATACTAACTTACCTGATTTTGGTATCATTGAAACAGTCAACGGCGATGGTACTTACAACATTAAGAATTTGATTACAAAAGGTTCCATGAAATCGGTGCATTACGATCTACTCCAAGGGACGAATGATACCGAACTATTATCTTCTTCTGCCACTAGTTCTTCTTCGTTTTCTCGGAGTTATGAAAAAAGATCTAAAAAAAAGGCTAGAAAATGCAGTGTCAGCAGCTGTCAAGTGAAGGAAATAATTCTACAATCGATTCCTTGTTGGATAACAAAAGGAAAAATAGATCACATTGCATTACTTGTTGATCAAGATGTGTTGGCATTACTGGAACAGGGTTTTAGTCTGTCCGATCTACCACAAGAATCAAAGATCTGTATTGAGTGGGAATCTACGAAGAAAGAAGAACAGGTTCTAGTCTCATCTGTCAGTCTTGAAAGTTAATAATCAAGACGAACATGACGGAAGATCGCTTCGATCGTCGACGATAATATTGTATATCATATCATTGTGTTGATTGTTTCGTACACGTTACATACGTGTACTTGATTATTCTTTCTAGGCACGATTTTACTCGCTTTGCAGTAAGGAATGAAACGTAAAATTATCAGTACTGTTCTACACGAAATGAAACAGAATAACTGCTACTAGGAGTATAAAGCTGCTAATATGTTGTTATATATATAGAGACCATCTTAATAAAGTGTATAAATTCATTAATAGTAAAGTAAAGCGCCTCGTGGAAATTGAATAAATTTCTCATCTTTATGTAGACGTGGAGATGCTTGATGTTCTCAAAGAGAAATATTCTTGCCCCCAGTTTCAAATGATTTTCGCGAGCGCGCGCTGTGAAGGAGAATAGTCCTCTTCGATCTACAGTACGTCGAATAACTCATCATCATCATCGCCTAGAATTTTATCACTTCAGTTAAAATTGTTTTTGTGGACTAATAATTTATACAAGCCTTCAATTCATGCAAGCACATCACATCGTAGGGTAAATGCAAAAGAGAACCAATACTACGCGAATGATCTTCAAAAGGCGTAACAAATTATGCATCTTATCTTAAAAGTACTTCAACGCATAAAATATATGTAAAATAAGATTAAAAAATACAATTTCGTAGTCGCAGTCTAAAACCTATAATAGAAATAGAATGTTTTACGCGACTTATTCTTCAAACGATTGAACAACAACTGCCGTATATTGATTCAGCACTTTACAAAGATATCATGCCCTTCTCGCCATCGCCCTCGGGGGTTGTTTATGCTTTCACAATGTTAGGAGCGATATCCGTTTACAACGACATACATCGTAGCTATGCGGATATAACTGAACATAACTAAGCTTAAAATAATATTTCCTTCAGACACAATATGAGCAAATTGGTATTTATTTAATATAAGCTAGTAAAACAAGTATCATATAATTGCATATATTTAATTAATCTTATTTGCTGATGTTTCGATCTCTATCGATTATTGTTCTCTGATTGAAGGTCTTGTCTTTCATGCGGCTGGTGCATACTGATATTTTCCAGATAGGTTGTGATGAAAACCATTTAAGTCAAAACTTGAATAATGTAGATAATCATTGCCATGACCGTGATTTTGGTGGTTACGATTGCTGCTAATACTGCTACTATTACTGCTACAGTTGTTGAAATTAACTACTGTATGCATAATACAACTTAAGACATGTTCTAAGCATCGAACGTGTTTCGTAGTATCATTGGATATACGATGTATCTCACCTATATTATTTGATATAATCATGACAAATCGTAAGTTACCAAGATTGTCAGAGTTGAACAACGATGTCGATGTCGTTGATGATGACCCTTCTTCTTGTTCTTGTTGCTGCTGTTGCTGCTGCTCTTCGTATTCTGTGTGAAGTCGATAGGCCAACATATACAGATGTAACGATTGCTGTAATAATTTGGTAGTAGTAGTAGTAGAAGAAGTAGAAGTAGGTGCAGCAGCAGTAGAAGTAGCAGTGATAATTGTTGTTGCAATTGCCTTTAAGTGATATGCCAAAGCAAGGTTGAATACGATGATCACTCTCAATGTAGATCCGGTGTAATAGTGCATCTGCTGTTCGATGGCACTACTCATGTTGACACGAAGTGCTTTTCGATACACAAACCCGTAACAATCATCATCAATTTTGTCAATACTGCTGTAACAATCCATTGAATAGTCTTGTTCTTCTTGTTCTTGTTCTTGTTCTTCTCGTTCCTCTCTTATTAAAAAACAGGACTGAAGACTGTAGCATGTACAGCAATCAAATGAGAGACTCTGCTTTAATCCCTTTGTTAAAAGGGCTATTGCTTCTTCGTAGTTACCATCTGATATTGACATGGATGCTATGTTATTGAGCCTATAACATTCGTTTATTACCTTTCTGTTGGTGAGATCTACACCCCCATGGTGCTGGTGCTCTGACATGATGATGATAATGGTTGCAGAGTGTTGTGTTGTGATTTGAAATCGATTATCGATCAGTATTATTTTATGTACACAATTGTAATTGTATTGAGTTAAAATGGAATAGTGCAATTATACGTTTATTGTAGAAGTCAAGTACCTTGTATGTTCGGGACGAGCGATGAAATTATATACGATTGATTGTAATTGTATTGAGTTCATGCATGGAATAGTGCATGCAATTGTTATCGTCAAGTATCAATGTTCGGGACGAAGCGATGAAATAGCTTCGAATAATGAATAATGATACTATAATATAGTGCGGGTGTATATAAAACTGTATACAGAAAAGTATTTGTGACTCAATGCACTTAAGTAATGAGTCTTTTTCGGTACAATTGCACCACAATTTTGAACATTCGGAAAGTACTTTTCTGTATGTTGAAAACAAAAACAAGAGGGGGCTGTTGAAACGATATTGAACCCACTCTACAATAATTAAGAGTTTTGTATCACACATTCTAAAACCACGATCAAAACTGTAACACAATAAGTACAGAAGCAAAAGTGATGACATACACAGCTAGGTACTTCAAGTATATACATACCACGAATATATGATGCATCGTACTGTGGGCCTTCCGTTAGTTTTAAAAAAAAGCACGAGGTTTTGCGCGTTAAAACAAGGGAACTATAACGGAAGGCCCTCTGGGCTGTAAAATAGCGAAAAATTTCAAATACCTGAAACGATCAACGAGACACAAAATAGAAGTACAATTACCACTTACTTACATAATATTATGTACTCTAATATGTACCAACAAGAAGCCTCATAATTCCATTGAACTCTCTCTCTCTCTCAATGCAGCTCATCGACGCCTGGACCCATCTCGATCACGGTCTAACAGTGTTCGAATCCGTTTGGCGTCCCCAGCCCTTCTACCTCGCTGTTGCGTCCTCGTCCTCTCCTTCCTGGCAGCATCCACTTCACCAAAAAGCAGCAGATTTGGACGATGCCACATTTCGTGATATAAATTCCAGTAATGAAGTACTTCGTGATTGGGTGACGGATTGCTTATCGGACCTTGCTACGGACAACAACGACGACACGTACGATGAAAATGGGAACACCTATCAATTGCAATCGGAAGCCTTTCAATCAATGCTAGACGTTCTACAAGAGTTCCCTACTCCCAACACCTCACAACAGGCAAACGAAAGAAAAACCTACTCAGGACGGACACAGCCACGAGAAGCCAATGGAATACCAGGACGTAAATGGGAACAAGTGGAAGCATTCACAAAGCTTGTACCAAAGGGAAATAACAACCAGTATCCAATTATCGACTGGTGTTCGGGTAAAGGCCATCTCGCACGGTGGATGCATCATTCCAGTAATGCAAACGAGAGTAGCTGCGGCTGCGGCTGTCGTGGCCGGCCGGTACACTGCCTAGAAATTGATTCGAAATTATGCCGCGCCGGGGAACGACTTACCAAGAAACAAACCACGATACCCACAAACAATGGAGTGATGTTTTACGAACACGATGTACTCAACGATGCATTGCCATCGATACTGCAAGGCGAGAATTTTACGTATACGGCCCTGCATGCGTGTGGAGAACTGCACCGTACGGCTCTTCGAGTAGCCGTCCAGAATCGAGTGAGGGACGTTGTGATTGCACCCTGCTGCTACGAGAAGCACTTTGGAAGGCATGATACTGCCGATAATGACAATGATGGGTTGTTGTTCCAGCCGCTATCGACGGTTGTGAAGGACCGCACGTCCCTTTCGATCCATCGAGAGGATTTATTCTTGGCGGTTGCTGACGGGGTTGTTACATCCAATGCCAAAGAGGCAAACGTGAGGGAGAAGGAACAGGCCTGGCGGTTGGCATTTGAGTTATGGCGGAGAGATCAGGATCAGGAAGTGAGTCACAGTCAGTCGTCGTCCGAACAACACCTCGCCGTCCCATCCGCACCCTATCGCATACTCGCCGACGACAATTTCCCTCTATTTGTACACCACTGCATCACATCCAAAGGCCGAAACTCAGTAAAACGAAGCAGTCTACTGCCTGCCTTTACGGCAGCGCTGCTCAATAACGCAAAGAAATCATCTACTACTCAGCTAGCCGACAACCACCACCACCTCGACGAGTATGCCGTGAAAGGTGAAGCACTTCAACGGCTAGTGGAACGTCAGGAACTGATCCGTCGTGCCTTCCAACGGTCGTTTGAACTGTGGCTTACGATGGATTGTGGATTATTTCTAGAAGAGAGTGGGTATACTGTGGAACTACAGCAACTTTGTGATCGGTCTATTACGCCGCGTAATGTTGTTATTGTGGCGCATCATTTGTAATTGGTGTATGTGTTGGACGACAGTTGTTAGGCACGATGACACCCTGCTTTTCGAGAATAGTTTGTTTTGTGGTGCAACCACTCATTACAAAAGTAACATGGAGGGGTGAATAGGAAACCCGACCACCGGACTTGATCTTACTATCGAAAGTACTACTATTAGCTGGTGGGAGTGGGGCAGTAATAGGAGATACTGAAGTAACTCGAGAAGCCACGAATCCATTTCGCTTTGATCGCTTAAGGACGAAGATCTGCCATTTACTTCTTCAGCACTGTTTCGGGCTGCTGTACCGGAATCCGTACTCAACACGTCGGTAGGTTCCGGCATTGATCATTTACGATACTAGCGGAAGGAGATGATACTAAGAACAACATCACCGCAGATCTGACGAATCTAATCATAGATCCCCCATATAATATGATAGTTGTTCAGTTCTAATATAACGATTGCTTAGTTATCTAAAAATATTAAGTAATCTTTATCTGTATGGGATTATGCTGCGAAAGTTCTAAGGTACATTGAAGATGATTAGTTTCTTAGTGACATAAACAAGATATCTGAACCAACCAAAAAATCTGTCATCATCTACTAGAATGAATACACATGCATTACAATTTGAGTTGGCTGTACCCAATTTTTCAACTCTCCATTACTTGGATTACTCACGGTAGAATGTCACTAATTAGGTACTGGATAAGAGTGTTGAACTGTCTCTTACAATACCTACATGTTGCATCTCGTCTCTTGAAGGAGGGGAGGAAATTAATGGTTGTATAATAGAATCTAGTAATATATCATACCTTAATCTGTGGTGGCATGTTATTTGTATAATCAGTACAAAATATCATAAAGAAGGCAATATACAAATATTGTACTAGGAATATGATGTTCTATGGGAATAGCTTTTCGTTGTAAAATGTGTATATTATTATGTATTAATTGATAGAGAAGGTTATCTGCGTACTATATTATATGACCGCGCTGGAATGTATATATCAATCCTGCTGCGTTTATACGTGCCACCCTCCCCAACCTCAATTCTTTTCTCGTTATTTTTAGGAAGAATTAGATTTGTTCGACATCATCATCAGTGCTCAAAAAGAATAGATCATTAGAAATGTCAACTTTCGTTTTTGGTTTGACGGGTTGTACGTACGAATCAGATACCATGTACGGTTCCACGATTGCAGATAAAGGGAAGACTGTGGATGGTGCAGTATTCACGATACGGACGGTAGCACCAGCACTCATGTCAAACATGGCTGGTGTATCAATCACAGCAAAGAATGGTTGATCTAATCCATTCTCTGAAAAGATATCAACAACCTGTTTGTTATCATTTGTACCTTGAACGAGTTCCACACGTGCATGTAATGGACGGCCATCAGTTTGTAGTAGGATCTGGATCGATTCGACGGTATTTTCAAATTGGAATGATTCCATACCATTGTCACCATCTACCTTGTATGGTTCACCAAGATCAGCTAATGCTTGTACGACTGCACCCTGTCCAGCTTGTTTATTACCACCGGCCTTTACATCCTCGACGTCCGCCACGACACAGGCACCAATAGGGAATTCCATCGGAGACATATTACGAACGGCAATAGAATTGTGCTTGTTGGGTGTTTCTAATACAGCCGAAAATGGATATGTGTTACCATCATCAGAGGCAATTTGAAGTCTCATTGGTGTCGAGTTGGGTCCCTGCCATACCTCAACATTCGCCGATAATGGAACACCTTCGTTGTTGATCATCACAGAAACACGATCGACGCTGTCATTGCTGATGTTCCATGTCTTTAAACATTTACCTCCCTGGATACTCTTGACAGATTGTGTACCAGCCAATGATTTGAATGCACCACGGACAGCTCCTGTATGACGGACAACACGTGCTTTCTTCGCCGCTGATAAATCAAATTTCTTCGATCCACCGACCTCTGGCTTAGGTTGTTCTTGTTGTTGTTGTTGTTGTTGTTTTTGTGCAAGCGGTTGGGCAGTGTTCTTCTTCTTGTTGGGAGCAAAACCTTTCGCAACCTTTTGCAAATCCTTGAGGTCATGATTGACAAGTTTCTCTTGTTGAAATTTTTCACCTTCGTTTCTTTGGTAGTTCAAAGCTGTGTTCTTGAATGCAACATTCTTAGGAGCGAAAGCCGAAACGGATAGTACCTGTTGGGTGATGAAAAGAGCGAATAGTTGATTAGTAATCTTCATGGTGGTAGTATTGATTTGTTTTGGAGAGAAGGTGAATATAAGAAGTGTTTGTTGAGTTGTTCTTTTTCGATGTGAAAGAAATTTAGATTATGAGAACAATACGGTATAAAGTGCGGGAGTGTTTTAGGAATGATACCTTTCACTGTAGTATACACAGTGCTAACATTTTCGAAATTTCGAAAAACAGCGATAGGAAAGAAAAGATATGAACTTTAATTTATAAACTGACACACAACGACTATAAACGAATTGTTATTTTTACGCGCGCGAATGAAAAAATGAGTGAATTTGACTCGTTACGCTCTCATTTATTTAATATAGAAAGAGAGAAAGCAAAAAATGAGATACAGTAACGACTTCTTAATGAAGAGTCCGCCAGCCAGTACAACGATTATTTTAGTCGATTGAGTCGAATCAAATAAACTCAGTTCACGACTGGCTTGATTTTTGGCTCCCCTTTTCTTATTTTTTTACTATGAAATGAATAACCCCTTTTCTAATCCCAATTTTTATCATTTTTATGTGCACTTAAGAATTGAAATAGAAAATTATCACATCATTATGATAATGGGAATGAGAACACTGAAATGAGAAGTGTAACACTGAAGTGAGAAGTGTTGCTGCTGTATCACACATTATGAAGAACGATTGCATACGGAAAAGAACACAGGTGTATTCGTAAAGAACAAGACTATACAAGCAATGTATTCGTATTTGATCGAGCATTTCTCTGTTCGTGCATGCATTTCTCATCGTCACTCACATCAGATTAAAAAACCCATCTACTATCACATCACATCACACAAATACACACAAACACACAAACACACACATACAAACACACACACGCACATACACGACAATAAAATATAAGATAAAAATCATGTTACTGATCCACAACACACAAGTAACGTATTCGGGTGATCACGAACTCGCAATACTTCATTTTGCTACTAGTAGTATCGCAGATACAAAGCACCTTTTGATTGAATTTCTTATCACCGGTACTATATATCAAATCAATATGGATTCTTTCATGCAAAAGTTACTTCTTGATAAATTGTTATCGGCAGAATGGAACGATATCAATGAAGTTGTAGACATTATTTGTCCTCTACCTGTATCATCAGACGATGATGTAATCTCTACCAGTGTGAATGCAAAGGAGAAACTTATTGCTGCTACCATCACTGCTCCTAATGCTGATATTGGTACCTGTCGTGCTTCAATAAGTTTGTATCATCGTCCTCATCGGCTTCTTTTTGTTGATATTCTGACTGACAATGCTCTTGTTTTTGCAGAAGCACGTCCACATGTATTTCGTCAAACGGAAGATAATCGATGGGATGCCATCCATGATACTCATAATGATAACAATGACAATGACAATGTCAATGACAATGATAACAACAATAACAATGACAATGACAATGGCAATAATAATAATAGTAATGTAAGTGATCTTATAAGGCGAGAAATAAGTGATTCAAGGTTGGTAATAGCGGATAGGAGATGGAAACAACAACATCGTGATTTTAGGCGGGGAGAGAGTGACTCAATGTTGGTGATACCGACAAGGCGTTGTTCTTGATTTGATGGTGGGGCTTGCAATCAAAAAAGATGAAGGGCACAACGATGTAAGTACTAATGGTCTCAGATCGATCATTGAATAGTTCATCGACAACGACAGTAGTAGAGCAAAATCTTAATGACGATAATATCTACGATGACGACATTAACGTCAATAAAGCTTCTCTATCATTTTAAATATACAAGTTACTCTATTAGATGTAGCTATTATGTAGTAGTATCAGCAGTAGTGCTTAGATAGTGAAATCATCTCCAATGGATATCATATCGCATTCAATCAATGGCGAACATAGTAAGTAGTCGAGCTCATCCAGATCAATCATAATATTACGGGATATTTGATATTGTGTCTTTTGCTGCATTTCCTGTTCACGCAAACGTTGATGTTGCTGTTGCTGTTGCTGTTGATCCTGATGCTGCCGTTGAATCTTTTTTGCTGTTTTACTTTTACTGCTAGATAAATAATTGCTTGCAAGTAAGTCACGAAAAATATATCCGACTTTTCACGTGCTACGTTGTTACTAACCTCAAACCATTGCCCGTTCTTAGTTTGACGGACAAATGCAATTCGTCGACAACGTTTTCCACCACAGTTACAATCGCCTTCTTGACATGCTGTTCTAATAAGAGCCATTACTTTGTCCACCAATCGTGTTTTAGTAGCTTTGTTTTCTTTTGCTGTTGAATATTCTGGTAAAAACGAACTAGCAATAACACGCAGTCTTTGATTGCCAACCGTTTCTCTGATCTTTTTCCCGCGTCCAATAATTACAGCATACGATGAGGGGTCGAAATCATGCGGAAGTTCTCGCTCTTGATCATTCTTATTATTGTTGTTATTAGTATTTTTTGAAGACATGGTTAATTGTTTTGATTTTCAAAATTTAATTTTGTAAGCATGAATGTTAGGAATCGAATTGAAACTGAATAAATGAATGAAGGTAGTATCATCGAACTTTTCTAAAGAACAAATTGGCACGATTGTTAACACGATCACACACTGCACAGAAAAAAGCTAAGAAAAGACGCGCTCACATTCTTGCTTTCACTTTTCTTTGCGGGTTTCGATCATAACCAGCATAAATACTGCATCAGAAAGGGCACATATGATTTTAATTTTTATACTCCCTTCTGATCAAAAAAGATTACGTCGTTCTTTGGCCTGTGATGAGTATTCATTCGTTGAATCAACTATAGCTGAAACTACGATATGACGAAAACAAGGCTACGGTAGCTATCAAATCAAATACCGTTATAGTGTAGATGCAATAAGTAAAGCAAGTTCAATTCATATTATTATTTATTTTTAAATTTAGATTCTTTACTTTGAATGAAGATTTTTCATTCGAATGAACTAGAATCGCTGCCATTAACATCGCTTCCATTTCATTTCCTTTATCCGTACCTCCATACAAACGTTTACATATCTCCAACGGTGTTTCAGTAACTAAACTGGTATATTTGTTAGTCTTTCGTTTTCCAGGGGCTGGATTACATCCGTGATCCAATAACAATTTCAGAGCTAGTACTCTTCCATTTAGTGTCGCCCAATGTACTGCAGATCGGAACCAACGATCATAAAAGTTGATGAAATGTGATGGCGGTGGCGGACCATCGATTGCTCCTCTATACGGCGTCTGATTATTATTTCCACCACCACCACCACCACCACCACCACCACCAACGTAACTGGATAGACGACATTCATTGATGACGTAATCAATTATGGCGATGTGACCAGCCCGAGCTGCAGAATGCAATATGGTCTGTTTGTTAGCATCTTTCATCAACAATGGACAACCAGTATTTAGTAGTGATTTTACACATTCCAACCGACGTTGGTCCTCTGCGGCTGTACCTTCAATTCCATCGAGACCACCAGCTGCTAAATGGATTGGAAATAATCCGTCTTGGTGAAAAAAGAAAGAAGGAATATGGCGAAAGAAAGGATATATATATATATAAGACGAGGAGGATTTATTAACAGTGCGTATGTGTTGTTCGTGGTACTTCACAAAGAAACTTACTTGTATTTGGTGAACGATAATTGGCACTGTGACGTAATAGAAGCTTCACAAGATCGGCATCTCCTTTGAAACAAGCTAAATGTAATGGAGTAGATTTGAATATTGCTCTTTGTTCAATTTTTTTGGAAGTTTTACCAATTCTACCATTATGAATTCTATAATTTGGATCTGCATTCAGGTTTAATAAAATAGCAGCTGCTATGGTAGATTGACCTAACGTTGTTGCTTGTAGTAATGCATCATATAACAAAGCCTGTTCCGTATTATCATTGTCATTGTCATCTTCTGCGGTTGAAACGATGGCGGTGTCTGTTGATGACTTTGTTGTTGATGATAATGATAAAGGATCATCATTATTATTTGTTGTTATAGATGTCGTCAATAATAACGATGATGAAGCTAATGATGATGATGTTGTTGGTTTTGGTTTGATACCACATTTGTCTAATAAATCAACATACTCACCCAGATTACGTACACGTAAAAGACTTGTGGTATTAAATGGTTCTGGTAATTGTCCATACCCGCCACCAATCCATCGTGAATTAGGAATCTCCTTGAAATGTGCATATATTGTACGACAAATAACTGTTGCTGATAAGGAATCACCACCTAACATTGCAAATGAGATTGATGTTGTTACCATTTGTTGTTGACAACGTTGTAAATTCAAATATTGTATCAGAATTTTAGATACAATATTACCATTATATCCATAATCTTTTAACAGCATGTTACTATTATTATTACTATTCAATATATCACATGATTTTAGATCTGGTAATCCATTTCGACTGCGTTTCCCTGTTCGTGACAATGGTAATTGACGTATACCAACAAATATTGATGGAATACTAGCATTCTTTAATCGTCTCGAACATTTGATTCGAAGGAATGTCCATAATGGTGTTCCACCATTTAAAATAATTCCTGCATTTGAATTTGATGATGACAGTTGAAGTTTATTAAGTCCGAATCCCAGTTCCTTCCATACTATATCACTCAATACACAATAGGCATGAATATATTGTGATTCTTTTATTTTAATAACTCTGGTAAGACAATCTAAAATGACGGGACAGTAGTCATCGTCATCGTTATTATTACCAATTATGGTGGCTTCAATTTCATCAAGTTCAATACGGATACCATTCATTTTAATCATCCCTTCTTCACCAATAATACGACCTATAATTGTCAGACTACCATTACTATCTATAAAACCACGATCACCTGTTCTATAATAATGTACTTTCTTTCTTACTACTACAGCCGTCACTCCATCCTCTTCCTTCTCCTCCTCCTTACCGTCGACAACTTCTTCTTCTATTTCTTCTGTTACAAATTTATTCTTTAAATCTATCCGATAAAGATATCCTGTATGTCTATCCACTTGATTCCCGTATAATATAATTTCACCAATATTCCTATTCCCACTATTAGTTTCATCTACTGCTGTATTAACAACATCAATAAGTGCATCTTGTCTATCTTCTTGACATATACGTATCTTTGTTCCTTGGAATGGATATCCAACATATTGGCCGGAATTTCTATTTATATTGTCATTTTGAAATACTTCACCACAAGTTTGATAGACACAGGCTTCTGTGACACCATAGGTTGCTAATAATCGACAACTACCACTTGAACCGTCGTCGTCATCTGTACTAGTAGCATTGTTATCGTTTTGATTATTGTTTTCTTCTCTGTTGTCGTTTTTTTCGTTACTATCGTCGTCATATCTACTACTAGAAGGACATGACGAACGAGAACTACTAGGTCGTTTACGTGCCCATATGTTTATGATACTTTTGGGTATTGGTTCACCACCTAACACAATACGTTGTAAATATGGAAATTCTTTTTTTATATTTATCATTGATGGTAAAGGACTAACTAAACTCCATAATGTTGGTGTACATAGAACGTGTGTTATTTGTAATTGTTGTAATGTATTCGTCAAATTAGACATTAGTGTAGAACGTGGTACAAGAGCTAATGTTGCATTCCCTAATGTTTCAAATGTTGCTAGAATATCAGAAAAACATGGATCAAATGTCAAGGAGGATGCTAATAAAACTGTGGATTCGGTAGTTATATCATGTGCACTATTCTTAGCTTGAATATACTGTAATAAGGATTTGGTAGATGACATACAACCCTTTGGATAACCAGAGGAACCAGATGTATATACAATATGTGATATTCTACTAGTGTTATGATACGATGAAGTTGATGTTGACGTCGATGATGATACTAATTGATTTTCTTTATTCTTATTCTCGGATATTATTCGAAGTTGAGTCGTTAATTGGGATAGTATTCGTTGTTGGATACTACTACTACTACTACTATTGGTAGCTGTTGCGGTTGCTGCTGCTACTGCATCAATCATGAGTTTACTATAAAATAATGGTTTCTGCTTAATATGTTCTTTCTTTGTTCTTTTACTGCTGTTACTAATACTATTCAAATCCAAATTCAACGATGATAATGACAAATCTTCGTCCGATAATGGTACTAAATCTTCCAAAGTGGTGGTCAATGACAGTAATTTTTTTCTTGCAGTTGTTACTAAATGCACCAGATCCAACAATCTTGTATTTGTATTTGTATTTGTACTATTGCTACTGCTATTGCTACTGCTACTGCTGCTCTGTTGTTGTTGTTGATTGTTATCGTCGATCAAGTCCTGTAACTTGTCGCAATCTTTATTACCTGGACCTGTTGTTAAAATAAATGTAGGATTCGTTTCATTCAAAATATGTTGTAATCGTTCCATCCCTTCTTCTGGATCTAGTAATACTAATACCACATACACAGAATCGCGTCCGTTATTATTGCTATTGCTGCTATTGTTTGCTTTTGATTTTGATTTTGTTGTCAAATTTGTCAAAGTCCAAAGTAGTCCAATATAATTTAAGGCATGTACCACTACTACAGCCAGTGGTAATAGTGGCCCTTCTGGTATTGCAATTGCAATAGTTATATATTGGTTAATGTCTTTGTTGTCAGTGTTGTCAGTGTCATTGTCAATGTCGTTGTCATTGTCGTCAGTGTCATTGTCGTTGTAGTCTTTGTCACTGTCAGTGTTGTCATCGTTGTCATCGTTGTCATCGTTATTGTCATTGTGATTATTAAATTCATATTGAATCTGTTGAATAACACCTGCAGCTAAAAGAAATAATGTTTCATAAGACACTGTGCTTATGCTGCTCGTGTTCGTCGTCCCATCATCATCATCATCATCATCATCATCATCATCTTTGTTGTCATTGTCGTTGTCATTGTCATTGTCATCAGCAGCAATAAATGGACGAAATAGATCAATTATTTCTTTACTCCAATAGCAGTTATTATTATTCTTGTCATTCTTCTTATTATCATTCTTCTTCCAACATATAGCGGTACGATCCGTCCAATTAGAATGGGAATGGGAATGAAAATTATCAGAAGTAAATGACGATGATGACGGTGATGACGGTGATGATGATGACGGTGATGTCGTCATTATTTCTTTCTTAAAAATAACTTGTACTGTACACTCTAGCATACACAGGGTATAAATACAATCGATCAGATCAGATCAGATTTTTAGCTGCTCTTTTCGGTTAATACAGCTTATCTGCTTATCGGTAACGTTGCCGATCGATTTACTTTGTGAAAGATTATTTATTTGTTATTTGATTAGGATTTTGACTGATTGATTGATTGATTCGATTGATTCGATTCATTCGACTAAAATTGTGTACACGTCCGTCCGACGACCAAACTTTCTGTACTAGCGACAGTACTGTAGATTCGATTCATTCGATTCATTCATTCAATCGATTGATGATTGATTTTCTAGATTCATTCATCCCTTCGTTCCAATCGCTTAACAACATTAGTATCGTTACGGACGGAAGTACGACTACTGCAGACTAGCTAGCTACTGTAGTTCTGTAGTCGTAACTGCAATATAGTAAAGAGAATTGGTTCTTCCTCCTCTAAAGGACGTAGAAAAGAGGTTTGGAAGGGAAAAGGAGAATATATTATATGACTTATACTATCGCTGCACACTCACAGATAACAAGATGACAAATAATTAAAAGTGGTGAACTACATTTTTATTTGTTGTTCTACCAGTGCATGCCAATCATTGTATTATGAATACTATCGAGGACAGAACTAGAGTATACTAGAAGGGTGTATTAATTTATGGGTACGTACAGCAACTATTATTTTGATTATTCGTGGAATAGTAAATATATATTTTGGTGGGAACTCACATTCTTTTTGTTTCATTCAAATCTTTTTCTTGGCAACTGCATTATTTATCATCCAGTAAAACCATTATCGTCGTCGTCGTCATCGTCGTCATTATTATTATTGTCAAGAACACCATTATTATCAGTATGATCTTGTTTTTGACGACTACGCAGTGGACAGTAGCTATTCGTGGTAGCAAAGATCGCATCAAAGGCCGCTCCCATCCGTACATATTCAAACGTCGTCTCGTCCTGTAGTTCCTCGTCGTCGTCATCCTCCTCTAGTATTATTCTATTATTATTGCCGGTGAGATTACTGTTGTTGTTGATGTTGTTGTTGTTGTTGTTGTTGTTGCTGTGAGAAATATGTCTACAACGCACTAATGAAACCTTGACAATCCCGGGAGGATGTGGTGGCGATAGACAGCACAATGTCGTGTCATTGATGCGTTCACATGGTACCGACACGGATCCAAATCGTACGTGTGGCACCCCACGATCATTACTATTATTATTATTATTATTATTATTACTACTACTAGAAGTAGTAGAATCGGCTGCTGCTGCTTCACCCGCCATTGTTTGCAGTAGTGGTAGTGATTGAGAAAATAATCCTTCACCATGGAGACGAATCAGTGTTCCACCCTCCTCCGGTCCCCACAAGGGAACGAGTTGGAGTAACCGTGGTAATAGTAGCCTTGTTGTCAAAGTAGGCAGAGGAGGAGCCTCCAATATTGTCAGCTGACAATCCACGACGACATCAACAGAAGCATTATTATTATTGGAATCGTCAATATTATTATTATGAGTAGTAGTAGTAATAGTATGACGCAGTGACGCGATTGGTGCATCGTCGTCAGCCCGAAGAGCCGTGCCGTCAACAGAGAGCCGTGCCTTCACATCCTGTTGCAATACTACAGTAGCATCATCCGGTACTTGTACCGGTATAATGACGTCGTCGCGACTGCCACCACTTATCTCACTTTCATTTTCATTTTCATCTTCATTTTCATTGTCATTGACACGACTATTACGACTACGACCGATTATGAGCCGTTGTCTTGCCTTTCTTTGAATAGTATGGTGAAGGGTGCGAATTGTCTCCTTATCCTCATCCATTATTAACTGTTCACGAATCACTGATGGTAACGGTCTATTACTGCTGCCGCCACCGTTGACAATTGTGGCGATTACTTCCAATAGCATATTATTATTATTATTTTATTATTATTACTATTATCGTATATACAGTGGATCAATCAATCAATCAATCAATCGAATTTATTATTTTTCTCTGATTGAAATTGAATCGATCGATTTTTAACTTACAACCACAACAACAACTTACATGCGTTACAGAGTGAAAGGACCGAGAAGCTAGTTGAATGAATCCTTGCTACCTCTCCCTGGAACTACTGTCGAGTTCTTATTGTTATGTGTCGTGCCTATTTCAGTCAGTACTGTACTGTACATTGGATTAATGATTTTAATGTTTAATGCTCATTATTTATTTGCTCATTTTTTGGTGAAGAAAGAGAAAAGATGATGTGGCATATGTGGCGCGCTTTTGATCGTGAATGTGATACTTGTAAGAGGGGGAAATTATGATTCGGGGTAATTTCGATTGAACAGAAAAAAAGGGAAAATATTTTTAAAAATAATTGAATTTTTAATATTTTTTAGGAAGCAACGAAGCGACAAACACTGATGGCAGCAAGCAACAGTCAACAACAAACCAAGGAGCGATCACAGGCACACGGCAAGTGATACAATTGGGGGTAGCATTGAGAAATTCTTGTGGCGGGCCACTACGGTAATACTTCTTTCCACGCGGGACTTTATGATTTGTGTTTCGGTTACGGTGCAATGCTTGTTAGTGTCGGTCCTCTCGGGATAGGCCTCGGCGATATTATTACCAGAGGTTTCCTCTAGCTAGCTTTTAGCTGAGCTATATAGTGATGCATCTTCTATATCCGAAGATCAATGATAGTATATTCGTATTTCGAATAATACTATTATTATGATCTTTTTGTTTTCAAACGTATGTATAAATTTTTGCAGGCTTGACCGGCGTCCGTGAAGATACCGTAATAGCTACACTGAACCTTCCGTTAGTTTTAAAAAGAAACTAATTTAGCTAAGAAATCAGTCGTGTTTAAATTTTTATTTTTTAATATTCGACTGAAAGGCCCTGTAATTAAAATAGCAAAGAATATTCCAAAACACATAAGAATATTCCGCGTAAATAATTATGCTTTCAAGCATCTAAATGTAAACGAAAAAGACAATACAATACAAGATGTAAGTACTGTAAGAACATTACTTGACTGTGTACTTATTACAATTGCTTTCTGTGTACTTACTACAATTGCTTTCATTGTCCTCGTGTTCTCTCTCCATTTCCACGTTCTTTGTATGCATGTATTTACCATAATATTATACCACACTTCTTCTCATGCTTTTTCCTCGGTGGAATATGAATACAAACTCCGTCTTTGTACTATCAGTCTTTCATCCTGACGGAACCTTCTTTGCAGAGAAGAAGCGCTAATCTGTATTTGGATCTAAAAATTGCATCTAGTACATAAGACGTACAATTGTAATACACATCATGAACAATTCTTGTTCTTCCCCCTTTCATGTATTTTTGTTGTTAGTTTTTGATTACAAAATCATCACACATAAAATTGATTACGGGTCTAAACCAAAAGAGCTCATATAATACCTTTCCCAACATACTATAGATATACTATTCATTCAACCTCATCATGGACGAGAACCAATCCCTCATCGCCTCTTCTAACGACAACGTTGGGAAACAGAAGAAAGGATTTGTATATCCTGTAGTGACTGTATTAAGCACCATCATTCTTCTCGGACTATTTTTCTACGTTGGAGAATATTGGGACAGTCATCGCGCTCGTGATGATGCCTTGATCTCGATTGATATGGCGATGTTTGATGATGAATTACTCCCTACCCTTGATGATGAATTACTCCCTACCGGCAGTCATCGCGCTCGTGATGATGCTTTGATCCCGATTGATGGATGGTGTTATGACCATCCCAATAATTGCATCATTCCTCCCGATCTGAGTCAACCGGCTTTTTGTTTTTGCTCTTCTTCGGATCATAAGGCTTGCTGGTGTCAGTCGGGACAACCCGGTGAATACTGCGATGAAACATCCGACTGTGTGATCCCGAAGGGATTGGATCATTCCGTCTGTCGTTTTGGGGGGGGCGATGCGCAGTGCCAGTCGGGACAACCGGGTGCACTCTGCGGACAAACTTCCGATTGTGTCGTCCAAACTGGATTGAATCACCCCGTCTGTCGCGAGGATAAGTGCCAGTCGGGACAACCGGGTGCACTCTGTGGACAAACTTCCGATTGTGTCATCCAAACTAGATTGGATCCACCGCATGCCGTTTGTCGCAATGGCAAGTGTCAACGGTGAGTACTGCAGACTATATACTATTATTTATTAGACCAAAATGTTGTCTTCTCGCTTTTTTGATTCTGTTTGATACAACCTCCTACTATCACTCGTAATATGAAATCTCTTACACAGCATGCCTATTTTCTATTCTTTTTATATAGAGGAGTACATGGTGATTATTGTGGCCAAAACAAGGATTGTCTATCACATTATTGTCGTCCTATTGGAACATGTGGTGGAAGTATTTAAAATTAAAAAAGCAAGATGAAGACGAAGAAGCAGAAGCACGAACGACATCCGCCGCCTCCGTCCAATCAACATCTGCGTACATTATCATAATCATTCACAGTAACACTTTATTTGGAATACGCATTACTCATATCCCTACTACTTACTATTTGTATAATTAAAATAATTAACTAATTAATTTGTGATTACTATGAAAACCAGTTTGCATCTTGTTATATCATCCGAGGTATGTATCATTCCGTATCTAATATTTCATATAGATGATTTGATCGTTCGTCTCCCTTATACCCGTATCGTTGGATTTTCCGAAAGTAGCACGATTTAATGAACACACACACACAACCATCCACCGAGCGACGGTTGTTGGGATATGTATATATGCATCGTAAAAGAAGTGTGCGTCACACTTTCACAATCTTTACTAGGAATTCAAATTCCGGGATCGATATGACAACAATAGTTTACCATGCAGGGGAAACCATTGCTCTACTACAAGAAGAAGAAGAATCATATCACGATTCGAAGAAGGGTATCACTACAATGGAGGATGATGATTCTTACGGCATGACGACGACGAAGACGATGACGTCGATTGACAACAACACCATCAACCAAATGTGCGTTTCTTGTTTTGAGTTGTGTCGATCATGACATCGATGTACACGATCATGCATGCGTCGGTACAGTGAAGGTATCAAGAAAGAAAGATATAATGTTAACGAAGTATTGGTCGTAGCAGCGGAGGTATTGAAAACGATGATTAACCTGGGTATATATGCTGTACCAAGAACGCGGTCAATGCACCGTTATCGTATATCATAATGAATAGTACAGAGATGCTGGTGATGGCCGTGACGTATGCGATTTCTCATGCCGCGAACTATATATAGCACCTCTGCGATAACATCTTCCGGTATGGGGATGGTAACGATGGTCGACTATTTATTTGATTGGGATTGATTAATTGCGTCCTAATCAAATCCTTCCACGAGTAATATACCATCTTCATCAAGACAGAATGTATGTCGTTCGGTATCAGTAAAAAATGCACCATCATTTAAACCAGGGATGGGTAAATCTATTGCTATTGCTGACTCATCGTCATCCTCGTCGTATGTTGTCAAAAACCCTGCATAACTACCGGATCCATTATCACAGCATATACCATCCTCCCATTTGTCCAGTATTTCAAAGACATAACAATTATTAAAAAATAAACATTCCACCAACTCCACATACTCCTCATTATCATTCTGATATCCCGATCCTTCACCAATAACTTCATTTGTAACTATATTTGTTAAAGACCATGATGTTTCAACAGGATACTTGTCTGTTAATAGTACCAGTGTAAAATTTACACTACAAACAAATAATATTGTAGGACTTTCACTAGGTAAGCCACTACTTGGCATTAAACTTGGTGGTGACACTACTGTTGGTGTAAGACTAGGCTCGTCAAGACTAAGAAAATCAGATGGGACAGTACCTATTGGTGACGCTACTGTCGGTGAGACACTTGGAGGATCCTCATCATCTTCATCATCAGAAGCAATAATTACAGGAGGTAAAATTCTACCAGTAATAGGTGATGAACTTGGAGATGTGGATTGTTGAAGATGTTGTTGATGAAAACCAACAAATAATAATAATAATATAAATACAAATATTAATAGAATAATAATAATTGTACTAATATCTTTAAAATTTGTCATACTACGACGACGACGACGACGACATAAAAATTGAAATTTCATTTTTCTTTTCTTTTCTTTTTTCTTCGTCTGATGATATTATGCTTGGTTCTTTATAATAATAATATTAATAGTAAGAAGAAGAACTCTCTCTCTTCCGTCCTCCTCCGGCTTTTACTTCATATTTACTGTAGTCTACAGTATGCATTTGATGTTGTTGTCGTTGTGTTTTGTTACAGCACTTCTGTTCGTTATGTTGGGTTGCTTAGGACATAGTAAAAAGTTACATGTACAGTACGAGCGTCGCTTCGCGCAAACAAGAACAAAGAAACAAAAGATTTCCCTCTTTGATTTGAAAAGATCTAGTATCAAAATAAAAAGCACAAGAAACACATCCAACTGAGTGAAAGCAAGCGTGCAGTACACGTAACAGCACAACTTTCGCACGAATGATAATTCGTGCGAAAATACATCAAAGATTCTCGCTTCGCGCGAACAAGAACAAAACAAACAAACAAAAGATTTCTTTATATTTGAAAAGATGTAAAAGCACAAAGAAACACACCAACTTTGAGTGAAAGAAGCGTGAATAACTTTGCGTACTGTACTGTACACGTAACAGCACAACTTTCGAACGCACGAATGAGCATTGAAGCGCTATTACTTGAAGGAGATTGTCGTCTTACTAATAATAGTAAAGAAGAAGATGAAGGGAATGATAATATTATAAGTAGTAGTAGTAGGACTAACAGTAAAAATACAAGTACACTACGTAATAGTAATCAGCACTATACGCGGTCAATGATAGGATTATGTGGTTGTGCATTATCAATGTTTTATTTATAATAATAAATGTATTTCCATATTCTGGTTTATTAGCATTGCATTTTTTAAATTCTAATACACAAGACAACAACGAATCCAACATTATTTATTATACAATAAATAATACTGGTCCATATGCTGGTATAAATAACATCATCATTTCAAATTGGACGTTTTGTCATTCTGCAATACTTTGGAGGTACTACGACTGATGGTACTAGTGCAACATACACTACTACTACTACTACTAGTAGAAAGTGGTATGAATTGATATTTTTAGGATCAATTATGGGTATAACTAGCATTATGGGATCTATATTTATGGGTTGTGCAACAATAGGTGCAAATTATTCTTAACAGCATAACATTTCTTCAATTGTACTACCTGTAATACAGGTATTATAGTAGTATCTGTGTTAGTAACATGATAAATTAAATTCCTATAATGATGTTTCGCTAAATATTTTGGTTTAAACGGCTGCTTGTATTCCAAAGCTGCAGGAGATAACGCTTCTGCCATCTTAATATACTTTCAAACTTTCATTTCGTTGTTCTTGTTAACAAAGGTGTACAGTGTGCTAAATAGTATAGGAAAATAGATCAACAGATTTGATAAAGCGAGATCTATTTTACGATTGAATATGTATAACGTTAACGTATATAAAAGTACTATCAAGACCTGGTAGTCGCGCTACATAGACAAACCAAGATTACTTTGAAGTAGATCAAGACTAGATCTGTGTAATAATGGAGAATAAACCTAACACTATTCAAGTGAGCTGAACCAAAATTGTATTGTTTGTATCGGACTTCTACTTGTGAACAAAATTGTATTGTTTGTATCGGACTTCTACTTAAAGTATAAGTCCGATACAAACAATACGACAAGAATAGTACAACTTGATAGCACGAATGAAAGAATAAGAATATACGCGCCACAATCAAAGTTCACGACTAGAGCTATCGCTTTTTACTTAATAAGAAAGCAAAGAACAAGGAATGACGCGTGCCTCGCTTCACAGTAACATGTGAGAAGAAACGAAAGAGAACACTGAATTAGAACACTATGCTCTCATAATTTAGGAATATAATGTATATCACAAAGGTAAAATAAGGACACAAAGTCAAAGTAAGACATATATTCTATAGAAATAGGCGCTTGTAATCAAATCATTTCAACACAACTAGCTTCATGTTGGCTTCTATTCGTCCTCGTTTTGCGAGCAGCAGAAAAGAAACAAATCCTATTTAAATTATGTGGATAAAGAACGAATTGAACGGCGTGACCTGCTTAAACGAAGTCTGCATGACGATGACGACGACGATGACTACCTAACGCATTTGCAGCCTACTGGTTCTCGAATTTCTCGGAGTGGTAGTAGTAGTAGAAAGACAGACAGCAGGAAAGAAAGTAAAAGCAGCGTGAATAGTGCGAGATCACACACTGATGCGCTATGCCGAACAATCGATGGAAAATTGTCATCTCCGTACATTGAAAACAGAAGGAAACATCGCACAAAATCAAAAGACCCGATAGCTCAACCAGTAACGACGACACCCAAGACTCACTCTCTTTCAAGAAGCAATCACTCTGCTGATGCATCGGATGAGACTCTTTCTAGCAGCAATCACTCTGCTGATGCATCGGATGAGATATTACCATCTCCGTACATTAAAAAAAGAAGAGAACATCGCACAAAATCAGAAGACCCGATAGCTCAATCAGTAACGACGATACCCAAGACTAACTCTCTTTCTAGCAGCAATCACTCTACTGATGCATCGGATAAAATATTACCATCTCCATACGTTAGAAAAAGGAGGAAACATCGCACAAAATCAAAAGCTCGATCAGTAACGGCGATACCCAGGACTAACTCTCTTTCTAGTAACAATCACTCTGCTGATGCATCGGATGAGATATTACCATCTGCATATATTAAGAACAGAAGAAACCATCGCATAAAATCAAAAGACCCGAAAGCTCAACCCAAGACTACTACTTCTAGAAAACATAGTAGCGGAAGAGATGATGACACAAGATCAGTAAATTCGATTGCTGAATCAGCAGCGACGATGCCCGAGACTACTCCTCGATTGCTATCCAGGAAAAGAATAATCACTGCCCGAAGAACTTTGTCTACAAGGAGTCACTCTCTTTCTCGTAGCAATAAAAAATCAATAGACCCAATAGCTCAATCAGTAACGACAATACCCAAGACTACTACTTCTAGAGAACACAGTAGCAGAAGAGATGATGGCACAAGATCAATAGATTCGATTGCTGAGTCAGCAACGACGATATCCGAGACTACTCCTCAATTGCTATCAAGGAAAAGAATAATCACTGCCCGAAGAAGTTTGTCTACAAGGAGTCGCTCTCATTCTCGCAGCAATAAAAAATCAACAGATCCAATAGCTCAATCAGTAACGACGATACCCAAGACTACTACTTCTAGAGAACACAGTAGCAGAAGAGATGATGGCACAAGATCAATAGATTCGATTGCTGAGTCAGCAACGACGATGCCCGAGACTACTCCTCAATTGCTACCAAGGAAAAGAATAATCACTGCCCGAAGAACTTTGTCTACAAGGAGTCGCATCAATCACTCTCTTTCTTGCAACAAGCACTACGAGTATACATCGCACTCGCGTCAACTAGGTGATGTTGGTACAGTGATGACATCGTTATCGGCTCATCTGTCACAAAAACCTTATACCAGCGATAACGACGACGATGACGACGATGCCGAGTCGATACTAAGTAGCATTTTTCGGACATTGGGAGAGGTTTACGATGATTGCCTTTAGATGGTATGCATAGGATAGATATGAATCTTCGCAATAGCAAAGAAAATATATAATACATATCAGTCTTAAATTGTGAATATATACTGTATATATAATTAGTAGTGTAGTATTATCGTAAAACAAAACTCAAATTTCGCGTACTTGTACAATGTAAACATAATTCTCTTACGGTTTTTTCCTTCCTTATTATTTCGAACCTGCTACTAATCCTATTCTTACTGTGTCTAAATATAGTAGAATCGCGTCGAATGCGAAGAAACCACCATCATCGCCAACGAAAGGATCTATGCGGCATCAACAGTGTGTACAACTACTATTAGTCAACTATAGGTATCTAAAAGAACGACATAGAGTAGAAGAGATAACATGTTGTGATAGCATAGAAGAGTAAAAGATGATAAGTTTTAATTTTAATTTTAATTTGGTTTTGGCTTCTAGGCTTCTAGGCTTCTAGTTACTACCACTGATTGCACCAATTGCTCCGGCAGTTCCAAAAATGATTGCCTTTCGTTCTCTTGATTCGTGGCTCATACGATCAATCGCACACGCAATTCCAATGAATAGTAAAACATCTCCTCCTGCTAAGACGTCTAACTTCCATTTTTTGGGACACGGTTTTTGAACGCTTGCTAATTCTTTTCCACTAGATTCAAACGTAAAGCTTTTGGGCCAGTTTCCTTTACAAGTAATAGAGGAAGAATAACTCCTAGCTGTCTGGCCCAAGAGTTGAACTTCGTATCGGTTGTGCATAGTCATTTTACAACCCTTGCGGATAACTCTACATATTGGAACTGCAGTCATTGCAGGATTGGGTGATGAAGGATCAACACGGCATAATTCCATTGCACTTCCACCCATTCCACCGTATCTTTGTTCTTTCATACATAATAATGGTTCACCTGACATGTTATTGACAACAAGTTCGTTGTTCTTGAAAAGAACTGATCCTCCCATTCGAACCATCTGAAATACTGCTTCATTATTACTTAAAATTTCGGCATTACCACCTCCGAACCAATCATTCTTAATGAGGAAATCTGTTGGCGTACCATAGGTCAAAATTTGTTGTACAACTGATGATTCAACTGGTATAGCTTCAGCAACTGGAATTTGGTTTTTGTTTTGATTTGAGTAGAAAGCCATTGTGTATGATCGTATTATTATATAGTTTTTTTTTTTAAATTATTTTATTTTATTTGCTTTTTGTAGTTTAAGATTTTGATTTTATGAATGATTGATTCGACGCAAATAAACGAAGCATGAAAAATGTTCAGTTAATAGAGTAATGGCGTATCAATAAAAACGCACGGCGTAAAATTGTACAAGTACGACTACAAGCCGTAGTACTGATACTACTCATTCACGCAACAAAAATGCAAACGGTATTGGCGGATATCAATCAGTCTTTCCAAAAAATCTTTCGGCGTAATATTGTACAAGTACGACTAGTAACGTACAGTACTGATACTACTCATCCGCGCGCAAACGGTAATGGCGGATATCAATCAGTCTTTCCAAAAAATCTTTCTAGCTGTAGACTGCCGCTATTTGATTTCGCTTTTTGTGTTCTCGCTCGTCGGATGATTGTTGATGTAGGACAGACGGCGTTACTAAAAATCAAGGAATCGACGTTTAGACTATTTTGCTCTCTCCATAGAATATACAGGTATTTTTTTCAACGCGAGGTATCAAGTGTTAACATCAAGCGAAAGCAATTGTAATGGGAATATCCGAGGCTAACCCTCTGCCTGAAATCAGTTGATTATTGCAAGGTGTACATCTACAGGTGTCCTTCACTAGTAGATCGTAAACTAGATACGAAGAGCTATTCCCCCATACCCACTTTTACATAGCTCTCTCTATTCTAGATGTTTCTGCTCTATAGGGATCACTTTTACACGTCCTGTTTTTTAGTTTGAAATAGACCATGACAATGGTATCATAAAGCATGTTTTGAGCAACTGAAATGGTAGATACGAAACATTTATCAATCATCGTCTCATCCATAGGCATAGGGACGACTACCGTATCAATTACTAGCTTGTATTTCAATTATTCATGATCATTTTGCTCCTAGTAGGCGCCTCTAATTTAATTGTTGTCGAATTTCCGAAAAAGGGGAAAAATTACGAACTGTCATCGCAAAGTGCCATACTGCATCAAAAACACCCCATACGGTTCATCTTAGCTCAATTTTACCCAAAGTATCCGCTGAGTTTACTCCCATTCTTCGATATTGAGCATTTAAGGAGCTACAGACCATTCCTAATTCAGTCCACACAAGGTCCAGATTCAATGGAATTTTTATTCATAATTCATGCACTAAACCTAAACAACTATTTTATATTTTTAGAAAATGAAAGTACAGAATAAGAAAAGTATTATTTATAACTTCATTTTGTTATGAGACCATTTAATTTATCTTTCTACTTTATTTTAAAAAGGAGGACTAATCCTATAACCACTAACTAAAACACATAATCACAAACTGGGTTAATGGTAATTTTTTTTGAATGCCAACGATCATATATATACAGTAAAAGAAACACGAGAAAGAGACAGAACTTGTAGGCTTCGCGCCTACGAAAATTATGGCGTGCATTGGGTAGTTTTTCCACGTGCCAGTCAAAACGCTTGCAAAGTCCTTGGAAAGGTTTTCCTTGAGTAATAATATGACCATAAAGCCGACCCATTTCTAACATAATGACGTATAGATTAGCTAGAACATGCGCCAGAAAATAGAATAAACAACTTCGATCAAGTAAGTTGCTTTCGTAGTTTTGGAGCTGAAGACACCGATGTTTGTATCCCTTTTGATCTATGACATCAATGAATAAATCAGCTCCGAAAATAGCCAGAACCAACAACAACAGATTTAGAATATTTCCATCCTTCAACACCATTGACATAATCAACGGCGGAATAGTAAAGAGAAGTGTTTCGGCAGCGTTTGGAAAAGAATAATACGTGTACTCCGGAAACTGTCCAAAGAGAGCTATCGCCGTTAGCCCATCCGAAAAAGTGACAGGACAAGTCAAAGCATGATCCTGGCCAAAAAGGGTGAACCACCATTGCTTCTGGTACCGAGACAAGTCTACCTTTTGTTTCAGAGGAGACCCGAAGAGAAAAATCTACGTCTTCACCCCCTAAAATTTAGTTGGCAAATGTATGTATGATAAAATGATGAAAAACCATTTTTTGCGAACATAAGAGGAAAGCAAAGCGAAACAAAAACAGTCTCAAGAAAAAGAAAGGAAAATGAATAATCCTTACCTCCTGTTTTTGCGTACACCTTATCAAATCGAACAGGTGTTCGTTTGAAGAGAATGTTTGCTGTAACACCCCATGCAGGACCACCACCGTATAGATCATTGGATGTTTCAGCGATCTCAAACATAAACGTCAAATAACTCATTAGAATAGCAGCATGTTTCAGATGCAGATCCTGAGCGCGAGGAAATTTGACTAAACCAACGAGGCCGCATACATCGCTTCCTATAGTTCTCAGTTTGCAACCGTATCGAAACAATAGATCTGTATTTGGAATCAGATCATCATCAAGATTCAAGACAAAGTTGGCAGCACTTTCGTCAAGTCCACGATTTCTACTTGCCGAAGCTCCCAAATTTGTTTTGTTGCACCGAACCCGAATATCATTCCCTCCTTTTGATGAGAGGTACTCTTCAAGGACTGATTCACCACGATTCAAATCAATCGTTTCACGGTCGTCATTATGACAACCGTGTCGAATCAGAGGCATCACTGCATTGATTAGAGCATTTGGATTATCGATGATGATGATAAAAAGTGTTTGCATGTAATTTGGTACTTTTAGACAACAAATTTTCTCTAGATAATCTAAACGGACGCGGTAGGAGGGTACTACGACGTCGAGTAGAATAGCTTCTTTCAATTCTCCATGAGATTTCTCTTCCAAGTATTTTTTGATTGGCTCTGTATCTTTCTCCACAAAATCCTTCCAATTTCCGGAAGAAACGCACTTGTATCGTGCTGGCTCTCCACTAGAATTGATATTTCCGCCTGTTTTGTTGGAAAGAGTTGCTTCTAAGACGCATGGTGATGCCATGAATTTACAATACAAGCGATGCAGATACGGGTCAAGATCCTGGTTCACAAAATTATGTTGACGATGTTTTGGTATAAGCTGATCAAATATTTCGAAATGAGCTTTTCCAACACATGGAAAACTTGGGAACCGCGGAAAGGAAACATCATTCCACCACGGACAACCAAAGCCGAGCGGAACGTTGAGATGCTTCGCAATATCTAGGAACTTTCGATAAAATGCTCGATAGTGGTACGAGCATTGAAGTTCAATATCATCTCCTAGTAAAACAACCCAACTTGCGTTATTTTCCCAAGCAACTACAGCCATTTCGTTCCATACTGAGCAAATATTGAACGCCTCCTCATATGGCTGGTTCTTCAGGACATGGAAGGTTCGAAACTGTGGATTTGTTTCCAGTCGGGATTTCAGTTTCTGTTGGAGATACTTCGAGGCATCACTTTCTGCTTCATCTACGTCAATACCAAGTACAAGTAAATACTGACAAATACTGTCTTCTTCAATCTGATTGAGCAATGCCTCTATTGAGGAAACTTTATTTTTGGATTCTTCAATGGAATCACCGAGACGAAACGTCAATAGAATCCCTTCAATAGGAAGGGCAGGATTCGCATTTTGTATTCCTGTTTTTTGGAAAGCTTCAGACCAAGACTTTTCATCGAAAGTCGAAATAAGCGACAATTCGCGCGACCACTTGCTTCTGTCCGGAAGTTGTAGACGACTTAGGATACCTTTTTCCTCGAGATACTTTACTTCAGAATCGTGATGAACAGCTCTTCGAAAGATGCTTTTCTCAAGATTCACGCGTTGTTTATCTGTCAACTTAGCTTTATGTTCCAAATCGTGAATAACCCAATGCTGTAGTTCTGATGTCACGGTACATTTCACGTCTCTACTTGTGGCAACAAACTCGACCTTGATTCCATTTTCGAGCGCCTTTTGCTTTATAATTTCAAGTTCACTAGATGGTAGAAATGGGAGAAGGGCGAACCAACCATCGCAGATGATATCATTTTTCAATATAATGTCGAGAATCTCTTTCAATCCATTAGTTGAATACCAATCGCACACTAACTTTTTTGGTTGATGAAGAAAATCATTGAAATCATCATCTGAAAGAGGTGGAAAGACATCACTGGCTCGTAAACCTAGCTCTTTAGCTCCTCCTGCGAGAAAAGTTGTACCAGAACGAAAAAGACCGACATTTATAATGCATATTCTTTCTGTTTCCATTGTTTTTTTCTCAAGTACTGCCTTCATTTTACTAATCCAAACTATTTCCAGCTGTAATGCAGATACAAATACGTTTTTCAAAAATGTGGGCTTGAATCGAAATTGATGCATCAATATTTGTTTGTTAGTCAGGAAACTTGGTTTCACAAAAAAGGTGACCCGACGTTTTCATTGGTCTATAAAAAATTTCAATAGATTTTGTTGCCGTTTTCATTGGTCTATCAAAAATTTCAGTAAAATTTTGTCTCTTTGATTTACCGCAGGATCAGAAAGTAGTTCATCGAGCTTTCCTGTGGAACGAAAAGACAGAAAATTTGCTTGCGAAACTCTGGCCAGTAATACAATATTATTCCTGCACCGTACCGTACCAGTGCTACTTACTGTGCATTCTGAATTATCGGACGTTGTTACTGTAAATGTAAAACGTGGTGATGTGTGCTGGCACAACCGTAATGAAGAGGAATAGCATGATTCCAGCGAAAGAAGTCCCAAGGAAGAAGACGATACCATTGCCGACGGTGCAACTTATCGGTGCACAAAAGGCTGGAACATCAGCAGTTGCTGACTGGCTCTTTGGTAAATTCTATAGACCGCAAGTCTTTGGAAGTGAGCCATCGTATTATAGCAAAGAAGTTCACTATTTTGATAACTATAGTCGCTACGAGCAGGGCATAGAATTTTACGCATCACGTTGGGAAAATGCAAGCGACAGGAGTTTTACTCTGGATGCTACTCCTGATACATTACCTTTTGCGGAACGGGTTCGATCAGTGTATGAAACTGCAGGAGGTAAACAAGCCGATACAGTCAAAATGATTCTAATCTTACGTGAACCTATCTCGAGGGAACTTTCGTTGTATAACCACTTGGCCTTCGAATGCCGCTGCCTCGACATTCGGGAAAGGACTGCGTGGCACAATCAAGTTGTTAAGGACGACGGCTCCATCATGTCCTTTGATGATTTTGTTCATAGTAAATCAATACCTGCACTATCAAAATTAGAAGGACCAGGAAGATCGACCAGGCACGGATTATACGAACTACACTTACGAAGTTGGTTCAAGCTTTTCGAACGAAAGCAAATCCTTGTACTGAGTTATGATGAACTTAAGCACGATCCAACGAAGATTCAAGAACGAATCCAAAGTTTTCTCGGGTGTAAAATACCTGGCGCATTGAGCCGCTCAAACTCCAATAATAGCAAGTACAAATCAAATCACCGTCAACCGAAACAAAACAAATACTTAGTAGCATTTTCGATTCATTTAACGAGAATCTTTACCAACTCTTAAAAAAAGATCCAGCTCCACTAATGGAGCAAACGCCATTCCCGAGATTCTTGAAGCCCTAGTAGGTTATTTTTTGGATCAATATATATAGGTAGCATGGAATTATTCCAGCATGAGCTAAGGCTGTAACAGGTAGTCCCATAAAGAGATCCGAAAGCGATCGATCCTCCGAAACCATCAAAGAAAAATGCAAGTAACAATAAAGACTGAAGATAATGAACATGCACCATCACCGTGCTTGGACGATAAGTAGCCGTCGCGCATTTATTCTTTGTTTTATATAGCTGCTCATGCATCCTGTATTTTCCATCCATCCAGTATGTATGGATGAGTACACTCTTGCATTGCATCCTGCCAAACATAAGCACTTACTCACTCCTGCAATAATTCCAGCTTTTAATGGATGCCCTGCCGCCATCTTCTATAGCTAGCTAGCTGTGTGTGGGTGTAATTATTCTGTAATGTATGTGGTGAAGCTGTTGCTATTGCTGTTGCTGTGTGTGTGTGCTGGCATGGTAGCGCTGGTAGTGAGTAGAGTGCTAGCTGGTGATAGTGTAATAGTGACTTTTAGTACTAGACTTCTTAACCCACATCACAACCAGCAAACAAACATGCAGACAAAAACAAATCAGAACTTTATCTTTGTGGGATCTGGTATTACAGTACATAGGTTAGGTGTGCCATGCTATCATCACATTAACATAATTGCTTTTGCATCTTGCAGCATAGCAGTCACATCATCAACAACAGCCAGTATCATTAACAAAGGCATGTATACTATACTCATGGCTGCATAGAATTTTCTAATGCTGTATTGGCATCTCCTACTATTGTTGCAACTTGTGGGTGGGTGGGTGGGTGGTGTGGATGGATGGATGGTGGCTGTGCTAATGCATGTCAGTAGTAATGTTGAAAGAATGCGAAGGGCAGAAGAAGGATGGTTGGCACACAAGACGAATGAAAATAATGGAGTGATAGGCTAGGGAAACGATGACGAGCGGCGATAAAGGAACGAATAATAACTTTTTCTAGCAACCTAACTAAAAGAAAAAGGATAAGGTTTTGATGATAACTGCATACAATAATGCCCGTTCCATCCCCTTTCTACTTCTTTTTCAACAGGTAAACACACACGACGACACGCATATATATTTCTTCATTTACGATTGGTTCTTTCTCTCGATTACTAAGGTTGGTGGTGTCTAGTATATCACCACACGAAAAATAAGGTATGACAAAATAAGATGAATTGATTGATTGGATTCTTCGTAGTGTAGAGATGGCGTTATATTCATAGTCAATTACAATACTGTAGTAGATTGTGTTTCGTTTGTGCAAAGTAGTAGAAAAGAAAGAAAGACACGGGAGGAAGGTGTAATATTTTGTGAGGGAAAGAACGAAAACGAAAGAAAAGTAACGCCACAAAAACGAACGATCAACAAGGGACAGCACATACTACAGTACACAACAAACACATGCACACTGTCACGCCACATATATTGTACTGGAGTACGTTACGCACAGGAACAAATATTAAAATTATCGTACCTACTCTCTCTCTCTCTCTCTGTTTTATTATATATAAGTTCTTTCAGGTAGTCAACAAAATTCAATATCGGGTCGTTCCTTTGTAAGTGAATCAATATTTTCTTGATGTAGATCACTTCGGAACCAACGTAATGTTGGGACACTACGAACAAATTTAACGAGTGCCTCTTGTTTGATTGTATTTCCTTTTTCGTCTCTTGCCTTCCGAATTGATACTCTTTCAAGAGATTTGCAGCATCTGTCGAAAAGAAAGTACCTGGGATGGTTATCTAAGTTAATCAAGTCATATCGATACAGACCAACATAGAAAGTGCAATTATCCATGATCAGTACTCTTAAATTAGTAGCATCTTTCATATTTATACCATTTACCAAATAAATCTATCAGAGAAATTATTATCATTATTCGTATGATTCGGATTCCCAACATAATTCTCCATATTAAAATTCATATTATTGCATGTAATTTTTTCTAAACGATGACAATTCTGTGTAAATTCACGAATGAATTTACCGTTATCAAAATAAGTTCTGGTGAATCTTAGTTCGGTAGAAACAAAAAGCTCTGATAAATTTGGTAGCATCCGTGAGAGATAGTATCGGAGGTGAGGAGTCCCTTTGAGCCCTGAGGACGTCCACGAAATATTCAAAGATGTAATCCGATCCATTTGAACTAAAGGCTCACAAAAATCAGAATCATCAAATTGGTGCATATAATGCACCTTCATAGAACGATACGGTGTAGTTTGCGTATTAAGCTTTGTGTTATTATAGTCTGTTTGATGTTTCATTAGATTATAAGTAAATTCCTTGTTGAACCACCTTTTGTTAAAATAATTTCAATTAAAGGAATGAACTCCCATTCAATACTAGGTTGTGACAATCCTCGTAAAATTGTTTCGAAATCACTGATAGTGTTCTAAGCTCTTCTTGTTTCTTTTCATCGAAATAATTTAATATCTTGATACGTAACGATGCCGGTAGAGCCATCAACATTGATACATCAATAGGAGGGATGACTATTCGTTCCATCTCACATGGTGCTACTGCTACTTCTACTGCTGCTGCTGCTGCTTTTGCTGCTACTTTTGGTGTTGCTGATTTCAACGCAAGTTGTAAATATTTGAATATACTTTTTAATGAAACACAAAAATTATTGAATGTCCGAGCAGCTAACGTTTTGTTGGTTCTTGCTTTTGCTAAGTGATGTGCTCTTAAACGATTACTGAGAATGAAACAAAGATTAGTACAATCATCACCAACACCTGACCTATCAATATAAAGCTGCACTTGCTGTAAGTGCTCTTGTGCCACCAAGAAACGAAAAGTCTTGTCTTCGTTCGTACTCATTGCGCGCGTGCGTGTGTGTGTGTGTGTGTGTGTGTGTTGCTGATAATAGATAATTCTATACAGTACAGTAGTTGTTCGATGTTCGATGAAGCGGTGAAGTGTGGAATGGAGTGATGTGCACAGTGAGGAGTTTGTTATTGTTATTGTTGTTGTTGTTGGTACCGGTAGCTGGTATTATAAAATGAAGAATACTTGAAGTTCACGATTTCATTGTGCAGGCTTGGATCTTTTCCTGAATTGTTCTTCTTCTTCTCCTTCTTCTTCTTCTTGACGGCGAAAATCGTACCGATAAATAAAAGCTCTCATCAGAAAAAAGTAGAATGGCCCTTTTCTTGACATCACCTATTTTTTAGGATGATGTCAGACAACTATTTTATTCGTGGGATACCAATTGTAATCTCAACGAGCGATCTCCTTCAAAGTGTCAAAGCGTCAAACAAGACGATTTAGGCGTAGTATGACCTGAAAATAAGGTTATGGTTAGTTCAAGTAGGATGTGTAAGATACTGCATATTGAAATCGTTTAGAATTTTTGTTGTCCTTTTTTTTCGACATGTTTTTCAATTTTAAAATAAAGGGGGGGGGGGGGGGGGTGCGATTATTTAAATTTAAATATTTCGTACAAATTAAAGTTTTATCGATACTGTACATCCACGTACTGTATGAATGGAAGATGGTCCTGCTGTCCTAGATACGCTATTAGTCGAACGAGTCGATGATTCATTCGAATCGAGTACTGAGTCGCCGTGAATTGTTTTTATAGCGCGGCGCTTGCATGCACCCCACAGTGAGATACGCTAGTGGTCGAACGAGTCGATGCATTCGAGTCGAGTATGTTAATACCTTGCCTGTTTTAGGCCGCGCGCCAGTACCAAGAAAGTACCATGCACTAGTGCCGAGGGCGAAGCACGAGGAACTACGTGTCATGGTACTTTCTGGGTACTGGCATTAAAACTGAAGCCGAAGGCTGAAGTTTTATAAGGAAAACTGAAGCCGTCTCTTTAGGCTGAAGTTTTCCGTAAACAAGCGGCATAAATTGGGAAGGTATGAGCGTACCCGTCTTGTTACGGTGTTCGCAGCAAGGTACAAATACTAGTGCGATTGTGATTTTGCTAGCTACTATAGTAAATCATTGAGTTAAATTAAATTAAATTAGATTAAACTGTCTATCCATTTGCATTTACTGTATTGATTCTTTTATTTCTATTTTAATGCTTATTTCGTGAGATATTTAATTTAAATTTAGTATCGTCCGACAGATAGGTGCGTCGATTATTGAATTCACGACACGACAAAAAAATTATGAAAACTCAATATTTCATTATCTTGTATAGAACCGATCTTTCTTGTATGTGTAAGTGTTTAAATATACGACCTTAGCTATCTGTAGAAGTTCTCATTTTTAAAATCCCTCTATTAATAAAGAAGATCTGACGAGGCGGGTGTTGCTGTAGAGGTGCTTAAAAGAGAAAAGTTTCGTTGTCGTTACTTTGAATTTTTTAAACACGAAATTATTTAATTTTTTAAATTTCCTTATGTAGAGCCCATTTTTATACCAGTACCATGAAAGTACCAATGCGTGTTTTTAGTACCAAGGCGAGTGTACTTCAACGCGTATTATCGTGTAGAGAAAGTACCAATGCTTGTTTTTAGTACCAAGGCGAGTGAGCTTCAACTCATCAACGTGTATTATCGCGCAGTACCATGAAAGTACCTAGAATCACTGCGCTAGTCATGGTACCGCGCTAAAAACCCGTAACAGGACGGGTACAGTAGTCGCCGTGAGTGGTTGCATCAAATGATGGCGCGCGCTTGCATTTCGTGCGCTAATTGATGCAGCATTGAACCTTTCTTTTCGTTACTTCTTACCTCTTTTCTTAAAATGCTCTTTCGTAGTACTGAATCTACTGTACGTACAATCACGTAAAAATTCATACACGTTGTCGCACGCACTGCCTTTTGACTACCTGTTTTACGCACACGAAGACTTAATTTAGTTAGTCTTATGCTAAGCAATTGAACTATACCATTCGTTTTAATTACTCTATCAAACAACGAACTTATCAAGATGCAAATTTTCGTAAAGACCCTCACGGGTAAGACCATTACGTTGGACGTCGAGCCATCGGATACGATTGACAATGTCAAGACTAAGATTCAAGACAAAGAAGGAATCCCACCAGATCAACAAAGATTAATCTTTGCTGGAAAACAATTAGAAGATGGACGTACGTTGAGCGACTACAACATCCAGAAGGAATCGACTCTTCATTTAGTGTTACGTCTTCGTGGTGGAGTGTATGATCCATCTCTTGCGATGCTCGCCAAGAAATTTAACTGTGATAAAATGATCTGCCGTAAATGTTACGCACGTCTTCCACCAAAAGCTATTAATTGTCGTAAGAAAAAGTGTGGACACACCAACCAACTTCGACCAAAGAAAAAGCTTAAATAGACAGACATTGATTGCTTATTTTATTCATTCAATTTTACTCAATTGGATGAAACGATTTTTGACGTTTTGTCACGTTGGTTGATCAGTTGCCGAAGAAAAGAAAGAGAGAGTTAAGTTTGTTTTTATTTTACAATCGGAGAAAAGGAGGATTTCTTGAATTTTTATACAAACAAATTATTGAATCTTTGTAAAACACGGTAACTAGACGAGAGGACGTTGCAAAGAGAAGAAAAAGCAATTATATTATACGTCTATATTATATAACACAAAATCTAAATAATAAATCATCACTACACCCCATAAAGCAAGGAATTGTTGAAATCAATTCATCTATCTTTTATCATGCCTTTATTTTTTAGTGTGGTGGTATATATTGGACACCAACCTTAGCAATCGAGAGAAAGAACCAATCGTAAATGTCGTTTGTGTTTACTTGTTGAAAAAGAAGTAGAAACGGGGATTGTAACGGCATTGTATTGCACAGTTATCAAAATCCTTTTCTTTTAGTTAGTTGCCTAGAAAAAGTTATTATTCTCGTTCCTTTATCGCCGCTCGTCAGTCATCGTCTCCATATCACTCCACTACTTGTATTCGTCTCGTTTGCCATCCCCCCTGCCCTATCCTCTGCCCTTTCAACTTCTTTCAACATTAGTCCCATCCATCCATCCATCCATCCATCCATCCACACCCACCCACAAGTTGCAACAGTAGGGAGATGCCACCACAGCATTATAAAATTCTATGCATGAGTATAGTATGCATGCATGCCTTTGTTAATGATACACTGTTGTTAATGATGATGTAACTGCTATGCTGCAAGGTGCAAAAAGCAATTATGTTACTGTAATGATAGTATGGCACACCTGACCTAGTACTGTAGTACCTGCCACATCCCACAAAAATAATATTCTAATTTGTTTTTGTCTATTTGTTTGCTGGTTGTATTGTGTGGGATCAGAAGTCTAGTACTAAAAGTCACTACTACACTATCACCAGCTAGCACTCTACTTGCTATTAGCGCTACCATGCCAGCACACACACAGCAACAGCAACAGCAACAGCTTCACCACCTACCTTACAGAATAATTACACCCACACACAGCTAGCTAGCTAGCTAGCTAGCTATGGAAGATAGGTGGGTAAGGCATCCATTGTAAGCTGGCATTATGTTGCAGGAGTGAGTGCTTATGTTTTGGCAGGATGCAATGCAAGAGTGTACATATTATCCATACATACTATACTGTATGGAAAATAGAGGATGCATGAGCAGCTATAAAACAAACAATAAATGCTACAGTATCACCACCTGGCAGTCTTCATACTGTACAGTAAGTAGAGGAAGAAGATAAGTAGGATTTGGGGGAGAATCAAGTGCATCCTTACTATGCTCTTATGTTAAGTGTGATGGGGACATACCACTGTTTGTGGTACTCGTTCAAAAGATCCCCCTGAATGAAATCCATGTGTGTGCGTATTGAAGAAAGAAGTGGAACGAGGACATTATCATTAGCTACACACATGAGGTGCATTATGGCTAGTATTCATCCATCCATCCATTTCTCTTTTCGTTTGTACTACTAGCTATTGTAGTTATTGTAGACTTGACTTTTGCTAACTGTATTTCATTCCTTTTGATTGTCATCTCCCTCCCAACTCCAAATATGCTGCTTCACTTGCTCCTCCCCCCTCCCCCACCACCACCACTACTCTTGCCTTAGCTACTAGTAGCTACAATAGAGACACTATCCTTTGCATAGCAGCCAAACAGATGATTATAAAATATCATGCATGAGTATACATGCCTGTATGCCCTTTAGTTATTGTTGATGGTGGTGTGACTGATGGGTAGTAGGGTGCTACAAAGCAATTATGTTATTGTGGTGATGTGATGGCACACCTGTGGCATGTACCACTGTACCACTAGTAGCTGCATGGCAACCATCCATAAAAAGCATTCACTTACTTACTTGTTACAGTAGATAGAGTATAGACACACCATTACTTGCGTTCAAATAATTGCTACTACACCTACACAGCACACACTGCACCTACCATTATGAATAACCAAGAGTTTTTGTTGCTGTCAGCTACCAATAAGTAGTACGCAAGCATTGTGCACTATGCCACTCTACTCAGCCAACATTGTGTATTTGTGTGTGTGTGTGTGTGTGTGTGTGTGTACACCAGGCAGGTAGGCAGGTGCGTTGTCTGGTGTTGATGCGTGTAATAATAACTGATACATCTTCCTCAATCTCAAGGTTTTCCTTAGTATCACATCATGAAAGATCTCCCAAAGACTTTACAATGTACTTGCTTGGTTTGTTTGTTTGTTGGTTGATATCATGTTCAAAATAATTGCTACTACACCTACACCTAGCAATCATTATGAATAATCACAACTTTTTGGTGCTGCCAGCTAGCTACCATCAAAGTAGCACAATCATAATTGTGCACTACTCTACTCAGCCAGCAATATGTGTGTGTATGTATGTGTGTGTGTGTGTGTGTGTGTGGACACCTTATCAGGCAGGCAGGCAGGCAGGTGTGCTGTCTGCTTTTGATGCATGTAATAATAACTGATACAAGATGCCTCCTCAATCTCAAAATTTTCCCTAGTGTGCCAAGCATATTATGTTGCCTATTATACATACAAACTCACTGCTAAGCACAGCAGTGTGTGTGGCGGTGTGGCTTCCTCGCTTTTAAGGGCACCTGATAGACAAGAATGATAATAGACAGAGCATCAAACAGAAACAAACAAACACGACAACACATCAGACAGGACAAACAATCAATATTGTATTATATTCTACCGCTGTTTCGTTTCCTACTGTGATACGCACAGTACTCATCTGATTTCTTTTTGGATACGTCGTTGTGTTTGTTTACGATTTACATACCGTACTAGTATATCTTTGTCTTAACATTTCTTTTTCTTATTTTTATTTTTACTTTCTACTTTTAATTAAAGAACTATTTAATGTGCTCCTGTGGCTGGTAAACCTAACAATTGTTTCACCAAATCATATACAACAAGTTGTGATGTAATAATCATACCAACATGAACAATTCTTGCTTTTGTACCACGAAAGAATTCAGATACACCACCACCATATGGACTATTATATATATCTTTAACAACGGAATTAAAATTCCCAGGTTTATCATCACCACTATCATTTGTATTATATGTTTTTGTTAATATCATATCACCTGGTTGACTAAATAAGCATGCAACCACTGATGCAAACATGGCACTAAATATCGAAACAATCCATTTCACTTGAGTTGGTGATAATGAATCAATCTTACTGGATACTTCATATAAAAATTTAGCAATTAAATCAAATGAGACTTGTTTCCCAAATGTATATGGCACCTGTTTTGCTAACATCGCCCAAACACCGGACATCATAATAAAAAATCCATCCTGTTGGATAATACGTGGCAGACCTGTCATAATGTTTTCATTGGCATACGATGGATCTGTGACTTGCTTGATCCGTAATGATTCCATGGGTACTAATAATACAGCAGCCACCGAACCAGCAATAAAGGAGGCGAACATAAATGCTACAACTTTATTGGAACTTCCAAGTAATGCTAAGAAAATTGGTTTCATTACCTCATAGACACCAAATTTCATGGCACCTTCAATACCATATCCAAATACTGTGGGACCTAATCCATTTAATAATGCGGATGGACCACCCTCATCTTTATCACGACAAATTTGTACTGTTGCACCAATTAATCCTTTACCGCCATATTTCTGTGATGAACGGAAAGAAAGTGCGTGTGTGTGTGTGTGTGTGTGGAGGTTGGGAAGAAAGATCGAAAATGTGAGTTGAAAGAAAGACAGACAGACAGATGAAAAGTCAAAAATTCACGATCAAAATAGATGTGAAAGAACTCGTTGTTTTGATTGCACGTTGATGAACCAACAACACGACAAAACGAGATATTTGTTCTTTCAAAATTTCTTCTTTCCCTGTAATGACACAAAATTAAAGGGAGAAGCGACAGGTGGAATAATGATGATTGTATTGATGCAAATCTCTTCTTTTTTGTTTGTTTTGTTCTTTGAGAATCGAATCGACTTAATCGAATCAAGATATCTCAATTTCTGCTACCGAGCTGCTGCTACTACTACACCACGACGATTGCAATTTCGTACGGCCCACCCCTCCCTCCCAAATTTCTTTTTCTTCCTCCCGAGATTAAAATGAACTATTCTGATATTTTTTTCCTCTCTATCTATCTCCCTCACCATTAATTCTCGACTCGTCCATTCTTTTTCTAATAAAAAACACGTGTCGTGCATCTAATGTATTCTATTAAAGAACGTACCTTTGGATTTGCTTGTAGTTTAGTCTTAACAACATCAATTGGTGTTGTTATCCCGTGTGAAAATGCTGCACAGGTACCACCAGCTACAAAGTATCGATAATCCATTGCTTTTAATGCCTTCAATGCTGCTGCACCTGCTGATACTGATGATGGATTTGGTACAGCATTCACAACCATCATACTGTTGTTTGATCCACCAGAGAATGCTAACATAGTTGTTACAATCATCGTACTAACGACTGATCGTCGAGACGACGATGATGTTGGATTATTCATAGTCTTCATTTTTTTTAAATCGTTATTGCTTGCGATTGTTCTGCCAAATTGTGCTACTTCTTCTTCTTCTTCTATTGCTACTTTTATCTGTCTTTCTTGGTACAGTGATGATTATGGAGAATTATATGATGGCTTTTCTGTGTATGTTTGGATCATGAATGGATGTTGGATGGCAGATTGCAAGATCGATCGGCGGCTACTGTACCGGTAATCTGATGTCTTCTGAAGAAAAAGAGGGATGGATGTGATGTGATGTGATGGTTGTCACTGACGACATGCGTTGTCGCTTTGTCGTGGTTGCATACCTTACGGTAGGCGTCGCGTGGAACAACGAAGAATATTCGATCTTCTGTCTGTCTGTCTGTCTGTGTTTGTGTTTTCTTGTCTGTCTGTCTGTCTGTCTGTGTTTTGTCTGTCTGTCTTTCTGTCTGTCTGTCTGTCTGTCTGTCTGTCTGTCTATTAGATATCTTACTCGAAAAAGGGCGAGAGCCAAAAGCAAACTGTTAGCTCGAGAATTGCTTGAGCGCGCGCGTCATTTTATTCAAAAAAAGTTGGCTATGAGAAATGAGAGAAGAACACTGAAATGAGAACACTGAAATGAGAAGTGTAACATTGGCTGAGATATGAGAATTGTATTATTTGTTGTTCTATGAAGAACAATAGCATTCGGCAGAGATCAATGTTAGACGAGAGCTCATACAAAAGAAATGGGCTGTTGATCGAAACCTGGTGACCAACATTATAATACTATAATATAATATAATATTATATTATATTATATCGCAAATCGTATTTTAGATTTATTGTACAAAATAGAGCGCTCATATAAAGAAATCGGATGGGGATCGCGAACCTAGTGTGGCCAGTAATATTACATGAAATGGTGGTGCTACGGTATGTTGAAGATAAGATTTTACAGTTATTATTGTACAACGACCGTACTGTACAAAGAATTTTTGGTTGTTGATAGTGATCGCGAAGCGAAGAGAACCCTAAAAATCTACCCAAGTCACTCACTTGCTCACTTGCTCACTTGCTCACTTGCTCACTTGCTCACTTGCTCACTTGACACTCTCCACGCTTTTATGATGGTGGCTGTCGAAAAGCAAAATTCCATCACATTGCTTGCTTAGCGCGTTTGAATGAGAAACCATTTCCGACCAAGCAAAGGTATTCGGCAAAAAACAACAATTCAGCAGATTCGTCCCCAGCATACAGTACATTTGTCATATAATATTAATCTTTTTAAAACAAAATATCATCATGACAGCAGTAACAGTAAACAAAACGATCCAAGTACCAGCATCAGAAGCATGGGCAAAACTCTCATCTTTCCGAAACATCGAGGAAATATCTCCAATAATAGTAAAATCGGAAACTATTGGTGAAGGAGTAGGTGCCACACGAATATGTTATATGCCGGATGGAGCAGCAGCAGCCATTCATGAAACATTACACAAAGTAGAAGATACTACAATGGAACTACAGTATAAAATGACCAAAGGTCCTTTCCCTATTTCTGGATATGTCAGTGATATAAAAGTTACGGCGATTGGAGAGTCTAGTTGTACAGTAACGTGGGGGTGTCAGTTTGAAACGGATGAAGAAGCTAATAACTCAGCCATGATCGAATTATTTGAAGGTTTTTATCATGCGATCATTGAGGGCTTAGAAACTAGGTATCAAGATTACAAATTACAACAACGAAAGCGTTTTATTTTGGATATATTCTGGACCACTTTTTTTTGTTTTATTCGCTACATTTGGGAAACTAATGAGTTGACGAACACGTACAATTTTGTATTTATTGGCTTGTTGGTAGTATTTGTTGATAAGTTTATTGACTACATTTGGAAAACTAATGAGTGGAACACGCACAATTTTGCATTTATTGGCTTGTTGGTAGTATTTGTTGAAGTGTATTTGGGGGCTTAGAAACTAACTATTTACAAAACAAAAGGCGATTTGAGATTTCTATCTGGATCACTTTTTTTAATTTCATTCACCACATTATTTGAAGGTTTTTATCATGCGATCATTGAGGGCTTAGAAACTAGGATTCAAAATGAAAACAAATTACAAAAACAAAGGCGATTTATTTGGAATTTATTCTGGATCTTTTTTTTTTCTTACTATTCACTACATTTGGGAAAACTAATGAGGCAGTGGAACAAGTACAATTTTGTATTATTTATTGGCTGGTTGGTCATTCGTTTGTTATAAATTAAAAATAAGAACATGAGTATAAATCTAAGAATAAAATGTATAATGAAAAAGGTAAAATAAGGAAAACAAAAAGGTGAAAAGAAACATAACAACATTCTATAGAAATAGATTATCATACTACAGCGATATACGAACGTCCGTAAAACGGATCAATACATTCCAACATATATAATAATTGATGCAGTTAAAGAAGGGATCTGACAGCAAATAACAAAAGTCAAGTTACTGTCGACATTGCAGAGGAAACAAAAACAACAGGAGAAGAAAGGGAAACGAGGAGAAGAAGAAAGCAAAGCAGAGAATCGATCGGTACCACAATTTGTAGAAACAACGATTGACTGCATGAAGAAGTTAGTGAAACAGAAAGAAGACGATTGATTCCAACACAGCAGCATCAGTAATAAAAGAGCCATATTATTATTGTTATTATTGTTGCTGTTGTTGTTGTCCATAGTTATTATTATTGTTACTAGTATTATAGTTATTATATTCGTACTATCTTTTATTTCGCTTTTTCAATTCAAATCGTATCTTCGTATCGTATCGTATCGTATCGTATTGTATCTTCGTATTGGTATCTTCGTGCATAGTACTTGTCTCTCATGCATGCACCTCGGTTGCTTGCTTGTCTCTCTCCTCTCTTATAACGATGTGACTTGCTTCTTCTTTATCTTCTGCAAGGTGTATATTTGTTGAAATTTATTTGTTAACGCGAGTAGCAGACTGTAGTTTACCGCGAGTAAGTTAGACTTGTCTGTAGCACACATCTTTTTCATATTGCATTTCACGACGATAGCTTGCGAAGCAAAGAAGCGACGAGAGCGAGACGACAATAATAGTACCAACCATGATATAGTATGGAAGCAACTAAACACGCTACTACAGCTAGCATGATACTTCTATTATGGAAGCAACGAAACACACTACAGTACTACAGCTAAAGCAGTAACTTACTACATTGCTGATGATCTTCCTTCATTCATTCATTTTATTCGATAACGAATATTATATTCGACTCATACGATAAAACTAAAAATTCCAAACGTGGTATGTCATTAGCATTGGTGTAAAAAAATGTGAGCTACGAAACGAGACGACGTCCCAATAGCTACATTTCTTTTCAGCATTCAATTTTTCTTTTGTCTTTCTTTTATGTGATGATACCAGTATAGTTAGTGAAACGATCGAAGTGAAAGTGATAGTGAAAGTGAATGTGATAGTGAAAGTGAATGTCACAAGATGATTACTAGCATGCCTAACAATAAACAAAACATGAATAATAAAAAACGACAACTTCAACTACAGCTACATCATCCAAAGAATAATACACAACACCAAAAACAACAACAACAACAACAACATAAACTGAAAAAGTTTGTTCTGTTATTCTTAAAGATAATAGTAGTTGGATGCTTTACCTTGTACGTCATTAATTCCTTCTATCTTTTATTTCACCATCATCAACAACAACAACAACAACAACAACCTCAACACGATCAAGTATCTCAACAGCACTCCCGACAACAACCTCAACAGCACCAACAGTTACCTCAGCAACAACAGCGCTCTAGAAAAAATGACAGACCACTATTACTGTCGTCATCGAAATCGAAATCGTCATTGTCATCGAATTTAATTAACAAGACAACGACGTCAATGACAATGTCAACGTCAATAATGGAAACGAATAAGAAGAACGAGACAAATACAAAGTCGGATGGTATTATATATTTCAGATATGATCAAGTGGGTCCACAAATAGTAGAAAAAGGTATCGGTTCAAGTTCAAGTATTGCACCCAAAACACATTTTTTATCCTCCATACCTAAAAAATATCGTTTACTGACCTCCGACTTATTATTGGAGGGCGGATCGTTAGACGTAGGATTATCGTTACACGTAGGATCATCGTCAGACGTAGGGTCGTCAAAATTACCAGACGGATCGTTAGAGACAGAGAAGTTGAAGAAGAACAATCACAAACTTTTATTAGAAGACTATGCATCCCAAAAAAAGAATGTCTGGCCTCAAAAATTACATTTATTTGAAATGAATCCCTCTATTGCTAAATTACCGAATAAATATCGTCATGATCCAATATGGCACACTTATTTTAATAATTTGAATAATAATAAAGGTAACGGTGATGGAAATATGCCATTGTATGTTTCCGTCTATCGAATCACACATTGGAATAATTGTTATGATGGTACTATCAATGTAAAGATGTATGGTGGATCCTGGAAGAATGTAGGACTAGGCGGTAGCAACAAAAAAACAAGTAGTAATGTATCGTCTGTTATACCACAAACGGATTATTTGGGTTTAGCATTATTAGATTCAAACTTAAACATTGTCATGGATATTACAGTGACTTTACAGACAGTAAGTACAGTTACATTTTTTCCAAATTATAATGATTATCGATTATTTAATTTCAGAAAGTATGATAAGGACGGTAGTGGTGAAGAACAATTATATTTAACATCAGTGAATCATATTGCACCCATTGAATTATCATTAGTAACAAGTTTAGTAGTAGAAGAAGTACAAGACCAAAGCCAAGGCCAACAACAACAACAAATGCAATCACAATCACAACAATCACCAAGACCACCGAAGGGTTATATTCAAATACCAAATGCATTCCAGAATGATGTTGATGTTGACGTCACTACTAGTACAACCCCGTTACCACAATTCCAATTACAAGTGTTTATCAGAAAGTATTCTTCGTGTCCGATTGGTAAAACAATTAATAAACGTGCTCAAGCCTCCAAAAATTTATTATATTTTCAAAATACACATAATAATAATAATAAGAAACAAAATACAAATAATACAAATAATAATAATATCAGTAATGATAATATACAATTATTATTTCAACCCAGATGGAATCCCAATGAAGTTTTTCAAAATATCAATTTGAATGCAAAATGTAGACTACATCAAAAAGATACGACATTACAATATTCTACTACCTTCGATCCTCAAGAGCCACAAGCAAGAGAGAAATTTGAGACAGTCGAAAAATTATTCTATCCCACCTATCACTATGAGGAATTATTTGTACAAGATCGTGGTTCGGCATGTTGTATTGATATCTATGTGAATACTACTATTAATAGTGACACTAATAATACTACTAAGCACGAATATGATGAGAATCAGAATCAAAATCAAAATAAACAATTACAAAAACAAAACCAATTATTAAAAGTGGCGGTAGTACATCCCAAAACAAAATATCCGGGTAACAATTTGCCATTGGGTATCACACCCAATACTTATTTATCTAGATTTATCGCCTTTTTACCAGAAGATCCCTATACCATACTGTATAAATCCAATATGTTTTGTTTGCCGTATCCAACAATACGACGTGATGATGAAGAGGGGGGTGACAAGACCAATGACAATAATGGTAGTAATTTAAATCCATTAACCTATATGAAAATGATACCATTAGAATTTGGTAGTATGAATGAAACAGGCACAGCCTATTCTAATTGTCCAAGAATACATTTTGTGACCGGGATGATCGATAAAATTGATCATAGTAAAGATACTGATAATAATGGAGAAGACGAAGATAACAATAATAATGATAATACTAATAATAATGATTTCAATAATAATGATGGATCTGTTATATTATCCTATGGTGTGAGTGATTGTTTATCAAGATTTATTGAAATCAAAAAGTCAGAAATTATACGTATGTTAATTTAAGTTAAGTTAAAATACAAGAGACGAACAGTACAGTATTATAATGCGAAAACTCCAGTCTACTACTAGATCTAGCTAGTTAGAACTACAGTACAGTAGTTAGAGCTATAGAACATGTACAAGTATTATTAGTAATGACTGTATATACAGTACGCTTCTGCTGCTAGCTTGCCTGTAGTAGTGTATTTAGTTGCTTCCTAACGTGGTTGGTAGTATTGTCGTCTCGCTTCGTCGCTCCTAGGCTTCGCGCTATCCTATCACCAATTTTTTTTTGGTACCCCCTGTGTGTATCATACGTATGTCTTATATAAATCTTTTATAACTATATCCAGTCTTTATCTGTGCTTCGTTTGATATGATTCATTCATTCGACTCTACTACTACTATATAAGATGCTACAGTATTAGAACTGCCGGTACGATCGAGAGAGAACCAATAATCCTCTTATTATTTACGGTCTCGTCGTCGCCCTGCTACTACCTTTTTGTGTAGGATATATCTCAATCGTCGCTCTACTCTTATTCTGCTCATGATTATCTATCTCTCTTTCTCTTCTTGCTATCAAACGACGAATTCTTTGGTTCGTTCTCCGCAATTTAAAAAAATCGACGGAAAGGATAAATAGGAGCGAACACCGTGTCATTCTGTTTTGTTATATCATACAGTATAGAGTTCTGAATCTGAAATAAGCCAACTCTATTATTGATCTTCAAATTCTTGTTTAAAAATAGATCGTCGTCGTGAAATTCAATATATATTGTATTGTAATGTGAAAAAGATATGTACAGCCAACTTTTTTGAATAAAATGAAGGCGCGCTCAAGCAATTCGAGCTGACGCACAGTTTGCTTGCTTGGCTTCGCCCTTTCTAGTAATGTATCTGACATACAGTACAGAAAGAAAGAAAGACAGACAGACAGACAGACAGACAGTCCCTGCTATCAGCAACTTTTTTTGAATAAAATGACGCGCGCGCTCAAGCAATTCTCGAGCTGACAGTAGTTTGCTTGTGTGATGAAATGAATAGAAGGAAAGGAAAGGGGGGTGTGACAGGGGGAGTGGGGGTTGATTAGCTACATACGGGGTTTTATTATTTATCGAAAAAAGTTAAATCAATTTTTAAAGTATACCGTAGCTAACCCAAGTTACCGAAAAGCCAGTCGAAGTGAATTAATTCCGCCGAGACTAGACGAGATGATACGGATACGACGACGATACGAGTGCCAATTCATATATCTTGATTTGGGGGGCGAAGACTAACTGCAACGAGAGTGAATGACATGACATTATATGATATGACAGATGTGCTTTCGTATAGAAATAGTACTGTACTATAAAAAAAAAGCCGTCGAAGTGAATTCCGTCGAGACGAGACGAGACGAGATGATAGCGGATACGAGACGAGTGCCATGTCATTCATATATCTTGATTTGGGGACGAGAAGACTGCAACGAAAGTGAATGATATGATATGACATATGTGATTTCGTATTGAAATTGAAATTGAAGTATAGTACAATACAGTACAGTAGAGTATTGTAATGCGAAAACTCTACTCTACTACTAGATCTAGCTAGCTACTTCAGTAGATAGCTAGCTTGATAGAACTACGGTAGTTAGAGCTATAGAACATTTACAGGTGTTATTATTACTACTACTATGCATCCAATCGTTTGGATACTTCTTTACTACTGCATCCGATCTGGCGGGTAAGTGGTCATCCTGCTGCTGCTGCTGCTTCTGCTGCTAGCTGTAGTAGTGTGTTCAGTTGCTTCCATATAGTATTGTGGTTGGTATATTATTGTCGTCTCGCTCGTCGTCCCATAATCAATAAGTTATCGTTCATCTATTTGCTTGATTGATTGCTTGCTTTACAAAAATAAAGCAGAAACACCAGCAATGATTGTAAGTCCGACGATGGAACCGTATAGTGATGATGATGATGATTCTTCATCACTATCCGTATCACTATCCGTACATGTTGCAAGGAATGCTGCAACATCAATAGATGGTGGTACTAAAACAGCGTCAATAACGTGAACAACACCATTACTTGTCATGATATCAGCAGTAATGACTGTAGCTGAATCATTAATAACAACACCATCAGTTGTATTAATAGTAACATCTTCACCTTGTAATGTTGGTGCCATCATACCGTCAGTTAAATCAGTTGATAAAACTTGTCCATCAACGACGTGATATGTCAAGATTGCAGATAACGCTCCTTTGTTATCTGGTTCTAATAAACATTCTACTAATCCAGCAGGAAGGGCAGCAAATGCATCATCAGTTGGGGCAAATACAGTGAATGGACCGTTTGGTTCAGCAATAGCACTCACTAAATCAGCTGCTGTTAATGCTGCAACTAGTGTTGATAATTGAGGAACACCAACAGCTGTTGATGGAATATCAACAGAGGACACAAGGTCTTCTGCATTTGTATTGACAGCGGTGGAGCAGATAGCAGCAATAGTAGCGAAGGCGAATGAAAGTTTCATTTTGATATAATTATTAATGTGATGGAGTGTGTTGTTAGTGTTTGTGTGTTGATTTTGATTTTATGAGATATATTTGTAATATGGATCGTTTTCCATAAGATTCGATTCATTCATTCGACGTGATAGCACAACGGCAGATATCAATAATAGCACGTGGTAGAATGAATGACGACGATATCAACTGAATCATCATCATCATCATCGTCATCAAAATCTTCAGTATCGATCGATCGATCGAATCGATCGTGCTAAATCTTTTTTAACTCTTGGACTTTGTACGGTACTGTACTGTACTGTATGTAGAGCGATTGATTGATTCTTGTAATTCGTGGGATCACAAGCATTGTTTGGCCACCTCATAATCAGGCCCATCAGCTTCGCCGTTGTATCATATACAGTAAAGTATGTGATTGTTTTTGTGGTATGAGAAATTGTGTGCATTTTGAAAAAAGCTTCCTTGCTTTTTTGAATAAAATGACGCGCGCGATCAAGCATCAATTCTCGAGCTGACAGGTTTGGCTTCCTCTCGAAGACTATCCGACAGACAGACAGACAGACAGACAGACAGACAGACAGACAGACAGACAGACAGACAGACAGACAGACAGGAAGACAATATCATGACACGAAAGACAAGCAAAAGAAGACACGAAGATGATGAAGAATAAGCAGATCGAGTTTTTGTTTTAAAGCATGTACTGTACAGTATGTGCATGCGGTGGGACACGGTGTTGGCGGTGGTGAGCATTCAAATGGAGAGAACAAAAGCAGTAGCAGTAGCAGTAGCAATAGCAATAGCAACGGATAGGATAGGATAGGATAGGAACAACAAGCACAAACACAAGTGTGTTGATGTAATGTGATATGAATGTGGTACTAGTATGAATATGATATGAAGACACTAGCTACCGTAGCTACCATACGGTGGTACTTCTAGACCAGACTAGACCAGACCACATGCAGATAGAGGAACGGATGCATATGACAACACATCGCACGTTACGTTACGTTACGCAGCGTCGCGTCGCGACACAAACGCGGCTCTAGTCTAGTCTAGTTTAGATTCGATCCAATTTCATCCAATTTGATTTATTCATTCATTCAATTCTACCCTTAGCCTGATGAAAATTTCAGTAGCAACAGCGACAGTAAATATTCCTCAAAAACAACAACACAACAACAACAACCACAACAACCACATGGCATTATAATGGAGCAACTACAACATCATAAACAACTACAACCGACTCTTGGTCAGCAAACAGACTGACAGACATTATCAGATAATATAAAACATACATCACATCACATCATATCATATCACTCCACAGTGGAAAGGAAGGCGAGAGAAAGAGACAGGAGAGCAAGCGGAGACTATACTATACTAACTAAACTACGCTAAATCATGCCATGCTCCAACTTGTATATGGTTTGTTGATTGTCCGTACATGTGCAGTACGTCGTGTTTCCGAATCTTTTTGAGGTTGATTACAGATTAAATGAAAGGAAACGAAACGGTAGGAAAGGGGGGGGGGGGGGGGGGTTGATTGCTTAGCTACATACGAAGCGAATATCAACTTTGTTTATTAGTGGGTTTTTATTTATCGGAAAAGTTAAATCAATCTAAAAGTTAAAGTTGAACGGTATGTACTAACTGTAGCTATTCTGTACAACACAGTATATATAAGTACAGTACAGTATTATTATTAGAATGAACAACTCAACTAGCTATGGTAGTGAATAATTTTAAGATATACTGTATGGTTAAGAGTAGAATTATGAAGCGAAACGAAAAGCGTACGCATCGCGATGATGACTGTGGGGTTGCTAAGTGGTATGGCATGTTCGTGGGGTATGCATACCATGTCCGATAAATTAACATGCAGCATACCGTAGCCTACCGTACCGACACGACGAATTAAGAAAAACGAAAGGTCTTCTACGGTAGCTAACTTACTACTGTAGCGTAGTAGCATTCCTTTTTCTTTTCTTGTTCTAAAATCTAATACTGTAGATAATAATAATATGGATAGGTAAGAGCTAAGCTAACCTTATATCAGCCTTCTTAACTAGCTAGCTAGCTAGCTAGCAAGCGTACACATAATTTAAAATCGTCTGTTGTTACTGAAATACATAGCACGGGCGGACGGATGGACTCACATACAGTAGATGATGATGCTTTGGGAAAGCAGCATTCCGGTATGCAGTGTAGCTAGCTAGCTGTGCGTTAGCTACACGTACAGGCGTACCGGTATGCACTGTATGTATGATACGCTGTACACGATACACGAAGTTTGCTTTGATTGATTTGTTCATTCATTCATTCATGGATGGTTGGATGGATAGATTCACAATAATATTACACGTGACATCACCGCTCGCGTTCACAATCAAAGGATGGAAAACACGAAACGGTGGTATGTAGCCGATAAGCAGAAGATAAAACCGTAAATCTACAGTAACTAGTGTAGAGAAACACACATGTGTACTAAATACAGCATACATCTATCATTAAGACAAACAAAACAAAGATAAAAGGAATTACGTGTTTGATATTGGGGGGATATTTTTATTTAATTTGTTGCTACTACTGCTAAGATTCATTCGTTATATATGTTCTATCTTTTCACTCACTCACTCACGTGAGTTAATTAATAAGGTAAAGAAAACAACATCCGTTCGTATCCTAGTAGATGGTAAATAGTTTGTTTTGTTGGACTATGATAAATTACGTTTTGGTAAGTAAAACTTCTTCGCTACTTCAATATTTATTTATATTTATGCCGCACCAACTTTCACAAAACGACGTTTGGCGGCCATTTTTCTGGAAATTTTGACAGGATCCGCGGTCCTTTTTCGACGGCATCCGACTTCAGTTAAAATGATTTCAATATGTGCTGGTTGACTAGCATATTTACCAATTCGACCATGTGCACGATACGTACGACGACGTCCGGGTGGTGCCCGGTTACATTGCGCATGGGTGATGACTAATAACTCTTGATCTAATCCTTTGGTTTCCGGCATTGGCCATGGCATTTAATAATAAATCACGATAACGGCTACCGCCTTGACGGGCCATCGTCCTTTATCACCAGGTGCATTGACTTGTTTGGCCATACCTTGCGACCAATACCACCAGTATATTTAACAATGGGAATGATCGCTTTAAATTGTAACACATTGTCTAAATGTTTAATGGCCGCATTGACTTTTAATCCTTTGGTAAATTTTGCAATTTCCAAACAATGTTTATAATGGACCCGTAAATGTGATCCACGTGATTTGGAACATTTTTCTGGTTCGTCATTTTCGACAGAATATCGAGTCATCTTTGAGATATCTGGTTTTTTGTTTGGTGTTTTAATAATATAAAATCTATTTATATTAATCATTAGGAGAGGGAATATATAGGAGGAGGAAAGATAGGAAAAGAATGCGTGAGTTTTTGTATTGAATTGGATTGTATTTGGATATTGTATTGGTTATTACGTGTTTCTTTGTGTAATGCATTTGGGTATTGCTGTTGTGTTGTTATTGTATTGTTATTGTATTTTTGTTTTGTTTCAGACAAATGCCTCGTACTTAAATCGACACGTGAACTTTATTCCATTCTCATGGTGTAGTCCTTAAGATTCGTCATCTAAAACTCGAAAATCCTCATTAACATTAACAAGTAACAACAATAACAAATCTAGATAATCCAATTCAAATCAACGACCTTGTCTCTTTCAATAATAATTCGTTTCATTTTCTTTTCCTAGTAAGTAAGTAAGGAAGATAATTCGTCGTTTCATCGTCATCCATCCCCTTTTACTCGCCATTCCATCAATCCACAATCCGAAAAAGACACTAACTACCGTACACATTCTATTCTGACTACAACGACTACTATTACAACAAGACAAAATCCCATTGTCAAATCAAACAAAAGAAACGTCGATCGATATTTCACGTACCTACTACTACTACTTTACAATATAAGATAGTTGAGTCGAGTTGGGTAACATCCAAGAAGAGAGGATACACGTAACGATAGTTGTGCTGTGAAACACTTTACTGTTGTTGTTTTTTACGTTGCGTGTCGCGTGTGAAATATGATTTTTATTTTTCAGTAAAGAGGTAAGCAAGCAAACTAACTTAAGTAAGAGTTGTGGATTGTTTTATTAATTGATCTATTCGAATGAGTCGAAATTAGAATTCAAAGTCAGTATTCTTTTTGAGTGAGTCGAGTCGTACAGTAGTTTAGTACAGTAACACACTACACAACGATAGACGGTTGGAGGACGGTAGTAGGAACAAATCACAGCCAAGCAACCGCACAACAAACAAACAACAACGAACAAACAAGGCAGGCATGTTGGCCAAGCCATGCAAGAAAGAAGCAAGGAAAACGAGAAGAGGCCAAAAAAGCGAACTGCCGCCGCCGTGCTTTCTCCTCTCTGCTATCTGCTTTCTGCTCTCTGCTCTCTGTTATATCTACTGTCTATTTGCTATTTGCTCTCTTAGTGTGTGTGTGTGTGTGTATAGCTGCTGCTATGCTGGTCCAGCCAGGCCAGGCCAGAGCATCATCTTCATTTTTTGTCTATCATTTTTTATTCTAACATCATACTATTAATATAATATACAACTACTCAACAGTAGTCCTACTACCTACCTACCTACCTACATATATATTGTTTTTGTTCTTCAAAATAAATGCAACAAGAGGTGGTGCATAGATTATAATATCATCATCACTCTCATTAATAACAGACCAATCAAAATGCATTACTCAGGAGGCTCTCATAATTTGAATCTACCTCTTTTTGTGTATCCTCCGCTCTGCTCCATTACACAGTGATGAAGTTTTGAAACAAATTATGGATTGTTGAACAACAATACTTGTGTATGACACAAATCACTTGAATTCTATTTCTTTATTTTTATGCTATTGTTATCAGCAATGGTAGAATCAGGAAACCCACATAATAAATATGACTATAAACCATGCAGTAGCAGCATATAGCTGGTTGGGCAGTTATACAGAATATTGGGAGACAAATTGCACATAATGTACAGTGTGCAGGTTACTATATAATCCTGCCAGCAATAACAATTTTCAAAACAACAAGAACCGAGTTACTGCTGCTATGCTACTGTGTGAGAATTATTTGTTGTGCATTTACTTAATGTATAATGTCCTCCTGTCAACTTATTATGCATGGTTAATGAAGGATTTGGTCCAAAGATAATAATATCGCCTTTTCACCTACTGTTTGGTAAATCTAATCCTACCCAACACATTGTGTTTGAATACAGAATATATTCCCTGTCAGCAATATCATCATCAAGTAAAATATACAACGACAATAGGAACTGCTGAGCGCTAAAAGTTGTTGTTATTTTAATGATGGGTAGACTCCTGGCATATTTGCATTCAGAAGGTTATCACACACAACATATTCCTTCCTGTCAACCAAACTATATATGAAACAACAACAACAACAACAACAACAACAACAAACAACAAAAAACAACAACAAACAACTGCTGCTGCTTCAGAACTTGTTCTGCATTTCTTGTAAACTCCTTCTTGCACTAAGATAGATCACAATATGGGTGTAATCACTGTTGACAGTGTGCTCACTATTATTATTGGTGGTGCATGAGCACACATCATGCTCTTTTCCTTCCTGGCAATCCAACAGTATGAAAAAAATAATATATATATATATATATAACTACTGCTATGTTTGATTTTGTTGTGATTTTGTTGTGACTTCCTGTAGGTAAACCTCTTCTGCATGTCATGTAGAGAGGTGGTACAATAATATCATTAGTTATTATCACTGGTTGATCCACTCACTGTTCTATCTATCCCTACACTGTTAACGAAATCAACAAAAACATGACTTTGTTGTGACTACCTGAAAGCTTCTGTATATCATGTAAAGATCATCACTGGTTGAACCATCCACTATTCCTATTCTACTAACCAAACAACACCAAAAAATATGGAACAAAAATAAGAACTGCTGCTGTATGTGTGAATTTGGTGGTGCGCCCAGGTATGTTGGACAAGTTTTTTTGAAAAATTCAAAATCATTTGTGTCTTTTACTAGGAGAGTTTATGTACTCAAAACTTCACCAAATAATCACAACTGCTTAAGAAGAGAAGATAGACACACTGGGGGTTAGTTTGATTTCTTAATTGGAAGTGACTTGTCTCCTAGAGAGGCAAGTCCCTGCATACGAACTATCCAGTCAGCCAATGTGGGATAAATGCTGTTAAAATGATCAAGTTTTTAGCCTATTACTGCACAGGTGCGTGGAACCTTATGGTAACACATCAACCATACAATGCCACCTAGCCCACACATTAAGTTAGAATGCGTAGATTTGTGTGGGGGATATTTAGGGTTGAAGGTTTGAGTGGCCCTCACAGAGTTCCAAACCCTCAAAGAGAATGCAACTTCGCTAGTACTATAGACTAGCTAAACTAGCTCTATGAATATTCTTTTTTTTCATCTCTAGTTACACGCAGAAGTTCTTGTTGCACAGCATTTACTATGTACACCATCACTGGTGCTGCAGCCTCTTCTATCTAACTAACAGTACACATTGATTGTATTCCTGTCAATAGAACAATAATCTGAAACAACAACAACAACAACAACAACAACTGATGATGTGTAAGGAGTAAACACTACTTGTTGTGCAAATTCTACTTGTAACATGTAATATGTAGGTTCTACTATTATTCTTGTTCAACAGATTGATATCAATGTAGTCAGGTGTGGTCAAATGAATCCACATTGTCATGTTGATGTCACGAATAGTTTTTGTTTTTGCATAATTCTTCTTGTTGTGAGGTATTGTGTGCATTCAAAATAGCTCAGATGGAGTGGAGGAACAACAGCAACACACCATTATTTTGTAGATGGGAAGTGGAGCAGAAGCTGTTGTATATTGGATGTACTACCTACAATATAATGATATCAGTAGCGTTGTTGTAGTCCTTTTCCTTGCAATGATACAACCTTTACATGCAAACTCTACATTAAGTGCACAGCCAATTCTGACATATCTTTTTTTGGTTGATAGAAATAAATAGATAGTATGTCCACATACTTGGAACATGTGGTGAGATATACCAACCACAAGATATTGTCTTCCTTTACTTTAATGCAACCTTTGCATGTGCAAAATTTTACAAGAAGTACTGCACAATAAATAATCACACAGCACCAGCAGTTGCTGTTGTAAATGAATCTAGCTACATTGTTGTGGTTATTGTCTACTAGTAGTATTGTGTGTTGCCAGCCTGCATGCATATAATAGTTGATGAGAGAAATAAAACCTGCATGCATATATATATTATATGATGCTTCAGTAGGTTGAGAGGATTTGATCCACTAATGATATGAAAGTGCTTATTGTTGTTCTCAAACTTTACCCTTCCGTGAAAATCTACAGGAAGTGCCCAGCAAATTTCCACAGAGCAATAGTTCTTATTATTGTTGTTGTTGTTTCATACTACTGTACAGGCCATAGTGTAGTCCTATTAGATGGAAGAGCAAGTATGCCTGAACAACCATACAATGAATGGTGTAGAATACTGTAAGGATGTTCATGATATGGTTGGTCTGGGATGATTACGAGCTCCACATTACATACATTCCCATTTGTCATGATGATGGGATAATTCTCCAATTCAATTCCTAGTAATTCTGAAGAATTTTCCTTGTCACTAGCCTATTGCGCACAGTCAAACCCCCTGCTTTCATCCAGAACTAGGCAGGCGATACTATTACATCCCTTCAAGTATTATAATACTAAAAACAACATTTGCATCACACCTTCACTTTGATGATGACCATCATATCATCACATACATGCACCTTCTTCTAATAATGTAGTGTACTAGTAACATCATCTACCTTCCTTCTGCTCTGGTGTGGCAGTGTGCAGTGGTTCTTCGTTATTGGTGATACTGTAGAGTCGAATTGGTCGAAAAAGATGTATGCGCGATGTGTCGTCGTTTGCTTCTTGTGTGTGATTTGTAAAATATATCGCGCGATATATGACTTTTTGATCACTAGCATCTGAATTATATTTATATTAGAAACTTAAATGATTTATTAAGGCATATGATATTTCCTATAATAGTTGAATGGTCCTTTTATTACATATTGAAAAGAAATATATATTTTTGTAAATTATTATTTCTTTTCGTCAATGCGCGATATCGTTGGTCCTATTTTTATTTAAAACGATGTATTTGGGCGTGATCTTTGATTGCTTGACTTTGCTTGACTTTTATCTCGTATTTAGATTTTATGTGCAGTGAAAACGAATGCAAATGCACATGAAATGAAATGAACTACTAGTACTAGTAGTACTGTAACAAAAAGAACAACACCAACAGCAAAATCGTCAAAATCTAGCTATTGTTCTCGTATTGCACAGTAAAAGTAGCGTTCGGTTTTCAGTTCGTACCAATCATAATATCCAACTAAATATAAAAAATTACAAAACAAAGTAATAATAATAAAAAAGATAGTAGAAGATGAAACTAAGTCTATTCTTAATTGGTGCCCTTGCTGCTGTAGCACAAGGTGCAAATGCTGCTATGGATGCTGAAGAAGCATCTGAAAAACTTCAACAGGATGAATATGAACGTAACTTAGAAGATTCCGTCTTTTTTGAACAAAAATATACAATTGTTACACAAAATGAAAATATTATTTTTGTTACACCAAAACCATTATTCGCATTTGATGATGAGCTCAGTGGACGTTCATTGCTCAATGGACATCAGATTTAAGTTTATTAGGATCCAAAATTATTACACGTGGTGTGGTATTAAGACCAGACACTGTTGTATTAACTCAGTCTGGAACAGAAAATGTTGATTTTTTGGATTTATTTGCTGGTGGAGAACAACCACAAAATACTGATCCAAAAGGGAATAAAAATTTCTTTCTATCTGGAAGTTGTACAACAATCTCACAATTTGACGATGAACGTTCCTCAAATGATGATACCCATCAGTGCCAGTCTTTGATGTAGTAAAATTTTTACCAACCATTCGTAGTCATCAATGTATTTATGATTTATGCTTAGGTGGAAAAGGATTTAATTGTGTTGGTTTATATGGTGGTGGTGGTTTTATTTTTAATCCACTAAAGAGAATTGATCAATCCAAAGGCCCCGACGACGAAGATCAATCTATTATTGATGACAACAACAGGGAACCACCACTACCACCACCATTTGACTTAGTTATCTTTGGTGGTACTGGTGCATTCCGAAATGTATCTGGTAAGGCTGAATTAATGACTATTGCTGGACGTAATCGTAGAGGACTTGGTGTGATTGTACAAAATTTAATGACATACACAAATATTCCATTACCAGTGGGTAAGTAAATAAAGGACTTGTTACAAAATTCGAAACAAGCAAGTCAGTCTTCTTTGAAAAAAGCAACGTAATGTACTGAACGGAACGGGTTACGTTTGCTATTATTATATAGAAAAGTGAAAGAGTATACAAGCAAGAAAGAGTAAGCAAAGGAAGGAAGGAACGAACGAACGATAGAAAGAAAGCTTGAAAAGGACGAGAGGATACAAGAATTCATAACATTAACATTAATTACCGGCTTTTCTAAACTTTATAATAATCATAATAATATTACATTTTACATTGAACATCACATACTGTACACACACTAACTTACAGTATCTATTACTAGCTTATAGAAGTAACTACCTAATTGACTGACTGACTGACTGACTGACTAATTTTGATACAGCAGAACGTTACCAATCAAGTCGTTGAATTGAATTGTGTATTGAATTGAATTGAATCCATCACATACCATATCATAGACTCACTCTTTCTCACGCTCATAGATGGTACAATTATACTACTGTAGGAGCACTATTGTGCTGCTGGTAGCTGCATCTTTCGTGTCTGTTTAAAAATTGAGAGGATGCAATAATGTACTGTGCGTAGGTAGTACAGTGTACAGTAGACGGTACTGTAGAACACATCGGACTTGATCGATTTGTGACTTGACTTGACTCGACTTGACTCGACTCGACTCATTCGAATCAGATGATATCGTTAACCCTAAAATATTTTCGCTGGAGGACGTGCTTTTACTTACACGATCATACGTACTGTACCACTATGAGAAATAATGCTCGGGAAGTACAGTAAGCATTCGGAGTCAGTCAGTCAGTCGGCATCCCCTTGTTCTTAGTGATGTTGCATCGATCCTCACACGACTGACTCGGAAGCTTTCTTTATCTATCTTATTAACCGGGTGGTACAATCGCACAAGAAGATGGAGGTGGAGGTGTTGGAGCATAATGTGATCCTACTGTTTCGAATGTAATTACTACATATAATGGTACAGCATGTACAGAATCACAATTGTGTCGATTTGATACTCATTGGTGATCCAAATAATTCATGTCATCCTGTTCAATGTAATTGTACTTCTGGGGCATTTCAATATAAAGGAAGAGATACACCAGATATAAAATCTGTTGGAGGTTGTGTTACAGTAATGTACTACTACCAGTTCTATGATTGGAACCGCTACTGCTACTGCTATTGCTATTGCTGCAACTACTGCAGTATTATATGGTCCTTAAATTCTAATTAAAATGAAATAAAATAAAAATAAAATAAAGTAAAACAATATCAATATCAATATCAATTAATATGTGAGGCCTTACCATGCCTCCCGTACGTATGAGAAAAGTAAAATCAGATCAGGTCAAATTCCAGCACGAGTGACAACTTGTCCAAGGAATGCCAATTGACAGATACGTCCATGTTTGATTTCAGTGTATCTGGAGACGGTTGAAATATTCTTGATCATCATCACCATTCAATAATCCTAATGGATCAAAGAAACCAAGTGGAGGTTGGACACCAAGTTCATCTTCAAATGCCGCCAATGACGTGAAGGAAGATTTTTGTGCCACTGGTGCGAATGCAGCAGCGGATGCGATGAGGGATGCGACGATAACAGATTTCATATTTATCTTGTATTAACTATTTTATTATGATGTTTTGTTATAATAGGAATAAAATATTGTGAGAATAACGAGAATTGTCCAATTGGATTGGGTTGTCGAGGAAAGGGAAAGAAGAGGAAAAAATAAATTTAGATAAAAAATCTTTTGTTCAAGGAAACGAAACAAGAATAGAAAAATACAGACGAAGATCGCAAAATGAAACCAATCTTCAATGATCACGTCGATGAATAATCAAGAATCAAATCGAATCTTCGATTGATCTTCTTATTTCGTGCGTGCACAAAAAGAAAACGCGCATGTAACAAGTGTGTCACGAATAAATGGGACTCATAAGCAACGCGATCGATTGGATCGATCGATCATTATACGGTATTTGATGGTGTACTTCGAAGTACAATGGTGATTAGTTAACAGCTTTCCGGTTTCTTATAGAGATATGATGGTTCTTTATCCCCGAGAAAAGTAGTTCGGTTTCATCAAAAGTAGGCAGGACCGTATGGATACATGGATTTTGAAATCTTGATAGTCATTACGGTAATGATTTTTATGTTATAACATTTATCCCCAACAAAATGCATAATGGTTCTTTATCCCCAGAGAACGGCCGTTCGTCGACTCGGTTCGTTTCATCAAAAGGGATTTCGGATCAATCAAGAAACGGCGACAGCGTATTTTTTCTTGTTTGTTTTCGATTGTACTACTGTACTGATGATATCACCTCATGGAGAAACTATATGTGAATGTGTGCAAATGCAAATGTGAATGCGAATAAACTTTATGATACAATAATGAACAACGTCTTACGTTGTTTTTCTTTCCTTTTCCTTCTCTCGCACACTATCTGCTTCACTCCAATTCCAACTCCAACTCCAACTCCACCATCAAAAAAAGCTCACTAAGTTCCAACTATGCGTATCGCTACTTCCGTTTTGGTCATTACGACCCTCTTTTTACTTTCCCATGAAGAAGGATACGGCACGGTTGTTGCCGATCACACCACCGAAGTAAGATACTACGGTGCCGTTGAGGACTTTGTTTCTGACTTCGTTCCTGGCGTTAATACTGATACCGATAATATCGTGACTCTAAAAAAAATTCAAAATGAAGGAGGACAAGAAGAAGAGGAAGAAGAAGAAGGTACCGTCCTTAGACTACTCAAGAAAAAGAAATCAAATAAGAAAAACTCGAAGACTGAAAAGAAGCCGACGCGTAAGCCGACACGTAAGCCGGCATCATCACCAACCACCGATCCTCCAACTGCTACTCCACCATTATCTGATGGTGAACTTACATTTCCAGAAGAAATGCATGCAGAAGATGGACGATTTGTTGTGACAATGGACTATGCGGATTATAAAACAGTTGCTGTAGAGCAATTCACGACACGTTTATTTGGCGGGATTATGCCCGGAAAAACAGTTATTGTAAACCCTGGTGAGGTTTTAGAGATTACGTTCAAGAATAATTTAGTATTGCAACCTAATTCTGTTCAAGGACCTGAAAAAAATAATACATTTGGTATCCCTGATACAACAAACTTACATTTTCATGGAGGACATATTAGTGGTGAAGAACCATCCGATGATATTTATATCCATGTCAGACCAGGTGGTGGTACATACGAATACACTTCTGCCTTTCCAAGTGATCATATGCCAGGGTACGAACAACTGTACAACATATCATCTCATCTCATCTCTAGACCACAACAACATATACTAACAAATTCATCTTTTCCTCCCCACCTCCCTTTTTTGATTTGATTTAATCTAATAAAAGAACGCATTGGGTACGTTCAACACATAATCGTTTCAGTTGGTTTCAATTCATATCAAATTGTATTACATCGTATTGTCTTGCCTTACCTGATATACACACACTAACGTATTGCATTTGTTTCTCTTTCCTATTGAAAATAAATATAGTCACATCCTCATGTACACGGTTCGTCTACAATTCAAGTCGGAGGAGGTGCAGCATTTGCAATAATCGTGCCAGATGATCCAGCTGTTATTGAGATCCCACAGGAAGTTACAGATGCAACTGACATCTTACTAGTTGTACAAGATTTTAGAACTGAATTGTCTAATTTCTTTGCATCATTGGCAAGAGATGAGATATTTAAACTTGTACCAAATCCGGAAATTACCAGCGGTGATTTCCGACTTGTCAATGGAAAATACCGGCCAAACTTAACTATAATTCCCGGTAATTGGTATCGTTTTCGTACTATTTATGCTGGATGGGAAGCTGAGGCCCTTGATTTGAAGATTGTGTCAGCTGAAAACGACAGCTACCGACCATGCGAAACGATTCTTCTTGCAAAAGATGGGATCTATATCAAAGATTATCCTCGAAGTATTGAATTGTTTCCCATCCCTGCTGGTGGAAGAGCAGATATTATGGTCCGATGTCCAACGGAAGGGTCATTTATTGTAAAACATTTTGAAATTGAAGAAGATTTGCTAACAATTGAATCGGTATTACCAGCAGGTCAAACTGAAGTTATTATTGCTCCGGGGCCTACAATAGGTTTCGAATGGGATTTTCCTGCTTACTTAACAGACCTTCAAGAAGAACCCCCTTTTCCTGGCTGCAGCTGCAATACTGAAATGGCAACAGTTGGACCTACCTCGCCACCCCTTTTCACTCTCAACGATAGACTATTTAAAGAAGATAGTTACGTACACACTGTAAGGTTCGGAGATGTTGCCGAAAGAACACTCAGTAATCTTAAAGGGCATGCGTACCATCAACATGTTTATCCTTTTCAACTCCAGTCTGGATACGAAAATGACACAACAAGTGAGAACGGATATTGGAAAAATGGTATGTATTGAAACTGGGTAAATACTTTTGATTTTTAATCATTTTTTAATGGTATTTATTAACAGCTAACATATAATTGTTTTCTTATTTGTACTGCTACCAAAAAAAAGGTGACTGGCAAGATACGATTAAATCAAAAAATCAAGACGTTGCCGTCATGAAATATCGTCCTGCTACATTTCCGGGAAAGATTATGCTTCATTGCCATATTTTACCTCACGAAGATTTAGGTAATTCTCGTATTCCTTTTTTCAATTACTTTGTTCATCATCATCATCATCATCATCCTCCTCTCATTTCCAATTCTTGTTTTTTTCCTTCTCTTTCTTCTGTCTATAGGTATGATGTCTCAAGAACGAGTCGTATTTAGAAATGATACTAGTAACCCTAACTGCACATGCGACTATACCTATGATTATATTCAAATTTAAAGAATAGATTAAAAAAAACGAAATAATGTATTCATTTGAAATATGAACCATCAAGTTCGTAAATATTTAAAAAAAAATAGCTGACCATCATTATTACACTTTCACTCAACCGTACAGTATGCGTGCATTAACCTATTGCATTCTACATGTAATATGTTCCATGACGATACCGTGCCGACGTTCAATTGCCACTAGACATTGCGTAAACAATGATAAATATCAATTTATTTCACGAAAGAGTATTCAACTATGAATAGCACTTTTACGTCTATCACTTACATTCAGAAAGACACTTAGTCAATGCAATGCTGTATCATCGTTTCTTTATGTACATTGCTACAATTATATGCGTTTACTAATAACGCGCAAGTAGCCTCGTCAAATAATTTTATTCCTCAAATATTAAAAAAAAAATCCAATCGAACGAATATATCTCCACTACTTCTAGAATACGAAAGCAATACTACAATGTAGATATGATTTCCAGGTGATAGATGAAGTTCTAAATTTATGACACGTCAAGAAAGGAGAATTACGAATCGACAAAAGAAATATTATTTTTGTTCTGATAAATACTGGAATCGATCTTACTGCTAGAGCATTACAGTATAAGCGGACCATAAATGGATTCTAACAATGCCCGACCCATCAGTTGAGAGAACTCCCATTTCGTGTTATCAAGTTCTGATAGGCTTGTAGGCGTTTCTTCGTATATTCATTCCCTTAATATTACCCATATATAATCTTGGGTGATCTTTCCAGCTCCAAGCGCTGAACCAAGGACTGTACTAAGTATCCTACGCTCTCCAACGCTTTTTTCTTGTTGTACTGATATTCGATCATCAGTTTGGAACCAAACTCGGTTTTAAAAACTAGGGACAGAACCTGTTGCGCCTCTCGAGTCATAACTATGATTAGAGCTAACAGGAATACCATTCTGCGAAAGGCTTGGCTTCAGTCTTGGAATGGAAATGAGTAGTGAATTCGGTTCCAAGCTAAGGACGGAAGTGGGTTTTTCACTCGGATCAACACTATGATTAGAGCTAGGAAACCCACTCGGCGAAAGACCTGGCTTGAGACTTGGAACTGATCTAGGCCACGAACTTGGTTCGAAACTAGGGACGGAACCGGATGTGACACTCGGATCAATGCGTACTCTGAAAAGGAAAATTAGACCATACATCCAGACATCACCACTTCACGTGATATCAAACTGATAATTAGTCATTCCTTGTATTGATGCTCCGAAAGAAAACATAACATAACTCCATCATCAGTTGACATGACGATACATTGGTATTTGTTCTTTCCTTTGGATTCATGCCTCACAATTAAGTCGGCGGAGTACTAACTCTTTCAACAATGTCAATCTTAATAGCACTGTGGCAGCAACGATAATAACACACCTACGGCAACTCAACGACTCGGACTAATGGTAAAACAGGAGGACTTCCTTCTCTCACAATCATAGTAGGTACAGGATTTCTTGACGACATGCATTTTTACATCGACGATGGATGCCCATACTTCTATCAACTCATAGCAGGACACAACTGACAACCGTCATGTACATCTCATTTGCGTATCCGATGGCTTAGTCATATTCCATGACATGAGTTTTGGGTGGGTAATAGATGTAGTTCTTTACTATCAGAAGGAGTCGGGATGCTCACTACAACTATGTTTCTAGCAATTGCTTCACAATAGCTGGAGCAACAACTCACAGTGGTCTTTATCTCTGACAATGCTGGATTGATTAGACAGCACAATGCACGACCCGTTTTCCAATGAAGCTCTAAGATCAAAAGTTGACGTCACTGAACAGATCTATCGAACTATATCTTCACACAGGAAATTCGACAATTTAAATGGGCAAAAGGACACCAAGATTCCAAGAAACCGTACAAAGAATTACCACATGAAGCTTAACTTAGCGTCGGTAGTGATATACTTGCAGGAGAATACCAATATGCAGCAGGAGTATTCCGTCCACTCGTACATATACTCCCTAGTTGACCGCCAATGTTTTGTATTCGTGGCATCAATGTAACAAGCAACTATAAAACACAACTCACCTCGAGCCTAGGTCAAACTTGAGTGAGTATGTTGAATGCCTGCAATACAAGTTTGCATGGTCCAATGAAACAACCAAACTTGATAGCATGGAAATGTCTCAGCCTCGTAATAATACAACGAATCAATCAATACAGACGTAATCAACACAAGAAAATGCAGCAACCTCCTCCCTACCGTAGAGACACTACGCAAGAGACACTACCAGAACCACGACAGGTGTATCCTATGCCACCAAAAAAAAGAGGCAGCCACACATCTGCTACGATGTACCACTACTTCATCATAAATAAGCGCAAATTCATTCGAGCACTCCGTGCTAGACACGCTCACTTTAGGAACACAATTTGCACTAGGTGAAACTATGTGCACTACAATCGTAGAATGGTTGAAGAACAGGACACGTCGATAAGATAGCACAAACTACCCCGATCGATTGGCAATATAGTAGCTACGGTAGTTAGTATACAAGCACTTACTGTTCTAAGTTTATTTAATACAGTATGTTTTCTATTATTTATGCCAACAAAAAAACAACACTATACCATTAGATGAATTAGCTATCTCACTACCTACTGTAGCTAGTAATATTCTCACTAACTAACTAACTAACTAGCAAGCTAGTTACAGTCACAGTCACAGTACTGTCTTCTTCTTTCTTTCGTTCACTTTTTTTTCTTCGTATCTTCCTATTATTATTCTGTTTCAATTATTTTATTACGATCATATTGTTCTGCTTCCACTATATGTTTATTCACTGGAACGGAACATTTTCCTTCAAAGTAACAGGAATGCAATTGAATAATAGCCTTCTCTAATTGACTGGATTTAATAATAAAGGAGATATTTACTTTGGACGCACCTTGACTCATCATTTCTACTTGTATATTTTCTTTGGAAAATACACGAAAGGCTATTGCTAATACTTCAGAACTTTGTGTGATATCGGCAATTAAGGTAATAATACTATAATTATCTTTCCGTATCACATTCGAAACATCTGATAAGGCATCCATTAATGAATTAATCATATTCGTGTCTTGTTTCGTATCTAATGTTAAACTAACACTTACTTCAGAACTTGCTAATACATCCACTGATAATTTATGTTTTTCAAATTCATGAAATACTTTTGCAAGAAACCCATAGGCACCTAACATTTGTGTTGAACAGATATCTAATACCGTCACACCTTTTTTATAAGTGATGGCGGTCACTAACCGTTGTGACATTGATTTTTCCGCACGAATTATGGTACCGATCGCACTGGGATTATAACTATTTTTGACACGAACAGGAACATTATATTTCATAGCGGGTTGCATGGCAATGGGATGTAAGACTTGTGCACCAAAGTAGGCTAATTCTGATGCTTCCTCAAAGGATATTTGATCTAGTGGTATCGCATTCGAGACAATTCTTGGATCGGTCGATAATATACCATCGACATCTTTCCATACTTGTATTTCATCGAGTTGTAATGCAGCACCAATTGCCGTGGCTGTTAAATCAGATCCACCCCGTCCCAGTGTTGTTATTTTACCATGACTATCATGACCAATAAATCCAGTAACAATTGCCACAGTAGTTACATCATTAATTTTTTCTTTAAAGGCATTTTGTATTTTACTTTCATAACTGGGTAAAAGTTTTGCATCCCCAAATTGACTATCAGTGATAATACCAATCTCCCATGCATCAAAACTTTGTGCTGGAATACCAATTTGATTTAATCGTGCTGCCATAATCCGTACCGAACATCGTTCACCATAACTTACTAATTGATCTAAGGACTTGGGACTCAATTCTTGTATCATTTTTACACCTGTTAACATTTGTTCACATTCTGTTAATAATTCATTCACCGCAATTCTTGTCAAATCAGTTTCCGTAAAATTAAATATAGTCATAGTATTGGTATGTAATGTACGTATTTCCTCCACACATACTTTTCCCTCTAAGGCATATTCACCAGCCGACAGTAGATTATTTGTCGTTTTCCCCATAGCACTACAGATCACAGCACGTGGTTTATATCCTAATGTAATTTGATCTTTAATTAAATGAGCCACATAATCAATCCGTTCTGCGGAGGCTAAACTGGAACCACCAAATTTAAAGACACATTCAATATTCACTTGTTTATTATTATTTTTATTGTCGCTATTATTATTATTCAAGATGTTCTGGTCGTCATCATCATCAGTATAATTTTTATGAATTTGTGATAAACCACGACGATAATCTTTTAATGATTCATCTGACAAATTTAATTTTGTTAATGAACTTGAACTTGAACTTGAAGATATTGATGATGTTGGAGCCCGCCTGAGTGTTGTAGTAGTAGCAGGTGAAAATGATAATACCAATGTCGACAATGATGACAATGTCAATGTCAAAAGGGCCGTGTACAACGATGATGATGATAATGATGAAAACTTCATGATTGTTGTATTGCTGTGTTTGTTTTTTAATTGATTAATGAGTAGCTAAGTAAGTAAGGTCGTAAAGGGTATTTGTATTGTGTATTGTGAATTTGTGGGAGTGTCGGTGTATGTTTGTGGCTGTGCTGCTTTCTCACTGCTGGTACAAGATACTACACACAGACAAGTGAATAAAATAAATGAGCGATGAATGCGATGTGGATGTGATGTGAAAACAAAACAGCATTTGTTTACTTTATTATTTTGTGTTTTTCCGTCGGAAAGTAAAGGGCGAAGGAATCCTTTTTCTTTTCTTTGGTGCGCCAAGAAGCAAGAAGAAGTAGCACGTTTGGACATGCCAGCCATCATTTATTTTAATATTTATTTATTACAAAAGGATCGGAAGAAGCAGATGCTTTGGCTGTGTTCGCTTCGGAGTATCGTTTTAGAATAAGAGTTATGGCCCACTGAGATTATTTTTTTGTGTGGACATGAATGAATGAATCAATCATCAACTGAAAAAATGTTGGAGCGAAGCAGCCAAGCAATGATATACTGTCGACTGACAGACAATGACAGACTACAATCTGTACTACAGTAAGTTACAGTAGTAGTATACTAGTATGGTAATGGTATAGTCCTATAGTATAGTAAGTACGTAGATTAAGTATGTATGAATGAGTCGAGCCTGTTGACAAAACATTTGGGGGGGAGAATATCAATGCCTGATGCCCTGTAAGAGATATTTTCGGATCCTCCTAATTTGATTTGATAAATCATGGCTGATTATTTATTTAATTGGCTCCACGCGTCACGCACCGTGAAAAAGCATTACAGTACAGTAAAACATCAGATCATGACAGCTTTTAGAACAACATCTCAGCCAGATCTCTAACGGTACTTCACATCATCCACCCGCCAATCAACTGTACAGTAATAGCAACGACCTGCTCTCTGTCTCCTCGCTCTTTCTCTCCCTCTCTCTTTGTAAAATCTTTGTAAAAGTATCGTCTAGCTAGATAGACTAGTATCTAACCCATCCGTCGTTGCCCAAATAAAAAATACGAAAGGACGAAAAGACGACGACACACACACACACACTCTCTGTTTCTCTCTCTGCCACAACGACTGTACTGACGGAAGATGATGACAAACACAAGTACTAGTAGTATGACATCTCTAATAGCCTTGACGTTGATGGTGATAGTATCACTAATGGCCGTATCAACAACAAATTCCTATGCATTTAACAGCAACATTAATCAACACGAAAGAATACTAGTAGGACGATCAAGATCAAGCAGTAGTAGTAGTAGTAGCAGCAGTAGTAGATACAACAATAGCTGCCTTATTCCCCCACAACAACAACAACGGACGACGTGCCCAGCGACGACAACCCTTTATTCGGTCGTCCACAACAACGATGACAATGAAGAATCTGATCATGCTACTACCGATTCGAAACGTTCACGATTACGTCGTATACTGTGTTTTTGGAATAATAGCAATAGGATGACAACACCACCACAGCAAACAACACGTAGTAGATTATCTAAATCCAAAACAAAAAAAAGAGCAGCTAAAATTGTTGCTGCTTCATTCGCATCCGCGGGTGGTATCGTATCAATATTAGGTGGCGGTATAGCACCTGTTGTACCATCGGCGTATGCATTAACACAAGCGGATATTGCTGAACAAGGATTACAAATTTATTCTTTACGACCGGGTATCTCCATCGAACAAGCCGAACAATTGGGAAAAGGTGAAATGCCCGATGAAATTCGTGATAATATTGATGCGAAATCCAGTGTCGGATCAATTACCGGATTATCGAAAGAGGATGCGATCCAAAAAACCAAAAAAAATGATTTATATGGTGAATATGATGCGGAGTTAGACGACGATGACACGTATGGTGCTGACTTTGATGAAGCAGATGAAGAATATTTATTTGGTACCGGAAATTCGGATTCAGGTACTGCTGTGGATGTACGGAAACAACGTGCCTCGTCATTTAGTGCCTCGAGTTCCAAAAGTGGTTCCTCTGCCTCCACCGATGTTTCCAATAAAATATCTAAAGGTACCAAAGATTCATTTTCAGGTGGTGGGAAAACAAAACCAATTAAAATATATGTTTCGGTAGCTGTGGCTTGCTTTATACCAACATTTGGTTTATTTGGTGTCCGTGATTATATTCGTAATCGAAAAGAAGAAAATAATGTTATTAAGGGATTAGAAATTACGGAAGCACAACGTGCTGAATATTTTGGTCTGGATAAGAATGGTAAAAATATTACTGATACAACCAATTCAACTGATACTAATAATAGTGATGGGGATGGTGATGATAACTTAAAGGATGATGATGATGATGATGATGACGATGACGATGATGATGATGATGAACCACCACCAACAAGAAAAAGAAGATCATTACCTAAAACACCACAAGGTGATGGCAGTGGCAGTGGCAGTGGCAGTGATGGAGACTCGAGTGGTAGTGGGTCATCATCAGGTGGAGGATACGACAATGATAATGGTGGAGAGGATGGACCATCCGATGATGATATTCAAAGATTAGGTGATATATTTAATAAATCGTAGTCAAGTACAGTAGTATGGTACGGTACGGGTAGGGTAGGTAGGTCGGTAGAACCTAGTAGTAGTAGTAGTTGGAAGTAGGTATAAAATTACGTACCATAAACCCACCCACCCATCCATTCACACCGTCCACACCAAACAAGGAGAAAAGATTACAGTAAAAATAAAAGTAAAATGAAGTATAAAATAAACATATATAGCTATTAATTTGCAAAAGAAGAGAAATGAAATGTTATTAAACAAAACAAAAACATGATATAATTACAAGGAATGACGAATATACGGTAACATCCCCTCCAAAATATTAAGACTACCGTACCTTACACAAAAGGGAGGAAACCTGTTTGGGGCCTAAATGACCCTTTTGGGTGCTTAGCACACCCTGACACCTTCCTAACCTCCCTAGAGCCCTAAGCAATAGTTGGACCTTGTACCCATAGGTATAATGTTGAGCTCCATATAATCTTTCAAGGTTATTTGGTCTGTATTGATGGTGCATCACGGCCTTGATTACACGCGCACTTGGCACTTAGAGAAATTGTGTGTTTTAATAACGATGGGTTTTGACCCGTGAAACCCCAAATATATGCATGGTTACCTATAGCAATGATTTAGTCCAAATTCTTTATGAGTTAGGTTGATGCCTAGCTATTTTATCTGGGACTCAGCATACCTGGTATGGGCACAGTAGCACCTCAAATATTTTTGCAACGTGTGCATTTTGGGCTATTTTATGTCTATTCTATTGTTCCCCGCCCCACCACACTACCAATATGGCAAATAATCCAAGTATTGTTGGTGCATTTTGACCATACGCGTATATGGAAAGTATCTGGGTGTTCAAACCATGGTCCAATCAGGGGTAATAATCTATACCCCTGGGTCCAATTCCTTTTTTGATGTTGTGGCAGCCTATTTCTGAATGGTACTGTTGGACATGGAAATATGACATGTCGGCCAAAATGCAATATTTGTGTTCTGGAGGCAAGAATAAGGTATTATTTATGAGGGATCATGTCCCTTGGGTCATCCCCTATGGGTATGGGATGGATGACTAGGTGGTATTTTGGTGCACCATGCTGGTTCTAGAACCTAAGGAGAAGTTATTCATCATCTTCTTATTCAAAGTTGGTTAATATTCCAATAACAAAACTCCACTGGAGAATTTGTGAGATAAAAGTTGTGATACCAATCAGAATTACTTCAGTGAAGTGATGATGAACCACCAAGAATGGAAGGAGGCAAATGCATTGTTCTAGTATTATACTATGTGGATGTTTGTGCACCTGACCATCTGGTTTGTCCTCTGTAACCATTTCAAATGAGAAATTACGTTGTTCATTATTTATGACCCAAAATCTTGTTGTTTGTGTGCCTGCAATAACAGCGTAATGAGATGTATTCTGCAACCATAGTGAGATAGAAGAAGTAGGAGGCAAACACAATGTTCTAGTACACTATGTGAATGTTTGTGCACCTGACCCAGCTTGGGTTGTCCCCTGCAACCCTTTCAAATGAGATATTTTGTGATTGAAAATCTTGTGATTGAAAATCTTGCTGTTTTGTGTGTGGAAAAACAGCAAAATGAAATTTATTCCTCAACCACAGGAATAGAAAAGTGGCAGGAGGCAATCACAAAGTTCTAGTATACTATTTGAATGCTAGTGCACCCAACCCATCTGGTGTTGTCCTCTCCAATCCTTTCAAATAAGATATTTTGTTGTTCATTTTGATTGACAATGTTGTTATTTTGGGTGTGGAATGACAGCAAAATGAGATTTATTCCTCAACCACAGGGACAGGAAAGATGCAGGAGGCAAACACAACGTTCTAGTATACTATGTGAATGCTAGTGCACCTGACTCATCTGGTGTTGTCCTCTCCAATCCTTTCAAATGAGATATTTTGTGTTCATTTCTGATCCAAAATCATTTTTTTTCTTTGTAGCTGCCACAAAAGCAAAATGAAATTTATTCCTCAACCACAGGAATAGAAAAGTGGCAGGAGGCAATCACAAAGTTCTAGTATACTATTTAAATGCTAGTGCACCTAACCCAGCTGGTGTTGTCCTCTGTAACCATTTCATATGAGATATTCAATGCTTTCGACAGATTCCCCGGCGCGAAAATTCAGAAGAATTTGTCTGTTTGAGGGGTGTAAAGCACCAAAGTGGTACTAGTGTTATATTTTTAAATTAATTAACATAAATATTTACATAAGTTTTTAATTTAATTCGCCGTTCCTTGCTGTGCGTAAGGAGAATGAATTCTATGATAACGGTTATTCAATAGTCTCAGCTTTATTCTATTTGATCGCGGGAGGTATAAAAAAATGTGTAAGAAGACAAAGATTAATATGCCTGAAGACAAGCTACTTGTTAATGAATTTCTCTTTGTTCAACTATCTTCGCGACAATAGATTCGATAGATATCGCGCACGACTACCAAAAACATCGGTTTGCGTATGAAATTATAAGAAATGATGTTGTTCTTGTCCATCAACACCACACCTTCTTTTGTGCTGCCACCGAAACTTGCAGGGAGACATCATCGACGACCCCGACCACCGAATATGTGTTGATATATATTATGAATAAAGAACTGTATTTTAAACTACAAATACATTCCATGAGCAAAACGTATACAGTCTACAGGTTGAGCATAATTAAGAACGAACATGGTTGAACATCAACTTACAGCTTTTTGCGTATATTATAATATTATGTACTCCTTTGTTCATCGAGTGAGTCAGTTGAAGTAGTTTGTTTATCGAGGAGAGTCGACGTATACCGGTAGGTCTCATAATACAATATTATCTCAGCACTACTAAAGTATTGTATATAAATAAAAATTATATAATGAGTTCGATATCGATGCCGTTGCCGATATCGACGCCGATTCCGATGCCGATGCCGACGCCACACTACAGCGAAGATTTATTAGCAAAAGAATTGAGTCAATTAAGTTTTAAAGATCGAAATGATTACCAAGGTAAGTACAATTGAGTATAAATAGTCGTGTAGCTATAGGCATCGTCGTAACTCGTATCGTCGTAACTCGTATCGTATCGTATCGTATTGTATCGTTGTGCCGTGTAGGTGTCGTACGTGTCGTACGTGATGGATGAATCCTCTTCGATTTCGATTTCGATTTCGATTCGAGCTTGCTGGCTAACTACCGCTATCATCATTATGCTTCCAGTACTTTTTTGTTGTTGACTTTTTGCTTGCTGAGACTACTGCTCTAACATTAAAATCGTTAATCGTTTTTCCATCCTATTTCTAAATCTTCCACACACAAAAATAAATCCGAACAAACAAATATAAACCGAAACCGAAACGAAACTAATCCGAACCGAACAATGAACAACAACAACAACAGATGAAATACATTGTGTTACATGCTTGGCAATTGATGAGACACAAATATTAATTGAAGAATCAATTCATGAATTACAAATTGAAATTGATAATAAAATTCCAGACACTGGAAAGACTGCATACCTACAAAGTCAACGTACTGTCAAGGGGCGTACATTTGTGAATTCAAGACAATTTCGATTGCGGTTTTTAAGATATGAGTTATTTAATATACAAAAATCTGCAATTCGAATGTTAAAATGGTTAGATAAAGCATGCGACTTATTTGGTGCAGTTGTATTAGAAAGACCTATACGTCTATCAGCAGATTTCACAGTGGAGGAACAAAAAGTGTTCCGTAAAGGATATGTACAACTAATGCCTGTTAGAGCATTTGGTACTGGCCGGCGGGTTGTCTGTTGTCTCCCATACGATGAAGGCTGGTATACAACATCTAAACAGATAATACTTAAGATTTTAATGTACACAAGTTGGGTTATTGGCAATGACATTGATTCACAACGCAAGGGAACTGTTCTTATAAGTATGTTTGAGCCATCCTTTCCTCAGAAACCTACTCATGAGGCACCCTTACGTCCATCCGATCATTGGTTAATGACTGTCCGAACAAGTGCGATGCATATATGTACACCTGATACACCCTTTTTTAGATTAAGAAGAAACTTTTTTACAATGGCAATTGGATCAAATAATCGTACAAGATTGAGATTACATATTGGTACACCTATTGAACTACGATATATATTACAAGTATATGGGATTCCAATAGATTCTATTCCAATTACATACACTGGAAAGATGAAATTATCATTTGTAAGGCAATGGTTAAGAATACGTAATATGATTGAAGATCAGGAAAAACTGATTGCTAACAATTTCAGTACCAATAATATTATTGTTGAAGCTCCATATCCAAATGATATTCTTTTTAAACAGGGAGATTCATTTACAAGTCATCCTGGTAATGAAATGTTACGGACTTTGATTGACTCTAAAGTGAAACAACTATATGAAATGGAAAATAGTAAGCCATCTAAGAAAAAAGAATTAATACTAGAAATAATGGATGAAATGCAACATACATATAGTGGTCGTTTTTTATATTGGCATCAATGCAGTCATATGTCTGATTGTTGGTGGGTGGTACTTCACATCAATGGCAATACAAATACTGATCAGAAAATAGTTTTCAGTAAAATTGAACCTAAATTTCGTAAACAATATTATAAGAAACAACAGCAACAAAAAGTAATAAAAACAAGATATATAAATGAGCAGCAAGAATTAATATTACATCAGAACAATATGGTTACTGATGCTCAGAAGAACAATAGCATCAATTGTGGCGACGGAAATAATTATGATAGCGATACAACAATGGCAACGCACCATGACAGCAGCAATGATAGTGATGGTGATATCAATATAAGATCGTCATCATTATCATTACCATCACCATCTTCATCATCGTGTATACCGTTATCCGAATGCTTTGGTATGAAATTTGTTCCATGCTCTGACTAAAATATAAATATACAGTATTCTATTGCTACAGTACTTATGATTTTTCGGATTTTTACTCTAGCTCTCGCATCATTGAATGTAGGAGACTCAATGCATCGAATCGAATCATCATTATCTACAACTCCATAACCTTATGACAATACGATTAATGCATCTAGTAGTGTACTCAGTCATAGTACTGTACGTAGGCAAAACAAGCAGTGTCGATTGACGATACAGTGTGAGTGTACGGAAACATTATTTGTGTATTTGTGTACGTATTTATGTGAGCGTGTGTGTGCACAGTTGTATTCCATTCGTCCTTTCGGGTCGCGCGTGACTGAAGTATCTTTCTTCCTTCTTCAACCGTACGTTGAAAAAATACAGTTTCAGGGAATTTCCTTCGCGCACCTCCTCCTAAGCTTTATTCACGTCGTTTCCTCGTGTGACAAGTCAATCATAAAAGAATGTGAACAAACAATAACTTGCTGCCAATAAATCAAAACGCATCCTCGGCACGAAGAAACAAACAACGAAAGCCAGCAATCATTTTTATCTTGGATTTTTTATGTCCCGGATAGAGCATACCCTCATTATTTCGTGTACAAGTACCACAGTATACAGCAGCCCCTTTGATTTATTCCTTTGTCACTGTAACATACAGTACAGTACTGAGAAATCACGAATGAATCCCAGACTGGCAGATTTGACTTAAGAGCTTGTCACTAGCTTTAATAGCGTAGCATCATAATGGTGTCACGATTACAAGACGATGAGAAGGCCTACCTGAAAGGATCATTACTATTACACCAAATCTGTTGTTATACTGCCCAAGATACCGTAAGAGACGTAATGACCTGGTTTGTAGCAAGTAGCCATAGTAATACAAGCAGCAACAATAGCAACAATAATACTAAATCGTAAGTTGAAAAGAAGAAGAGGAAAATCAACCAAGGGGTGGAATAGAGACTCCCCTGCTCATACTTTTCACTTTGCCTCGTATCCTACGCTCTCTTATTTGTGTCAATAATAGCGGTAGCAGTAGCAGCAGTAGCTGCAGCACGATGTCATCCCCATCAACAGAAGCAGCGGCAAAGCAAGAATTATTGATTGATAAGCACGAAAAACAAGACTCTATAAGGAAGATAAAAATATCGGTCAAGGAAGCAGTAGTAAAGGAAGAGAAGGAAGAGGAGGAGGAAGAGATACTAGAAGAGGAACCGAAAATACCAAAAAAGAACAAAACGACAAAATCTCAAGAAAGTTTCGTCAATACTACGAGTCAGCATACAATTAACAACAGTAACAGCAACAGCAACAGCAACAGCAGTGGCAGCACCTCATTTTCGAAACATAGAAAACAAAATCCAAAATCAAAATTGAATAGAAAGAAAGAAAATTCAAAGTCAAAGTTGTCAAAAGCATCCAGGAAATCAGCATCGTCTTATTTTGTACGTGCCACGAAACACATCATTGTTAAGACATTTGGTGGTGGAACGTCAAAGAATAAGTCGTTATCGAAATCAGACCCATCAACAACAGCAACGACCATGATGACCGAACACAAACGTAAATTCGATCCCATGGATGTTGATCTAGCAGAAGATGGAGACACCGATCTTGAAGACGCTACTTCTCGCGACGAGGAGGAAGATGGCCATGTAGACACCGATCTTGTAGACGCTGTTGTCCGTGAAGAGGAAGAAGAAGGCCACGATCAGGATGGTGATGATCTGTCGACCTCGAAGACCACGACGACCGGTATTCAATTGAAGAAAAATGAAGACGACGATCCAGGCAATATTAGTATCGATCTCACACCTACATTCGATTCCGTGGATGTGGATCTAGCAGAAGATGTAGACATCGATCTTGAAGACACGGCTGATGATGATGATGGTGATGGTGATGATCCGTGGCACATGACTGTGGAAAACGTTATCACTGAAATAATCAAGGAACAACAAGTACAAGAACAAGATCAAGAACAGGAACACAAATCGGTGGTTGGATCAGAGGATATCGCTAGTTTCTTGGTCTCATGCCCTTTCTTGACATCTGTACTGCTAAGCCTTTTGATTGTCGAAATTGAGAACCAAGAAGATGTTTCACGTTCTACATCAATTGATGATATACCACCACCACCACCACCACCACCACCGGAACGCCCCTCAATTCATTATTCGGTATTGCTACCGACTGATAATGATGGTGAGGCACCACCATCACCGATACGTAAAACAATTAAGTATTGGGAAGAAAAATCATTAAATGATTCTATTTCTAGTAACGCGTCTTTCTTTGATATCCCTTTACCACCAACAACGGGACGTTTATCAGCATCACAATTATATTTGTTTGAAGATGATGATGATTATAAACGGAGTATGGGACCAATCGATTCAAATGAATCATATGATGATGTTCACGTAGAAGAATTACGACACGACACGTCTCTTGATAATGGTTACAAGAATTTACCGAGAATGTCTGCCATCACTCACGATTCGGTGACATCGCTTAATACAATACCATCAGCTTTATCAACGTCTAAATCTACTGGTGAACGACGATCAACACGACATACTCGTCGTTCATTACGTAAATCTGGTGGTAGTAGCATTCATCATAGTAGTGATCAGCGTACAATGATTATTGCAATACTATGTATTGCATTTGGTATAAGTTTTGTCAATGATGTATTTGATTATTGTGAAAAACAATCAATATTTCATGTTCATGAGTTTCGTTTTTTTTCTAATAACGTCATCGTGGACGATAATAGCAAAAACAAAAACACAAACAACACCTTCTTAGTAAACGACGATGAATCATCGTCATCATCACGATCATCAACCCTCATGAAAAGAAAGCAAATTCATCAGCAACAAAGACAACAATATTGGGATGAGCATATCGTTTCAACATCTCTCTAAACCCTCGAGGGTTTTGTTTTGTTTTGTTTTGTTCTTGCTGATGCTGCTGCTACTGCAGCGGTACTTCTCGTCCAAGAAACATAAATTTGACGCACGTACTTTACATTCCGTATAGTAGTTGCGGTACATTATCTTCACAAATACTGTATTACGATTTTTCATTTTCTACAATTAATCAATTCATAAGTAATGGGTAATAATATTAGCTATATAACACACACAGAAATACACAGCACACGTATGCATTCCTACATACATATATACACATAAACCTATCTAGCTAGAGAGTTCCTACTACATGAGTTAGAAGTGGATCAACCAGTGATACACCAAGAGTATTTTTAGACAATTTACATTCATAAATCAACAAGAAGTGCATGCCAGCAGCATGTTTGCTGTAGTTATGAATTGTCGATGTTGATTTCAGCTGTAAAGTGTCGCTACATATCAGTATTTGCTGAAAAATTCTGCCTTACCGGATACCCCTGCACTGTCACGATCTTTGGTTTTGATCGTGTAAGTATTTGCCTTCGTTTGTTTGTTGGCTGATGATTGTTTTGCGTCAACACACAAAGGGCATAAGAAGATGGATTATGGGTTTTCTTGCTTTTGATCGTGCTACCGTATGCTAATAATCATCCTGCCTCCCTCGGCATTATCAAATCAAGACAGTCAGTCACACTTTACGTTTGCTTGTTACGACACATTTTCCTTCGTAATTTTGAAGTCCCGGATGACATCATTTTTATTTGAACCAATCATTTGTGTTGTAAATTTCAGTGATTGATTGATCTTCATTCATTCATTCATGTACCAATGAAACAGTGGTACAGTACTTGAAGTAGAGAAGCGAATGGATCAATCGAAATGTTCTTGTTCCGATTTGATTCTTGTTTTTATGTCATTGTTGTGTCTCCTTTGTTGAAGAAACATAACCCACTATGATCTACTATATTGAATGATTCAACAGTTCCAGGATAGGAAGTTTATAGTACACACGAAGGATACTTTTGTTAGAGTGACTGTCATTTCCAGCAAGCCGAAAGTTTCCGCCTATATTATACTGAACACATAAAAATTATTCAAAGGTGAGAGTCGAGGTAAGATTGCTTGATTGAACTTTGACTGTTAGTGCATGACTCTACTCTTGGATCAGAAAAGCGGCTCTCCTGTTTCATATCGTATTTGTGTTGTTTCTCCTTTTGCGTTCATTCATTCGTTCGTTCCTTCCTTCCTTCCTTCCTTCATTTCTTCTTTCGGCACATCGTTCTCAGAGAATCGAATCAATTGAATTTTCTAATCTTTTTTTCTTATCTTTTCTTTTTTATCTTCCAACGAATAGTGCACACAAAAAACGATCCACCAGAAAGAGAAAATTATGATGACGACGGAAATTCACGCTAACGAAGGAAAAGAAACTGCCGGAGTGGATGCTTTTGACAGTTATAAGGTTATTACTGAAATAATGACAGAAATGGATGAAGGGTCTGAAGTGGAAGAAGTGGAAGAAGAAACAACGATGAAGAAGATGAAGAAATCTCAAGATATCTTTGTTGATAACCCGACTACGGAGAATCTTTTTAATGAAGAATCTAAATCTGAATCAAACAACAAGAAAATGAAACCAAAAACCATATCATCATCATACGTTGTTCGTTCAACAAAAAGACTTTTTAAGACATTAACCTTTAAACTAAAACCTACACAGAAAAAAACATCATCTGTGATCTCAATTACCCCATCAATACAGAATGTACAAGTCTCATCAGCACCAACATTTGATTCGACTGATGATAATGCTGGTATAGATCAAGATCAAGAAGATGATGATGACGATGATGATGATGATGATGCTTTATCTCATATGTCTCCACATGCTATTTTAGAAATGATGAAAGAACAGGAAGAGCATAGACTACAGACTGAAGAAGCTGTAGTTAATATTGCTGTCAAAGATGCGTTCGTTGTAAACGAAGTTATGATTGATACACCACCTCTTCCTCCATCATTACTCGTATCATCAATGTCAATGTCACCGTTATCACCATCCGATGATGTGATGATGTATGTTATGGCCAATGTAATGATGTATATTATGGTATATATGGTAATTGGTATTCTATTTAATATTTACTACAACAACAATGCGAAGTATCTATATGAAGTTTTGTTCAGTAAAGAAAATGTTGATGTTCTAGAAGCAGGAGAAGAAGACCCCCATGATTGGCAAGATATTGTTGCAACATGGCTCTAATGGTATTAATAGTACACCAGGAATGTACACTGTACTGTACCGTACTGAGGATATTCCTTCTCGAAGTCTCCCCAGTTATCGCCTACCCTACAGTACCTGAGATAATGACGATCCCAACATATTTACATCGCAACTACAACTACAACTACAACGACTACGTCCAACAATGACTCTGGTACGAATCGACGACTCTACACAAACACACACGCACATACACACACACACACACACACACACACACTAACTAACTAACTGACTGACTGACTAACTAACAGGAGTCGATTAGGCCCACTGTACACGCATCATGCAAATAAACTTCTTGTTCCATACTACCAAATCGACTGACTCATCAAAATAGCGCAATATAAAACAAACCACAAGAAGATAAATGCACGTTTATCGGACACCCGCATCGTCGTTAGCGCAATACAAAACAAACCACAAGAAGGTAAATTCACGTTCATCGGGCACCCGCATCGTCATCCTCCGTCGATTTATTCCAATAGGTCATGTTCATCCTCCTACAATTTCTATATACTACATATTGCATATTCCGTTCCATACCGTACCGTAACACTTTAATTTCTAGTCAAAGGATAGACTTGTACTTATTTAGTTTTTATCTTAAATAACGCGAAAAAACTAAATCATATCCTGTGGTACTTGCTACCTGTACCACTCCACTTTCTAGCATTCTAACCCATCCTAGCATGTATAAAGTCCCAATCAGATGGTATAATCTGAGCTTAATATGCTTAGGGTGGATACCTGGACCGGACTTTGGGGCACCAGGTATGTGTTCTCCACACTGGAAGGTGGTAAAGGGTGTGATGCAGCCTAGGACATGGGAAAATGGCCCATTTAGGGGGGTATGTGACCTTAGTACACACTCAAAGGGATGAATTATCCCAAAGTAAAAAGATGGGGTTGACCATATATATACACCAAAGGGAATATAAACTTGGCAATCTGTTGGTAGGACCATGCTGATGTGGGCGCTAAAGGGAGAAAACCTGTTTTGGGGCCTAAAGGACCCTTTTGGGTCTTAGCACACCCTGTCACCTTCCTAACTTCCCTACAGCCCTGAGCAGTAATTGTACCTATTATCTATAGGTATACTGTTGAGCTCCATATAATGTTTGAAGGTTATTAGGTCTGTATTGATGGTGCATCGCGGCCTTGATTACACGTGCACTTGGCACTTATAGAAATTGTGTGTTTTAATAACAGTGGGTTTTGACCAGTGACACCCCAAATATATGTATGGTTATCTAAGGCAATGGTAGAATCCAAAATCCTATGAATTAGGTTGATATCTAGCTATTTTATTTGGGACTCAGCATACCTGATATGGGCACTGTAGCATCTCAAATATTTTTGCAATGTGTGCATTTTGGGCTATTTTATGTCTATTCTATTGTTCCCCACCTCACCACACCACCAATATGGCAAATGTTCCAAGTATTGTTGCTGTATTTTTACCATACGCATGTATGGAAGTTAGCTGGGTGTTCAAACTATGGTCCAATTCCTTTTTTTGATGGTGTGGCAGCCTATTTCTGAATGATACTGTTGAGCATTGAAATATGACATGTTTGCCAAAATGGAATGTTTGTATTCTGGAGGCACAAAGAAGGTATGTATGAGGGATCATGTCCCTTGGGTCATTCCCAATGATTATGATATGGATGACTAGGTGGTATTTTGTTGCACCATGCTGGTTCTAGAACCTAAGGAGAAGTTATTAATCTTACTATTCAAAGTTGTAATATTCCAGTAACCCAACTCCACTGTCAAATTTACTTTAGTCAAGTGATGATGAACCACCAGGGATGGTAGGAGGCAAACACAATGATTCAGTACACTATGTGGATGTTTGTGCACCTGATCCATCTGGTGTTGTCCTATGGAACCCTTTCATATGAGATATTTTGTGGTTCATTTTGATCAAGAATCTTGTTGTTTTGCTTGCCACAATAGTGAAATGATTTTTATACCTCAACTGCAGGAACAAAAACTTGTTAGGAGGGTAACACAATGTTCTAATATACTATGTGGAGGCTACTGCTTCCAACCAATAAAAAGTTCTCCATTGGAACCATTTCGAATAAGATATTTTGTGGTGCATTTTGATCATAGATATGGTTATTTGTGTGCATACCACAGGCAGCAAAATCAAGTTTACTCTTCAACCACAGAAACAAAAAAGTGGTAGGAGGGTAACACAATGTTTCAATACACTATGCGGAGGCTACTGCACCCAAACAAAATAAAGTTCTCCATATGAACTATCTCGAATAAGATATTTTGTGGTGCATTTTGATGAAAAATATGGTTATTTGTGTGCATACCACAGCAGCAAAATCAAGTTTACTCTTCAACCACAGGACCAAAATTGTGGTAGGAGGGTACCACATTGTTCTTATACACTATGTGGAGGCTACTGCACCCAAACAAAATAAAGTTCTCCATTGGAATCATTTCGAATAAGATATTTTGTGGTGCGTTTTGACGAAAAATATGGTTATTTGTGTGCATACCACAGCAGCAAAATTAAGTTTACTCTTCAACCACAGGAACAAAAAAGGGGTAGGAGGGTACCACATTGTTCTTATACACTATGTGGAGGCTACTGCACCCAAACAAAATAAAGTTCTCCATTGGAATCATTTCGAATAAGATATTTTGTGGTGCGTTTTGACGAAAAAATTGGTTATTTGTGTGCATACCACAGCAGCAAAATCAAGTTTACTCTTCAACCACAGGGACAAAAAAGTGGTAGGAGGGTACCACATTGTTCTAATACACTATGCGGAGGCTACTGCACCCAAACAAAATAAAGTTCTCCATTGGAATCATTTCGAATAAGATATTTTGTGGTGCATTTTGACGAAAAATTTGGTTATTTGTGTGCATACCACAGCAGCAAAATCAAGTTTATTCCTCAACCACAGGAGCAAAAAAGTGGTAGGAGGGTAACGCAATGTTCTAGTATACCATATGGATGTCATTGCACCTGACTCATCTATTGTTGTTCACTGCAACTCTTTCAAATGAGATATTTTGTTGTGTGTACACATACATTTTATTTCCCTATAATGTGTGCTGTGTGTGAGCCTACATTATGAGATACCAGTAGGCTTAAAAGACTAAGGAATATAACAGTTCTCTATCCAATAGGTCAATTGTAAACTTCATTGTTTCATTTTCCAAAAAAATGACTTTAGGTGTATATACTTGATGCTAAAGTTGTTATTATATACCACACTAACAAATACTAGTAAAATTGGGCATGATTTAGTTTTTATTTTCATAATAAAAGACGCTCGACGCACTGACTTAACCACTCGCAGTCGTACTGTACCGTCTAATGCACTACATACAGTAGGACCTACCCTTCTATTCATGCTTCTACTACCGTTACTACCCAAAAGTTTCTACTGCATAAAATTCCCATTCATTTACAATTATTTTTCTCAAAGATCGATCCATCAACACGCATTATGATAATAAAACGAGTGACGAATGAATTACAGTAGAGTGTAGTAGTACATCCGACACAACCAACCAACCAAATCCTTTCAACTAAGATAAAAACAAATCATTGTGCGTTCATCTTCTTCTTCGTCGATGTCGTCGATGTCAATATGATATCGATGTCGTCGATGTCATTGTCAACTAATACTGCTACAACCAAACCAGCATCACGGCGAGCGTGCGCCGTTACATGGACTATCGGTCACCTGATTTTTTTTGTAATCTTGTTTGCCAATGATGGAGACGGTGTGATGAACATAATGCATCCTAAACAAATGAACAAAATCAAAATACAAAATTATTTAAACAACAATTTGTCAGAAATATAATTTAAAATTTATAGTAGCAACAATTATAATTACGATTACAATTACAATACGAAAGTAACACAATCACTACGATTGCGATTGCGATTACGATTTAAAAAAAGAGTACAGTTAATTTTCTTCAGGTAGCTATTATTGGCGGAAAGCACTTTGCATTGCGTGATGATTGACGTGACGACGACGACGGCGGCGAATAGAATACTGTACAGGAGTATTCAAAAGTCATTCAAAAACTTTTAAAAAAATAACCTTGATACTAAGTGACATATAGTACAACATTGTACTTGCATTGTACTAATAGTATTAGTAGTACATTGTTATCATACACTGTAGATAAATGAACAACAATGATGGGACTTAATCCAATGATATGATAGGGATCATAAAGTTAGTTTCAACCCGTATTATTTCCTAGTAATTTATAGTGCTTTCTTAAATCAACTTCCTGTCGCTCCCTCGAATCTTGAGGTATCATAAATTGAAGTGGATCGCACATCTAAAGAAAGCTGTGTCGAAGAAGGCATGAATGAATCCGTTTAGTTAAATAAACATATCAATGTATAGTGCTTGCTTAAATCAACTTCCTGTCGCTCCCTCGAATCTCGTAAATTGGAGCACACATTATTTGAAGAAAGCTGTCTTGAAGATGGCATGAATGAATCCGTTTAGTTAAATAAACAGTCAGTCGTTATTGTTTATTTATCTATTCAACTGACTTTATTTTACTTTGATGATGGCAGGAGAGTTCTGTACTGTACATTATTACAATGGACCACGATTAATGAAAGCATGCCAGACACGAATATTATAGACTAAACAATGCATAGGAACTAACTCATTATGACAGGAGAGTTCTGTAATGTACATTTATAGAATAGATCACGATAAATGAAAGCATGCCAGATAAAAATTACATACAACAATGCATAGGAGCTAACTCATATTGTAAAGTATCCCGTCAACAAAGAAGTTTAATGTAGCCGCATTATCATTTTTTGATATCTATATCACATAGTTAAATAATAAAACCAATAGTCACTATTTAACAAACCGGATTCAACTTCAATAAATAAATACTGTATCGCAAAAAGGTATGAGAATTTCTTTCTGTGCTTGCCGTTAGGGATTGTATTCGTATAATATATTTTTGATCATATTAATGCATCAGATCAATAACACTATGTACGTTGATGTGGAATGGAAAGAAATGCGAAGCACGACGAACATCGACGAAAATAATTATTTAATTCAATATCCTGGATAAATAATAGCACGACGAAAATCGACGAAAATATTTAATTAATTAAATATCTTAAATCAATAATATTCTATTTAACAAACCGGATTTAACTTCAATAAGGGTAGTCGCAAAAAGGTGCCTGTTTCGCCATTTGGTATTGTACCTAAGTAGTCGTATAATAATCTGATCATACAAGTCAATAGAACAGCCGTAAAAGGACGTTATGTGAATGTAGAAAGGGAAGAAGTGCGAAGCCCAACGAACATCGACGAACATAACATTGACTTAAGGCACTTTTGTATTCTGATCGTGGCTGGGTATCACGTTAAATATAAAACTGTTCTTCTTAGACTAGGGATTACCCCGTCATTGCCTATGCCAATCTTCAATTACAATTGTTCTTCAAGTCGTCGCGTTTTAATAACGGACTATCACAACCTGTCGCGTTTTAAGAACAAGTCGCAACTCCGTTCAATACATAAGATTTCTATATTTTTTATCGTCACCAAATGAAATGATCCATATACAAATTAATTAATAAACTACACCTCGTTAAATAATTGTTGTGGCATTGATGATCGCATTGATGATGGAACACTAGTGACCTTGAAGATAACGAATAGAACTCAAACGTTTGATTAATTAAAAGACATCTGAAGAACTGTTCCACTATACTCCATGGAACAATTTATTGGTTCGGGTAAATTAGCGACTCTAGCGACTACAATCTGTAGAACTGTTCCACTATATGCTCCATGGAAAAATTGACGTCGCGAGCGACGTAACGATTGACAATTAGCAAATAGTGCTTAGAGCAAACGGGTTCCTGTTTACAATCGCGTACAAGCAACATCTTTCTTCGCTGTTTAATTCATTCAAAACACCGGCATCTACTACATCTACATCTACAATCATATTCTTAGATTCTTTTCACTCTTTCATGTTCTCACAAAAAAACTGCGAATTATAAGAAAAAGAGAATCGAAAGAGAACCGAAGATTGAATATATTACCTGTAAAATTGTACTCGACATACTTTGGTCTTGTAATCGTATTCCATCTAATCTCCTAACATTTCCAAACGGAGTAGCTATTCAATACTACTATAACAAGTAAGCTTTAATTCTACATTTTTATTTTTCTTGACACTCACTTCTCACAAAACGAAAGAATAGCAGAATTCATTCATCACCATTATTATACCAACTGTAAGTATCATCAAACAAATAACAATTGCTCATTACAATGAATGTGACCGACGAGTACAACGTTACAATGAAACAAGACTATTATGACAGTCCTGAACTTCTTGCAAAAAAACTCAATAATAAGGCATCGTTCTACTTGATGGCTGATGAAAGAAACTATGATAAAGCTATTGTACTATTAACAAAGGCATTAAAGGAAATGGAGAAGAATAATTTACAACAACCGATGACTACTCTTAATAACGAAGGAATTTGTACATCCTGCAAATGTACATGTAAAAACTTGTTCAGTGAGTCTCATTTTAATACTAACAGTAATAATCACAACAACAATTATGATGATGATGATGATGATGAAGAAATGGAAAACGAAAACCCGAGCCGTGATAACTTTCATCAGCAACAACAAAGGAAGAAGAATTGTGTATCATCAGAAGACAATAGTGGTAATAATTATAATAGTAACAGTAACAATAATAATGGTATTGGTACACTTAATGGTTTTGTTTATAATCAACCCTTTCTTGTACCAAAGAGTTGTATCGAAAACAACCATTATATGGGTAACAACTTAAGTTTTATTATATTATTTAATCTTGCTTCGGCACATCACTTAAAAGCAATTGCTATTATAGCAAGAGCAAGGAACGGTGGTAATACAACAACTGGTGCAGGTACAACAGATAATAATAAGAGCACACGCAACAGTACACGTAGACTATTACAAAAGACGTTACAACTATATGAACTCGCCTATCAATTAATTATGAGTGTTAGTGCTACCGGTTGTTCTGTTTCTGGCTCGTTACGATTGACGATGATCATAACGAATAACTTGAGTGAGATACATCGTATTTTTGGTAACTCAGAGAAACACCATCTGTGTCTACAACATTTGTTGTGTGCTATAATGTACATGGTTGATTCGAATATTGATAACAATGTTATACTTACTCCACAAGAATTGGATGGTTTCTTCTGTAACGTATCACCAGTCATGATTGGGAATAGGAAAGATGCGTGTGCGCAAGTCGCCTAATAACCAACATCAACGAAAAATCAATGAATTTTGTTAACAATCCACATACAGTACATACATAGAAACATAAAAACATATCATTGAATAGATGCCTATTATTTGTGTACATTCTTGGTAGCTTTATTTCTTTGTCCTAGCTAGAAAAGATCAGATCATCTACTGTACTAGATTACTACATAGTAATTGAATCGAAACGACCAATATGCTGCACAAAGCACACCAAGATCAGCGATGTACTAGTGATGTAGTCACTACAATTGTTTCTTGGTATTACTTCTTCTTTTTTACCAAAGCGTTTGAGACCCGTTAGCCAGCATATTTATTTGCTTCCCCCTCGATCGAAGGAGCTGCCCTTAATTATCAACTTGTTGAACCTATTTTCATTCGTAAATCTAAGGGAATGGCAATACTAAGATATAGTATGATGTCATGGGTCTATATTGTTCTTTATTTTACTTGTACTTATGGCAATGATGTATGATGCCATACTAAGGTTTTTTTGCTCCTTATGAACTTTTGCAAGCTGCCCCCTCTATGTAGACGCACTCGACTCGTCGACGAATCGAATGACTCATTCTTCTATACATCACTAGCTAGTACAGTACAGTGTATGCAGAAGGGACTTATTGCACTGTTAAAAAATTTGAAGTCGAGACTGCCTAGCTAAAGGCGTCGACTCAGTCAACAATTAGTCACATTCTTGTATACCGGGAAAGTTAAAACAAAAAGTTCGTACCTTAATTATGAAATAAAATTGTTAATATACGAAGTTGTGGCGTGCGTCTACTAATACTGTTAACAAAACTGTGGGTCACCAATAGTACAGACTAGTTGAACTGTGAATAGTATTGTGTTTTTTTTGTGAAGCGCCATACATAATTAGACGCTGAGCGCTGCAATAGTACGTACTGTACTGTACTACAGGCAACACACATTGACTTTTCTATTTGGGGGGTTTCCTGAGAAATAGTGTTTTTAATTTACTATTTTTTCAAACCAAAAAGGTGTAACTGGTTCTAATTAATAATCCCCCAAAATTAGCATGGAGGGGCCAAAGAAAATAAAATGTATTTCGGGACGGAAAAATGTATTCTCAATATAAAAACTAAATCATGCCAAGAATTTTACTAGTATTTGTTAGTGTAGTATAGAATAACAACTTTAGCATCAAGTATATACACCTGAAAAGTAATTTTTTGGGAAATTAAACAAAATTGACCTATTGGATGGATAACTGTTATATTCCTTAGTCTTGTAAGCCTACTGGTATCTCACAATGTTGGCTCAAACACAGCACACATTTTAGGGATATAAAATGTATGTGTACAAACAGCAAAATATCTCATTTGAAAGTGTTGCAAAGGACAACACCAGATGAGTGGGGTGCACTAGCATACGCATGGTGTATTAGAACATTGTGATTGCCTACTACAACTTTTTTGTTCATGTGGTAGCAGAATAGGCACAAAAACAACAAGATTTTTGGTCAAAATGAACCCCAAAATATCTCATTTGAAAGGGTTCCATAGGACAACACCAGATGGGTGGGGTGCACTAGCATACGCATAGTTTACTAGAACATTGTGATTGCCTACTACAACTTTTCCTGTTCTGTGGTTGACGGATAAAATCATTATGCTGTTATGGCAGGCACACAAACAACAAGATTTTTGATCAAAATGAACCACAAAATATCTCATTTGAAAGGGTTCCATAGGACAACACCAGATGGTTGGGGTGCACTAGTATACGCATAGTGTACTAGAACATTGTGATTGCCTACTACAACTTTTCCTGTTCTGTGGTTGACGGATAAAATCATTATGCTGTTATGGAAGGCACACAAACAACATGATTTCTGATAGAAATGAACAACAAACTATCTCATTTGAAAGGGTTGCAGAGGACCACACCAGATAGGTCAGGTGCACGAACATCCACATAGTGTACTAGAGCATTGTGTTTCCCTCCTACCATTTCTGGTGGAGCATCATCACTTTACTAAAGTAATTCTGATTGGCATTATTTTTATCTCACAAATTCTCCAGTGGACAACTTTGAATAATAAGATGAATAACTTCTCCTTAGGTTCTAGAACCAGCATGGTGCACCAAAATACCACCTAGTCATCCATCACATACCCATAGGGGATGGACCAAGGGTCATGATCCCTCATACATACCTTCTTTGTGCCTCCAGAACACAAACATTGCATTTTGGCCAACATGTCATATTTCCAAGCTCAACAGTATCATTCAGAAATAGGCTGCCACAACATCAAAAAAAGGAATTGGACCATGGTTTGAACACTCAGATACCTTCCATATGTGTATGGTCAAAATACAGCAACAATATTTGGAGCATTTGCCATATTGGTGGTGGGGTGGGGCGGGGAACAATAGAATGGACAGAAAATAGCCCAAAATGCACATGTTGCAAAAATATTTGAGATGCTACCACGCCCATACTCAGGTATGCTGAGTCCCAAATAAAATAGCTAGGCATCAACTTAACTCATAAAGGTTTTGGATTATATCATTGCTTTAGGTAATCATACATATGTTTGGGGTTTCTCGGGTCAAAACCCATTGTTTTAAAACACACAATTTCTCTAAGTGCCAAGTGCGCATGTAATCAAGGCCGTGATGTACCATCAATACAAACCTTATAACCTTGAAAGATTATATGGAGCTCAACATTATACCTATGGGTACAAGGTCCAACTATTGCTTAGGGCTCTAGGGAGGTTAGGAAGTTTTCAGGGTGTGCTAAGCCCCAAAAGGGTCATTTAGGCCCCACACCAGGTTTCCCCACTTTAGTGTCCACATCAGCATGGTCCTGCCCAAAGCTTGCCAAGTTTATATTCACTTTGGTGTTTATGGTCAACCCCATGTGCTTACTCTGGGACAATTCTTCTTTTTGAGTGTGTACATGGTCACATAACCCCCCCCCCCCCCCCCCCAAATGGGCCATTTCTCCCTGTCCTAGGCTACATCACACCCTTTTCCACCTTCCAGTGTGAAGAACACATACATACCTAGCACCCCAGAGTCAGGTCCAGGTATCCACCCTATGCATATCAAGCTCAGATTTGGACTTTATACATGCTAGGATGGGTTAGAATACCAGAAAGTGGAGTGGTACAGGTAGCAGTACACAGGACATGTAGTCTGTCCTTTGACTAGAAATTAAAGTGCACGTCAGGTCAGGTCCAATCCAGTCCATCTCAAAATAAAAGTTTTGTACTGTAGCAGTAAATGACCTGGCATACATAATATGATATTATGTAGTGAGTGAGTGAGATGAGTGAGTGGTGAACAATTAAGCATCATAACATAATGTTAGCATTAATTGTATGAAAAATTGTAATTTTACGGTAACACATACGGTTGGTAGAATAGAATAGAATAGAATAGTATAGTGGTGGGGAGTTTGTGTGTTGAGAATTTCTACTAGCTAAGATAGAAAGTGTTCCGATATATCTATATAGGCTGGCTGTTTCTTTTAATATGTAGGACTATTATTTTATTTTATATTTTATCTGTAGTTGTATCTTTTTCTATTCCAATTTATTTATTTACATATTTATTTATTTGTTGAATGACTATACGTTAATGTTGTTAGTTCATTCATTCGTTTATTGTACTGTATTTGCTCTAATTCTTTCTTTCTTTTTAAGGTAATGTTCTATTATTGTATTTATATCTTTTATGTCTTTCTCTCTTTATGTCTTTCTCTCTCTTGCTTTTTTTTTTGGTTTGGCATACTTGTGTCGTGTGAACGTTGTCACCACGAAATGCAATAAAAATACCGAATGTAATGTAATGCAACGTAATGCAATGCACAATGCAATTTGTCCATTTCTTTTTATAATACAGATTTATTATTATGATTATGATTTGGACGACGACGATGATGATGATGATGATGACAATTGACGGATTGTTAAAGCCGTCGCCGACGCTTGATGTTGATTATGAAGATTAGGAAGATTATGAAAATGATGATGATTCCTCGCTGATGCAGCTGGTAGTGGTGATGCTGGTAGTGATGATGATGACGTTATTGGTAATGGTAATAGCGTGTTATTATTGCTATTATTATTGCTGTTGCTTATTATTACTTGTTGTTGGGATGACGACGACGACGACGACGATAATATCTGATGTTGTTGTTCTACTCCGATGATATCAGATAATAATTCAGATGATGATGATGACGGCGACTTTTTCTTATCATGAGTTTTATAATTCGTATTATTACTCCTTGCAGTAGTACTATTAGTAGTAGTCTCTGTGGATTCTGATAACATAAAATTCTTTAATTCTTGTAATGTAATGGATGTATTTGCTGGTAAGGAACAAATTACTTTTCGTGCTACAAGTAAATTTGCAATTTTATCAATTGATTTGTTCATGATTTATTTACTATTGGATGATGATTTTGTGTGTTTGTGTGTGGATTACAAGTATTGAGAGTTACAGTTAGTAGTTACGAGTAGTAGTGATAGTCGAATTGCTTATTTATGATAATGATCTATGATTTATGATTATCGATGAAGGAATTTTATGATAGAAAGACATAGAAAAGAGAGACATTACAGAGATTCTTGTTCACTTCGTTCGTTCGCTTTTTGTATTATTGGCGCGTGTAATGCCTCGCAGCCTGTACATTATTGTTCAATAATTGCATCAGCGAAGGAATGCAAGAATTTCCATCTTTCATTTTTTTTTGCTCGTGTCGTGCGAATTTTGATAACGAACGGAGTTGACGGTTCAAAATCCATTTTTCTTTTTTTGGCGTGAAGTGCGAATTTGGATAGCTAAGGACGGAGTTGACGGTTCGAAAAATTTAGTCTTCGGTCATTCATCCTCGGTATCTTTTTGTTGGCAACTTCTTTCTTCGCTCATTTTGTGTATGTTTCATGCATTGAGTCATACCGGTAAAACACACCAGCCAAAAAAATAAAATAACAACAAGATTCGATCCAAATCCGTCTACTGTACTGTCTCTATTAGTAGTAATGAAGATAGATCTGATGACGAGGCGGGTGTTGTGTTGCCATGGAGGTCCTTGTAAGCTCGCTATTGTGACAACAAGAGTTTGAGAGTAGTCGACAGAGAAGATACTACCGGTAGCTGAATTTTTGTGTGTCCTTTCAACAAAAACAACAACAACAACAACGATGGAATAGATTGGAATCCCGCTGCGATGAAATAGAATCCAAATCTTGATTTCTTTGATCATACTATGAATTAAATAAATTCAGATCCTAACAATAGCGACGGCACAGCATACTGCTATCCTCGTTCATCATGCATCAAGTGCACTTTTACTGCACTTAACTTATTCAAAAGTACTGTTAACGAATGAAAGTAAACACGCTAAGTGGATGGTAGCAGTAGCAGTAGCCGAGCGGATGCGATAGGGACAATAGTTAATGGGGACGAAACGGACGGAATATTAGTAATAATAATAAAAAAGGAATGCAAGGTCTGATCTTCACGACGTGATGTGGCAATAAGTAAATGATTGTAGTCGAGGGAGTGGATGCGATGGTAACGAGCAGATATTGCGCTTGTTCTTATTTGCTGTTGCCGTTGTTGTTGGTGTTGCTGCACTTGCACTTGCTGTTTTGCAATTATACAACTGGTTGATGTGATGATGACGCTGCTGGTATGCTGCTGTCTCAATAAATTACTACTGCTAATAAATGTATTTTTGACACGACATCATGATGTGCTAGGATTATTTTTCATAGTAGTAGTCATGTTCGATGTCTACTTGTTGATCATTGACTATTTGAATCATATTCTATTGTTAGGTACAGCAGAGTACAGCAGAGTCTAGTAGAATACAGTAGAATACAGTAGAATGCAGTAGAGTGCAGTAGAGTACAATAGAGTACAGTAGATCGTTTTGTGGTATGCAAAAATGTGTTTATATAAAAATTAAAACTGGCACGACATAAGCATACTGAGCGTGTGTTCGAGCTATGTGTAGCTACATGTATCGTACTGTAAAGGGTCTTCTTCCTCAGCATTAAGTGCATCAGTTTGTTCACTATCCTTGACAGGAACCGCAAGGACGGCACAACCAGCATCTCCCTTAGGTGCATCATTGCCACAAACTAAACCGGCATGGCCCTTAATAAAGATCAAACAACTTAGTAAGGATGAACCCAAAATAGTGAGTCCCATAACATAAAATGCCGACTTGTATTCTAAATTACGGAAACCAAGTCCAAAACAAACAGCTCCGACGTTACCACCAGCACCAACAATACCAGAGATACTTCCGGTGGCAGGTGGATCAATGTATGGGACGATACCATATGATGTACCTTCGGCGGCTTGGACGAAGAGAGAGAAGAAGATCATAACAGCAATGGCGGCACCCAAACTATTGGTTTGTGCAAAGACAATGACAAGAAGTCCTTCAGCGACAAGACAGATGGTTTGTGCCCAAAGACGTCCTCTCATACCAATGTAGGCATTAGCTTTATCCGACATTAATCCACCAAGAGCTCTCGCAAATAAGTTCATAAACCCAAAAATTGATGATATTGCTGCAGCAGCTTCAGTGCTTAAATCAAATTGATCCTTGAAGTATAATGAAGCAGCATTATTCATTGTTAGTTCAACACCAAAACAGCATGCGTATTGGATGAATAAAATCCATGTATTGAAATTGAATGCACCCTGACGGAAGGATGCTGCAGCAGATATGTTTGCCATTTGTCCATGTTTCTTCAGTTCACTATAATTACCCTTTGGTGAATCATCTGATATCAAATAAATCATAATCCCTGTACCGAATGCAACAATGGCCGGAATAATTGATACGTATCGCCATGCCTTAGATGCATCACCATCAAAGAACCATTTGAATAGTGGGAATAATCCAGCACCCATAACAAGTTGGGTAATACCACCACCTAAATTACCCCATCCACCAACTAATGCATTGGCAGTACCAACGACTTCCTTACTGAACATACATGATGACCAGTATTGACACATAACGAATGTACCACCAGCAGAACCGATGAATAGACGTAGTACAGCAAGTCCAGTTGCAGTATTAACTAATCCAGTACATGCAGTTGGAATTGATGCAAAGCATAAAACAACTGCCATGGGGATACGTGCACCAAACTTATCACATACAGGACCTAAAACAAGTCTGATTGCGATTGTACCAGCAACACTAACAATAGATGATGTCCATATTTCTTGCTTTGTTAAACCAAGATCGATTTTAATTTCACTTAACAACGGCGAAATAGCAAACCAAATAAAGAATGCAATAAAGAAACCCCACCAACTCATATGAAATGCTCTCATATGTGGACGTTTAAAACTACCTAATTCAATAAATGTTGCTTTATCACCTTGATCAGGATCAACTTCAATTGAATATCTTTGATATTTCTTCCAATCTTGCTGTAAACGTAGACAGAAAGACGTAAGACGTGTGACGTGTGACGTGTGTTATAATGATAGTAAGAGTACAGTACATGAAGGACGGACGGGACAATGGATCGGATAGGATAGGATAGGATTTGATTCGATTGAATTGGATTGGATTAATGTGAGACGACAAGATTTATTTCGCAAAGAACAAATACAGGGTCGAAGATTTGTGCAGTTGTCGTTGCCGTTGTCATCGTCATCGTTGCCGTCGTCCTCGTCGTCATTGTCATTGTCATCGTCATTGTCGAATAGACAAAACCGGCAAGCAGAGGAAATAGGGAAGGAATGCCGCGTACCGCATATCGATCGACGACAACGACAACGACAACGACAGTTGAATATATTGATGACACGACACGGCACGACACGACACGACATTACAACACAACACAACACAACACAAGCTAGGTTATACAGACTTACTGGAGCTCCAGCATCAACTTCAGACATCATAGTGATAGATTTATTTAATTTCGTTGCTTTTGCTTTTGTTATAGATTATTGATTCGGCAATGCAAATTATGAGAACAACAACAAATTAAATTAAATTGACGACGACGACGAGCGAAGAAACAAAGTGAATTACTTTAATTGTTTTTCGAAATCGTCGATTTTTCAGTGCTTGCTTTGTTTGTTTCACATACTGGTGTACTACTGTACTCAACATCATCAGCATGACCACATAATTAAATATTTTCTCCTCCTCTCCTGCCTTTGTCATTGAGGAAGAACGAAGTTGCGATTGATATATATTTTATAGTGATGAAATATTTTTGAGAAGGAAAAAGATATATGGAATACAAGAAATTCGCAGAAATTCCGGCAAAATTAAAGCAGCTTAGTAATAGCCTTACTGGACCTCGACTCACTCGACTCAAAACTTACTAACAATCAAGGAAACCGCATACAATGATTTGTGTTTCAATGACCACTGAATGACCGATCATGATAATATTGCTTATGGAACAACTGTACAACTTCGTATTTTGGAAAAGGAACTTTGCTTAGATGCTTGTTTTATTTTAGGAAGTTCTTAAATCATCGAATGTATCAATCAATCTGTGACTGGGTTCACAGCACAATCAATATATATGTATGCGCGGTACTTCCAGCACTATGGGATATTGCCCCTCGCGATGTTATTCTCATGCGTTATTTTATGGTGAAAGAATAGTATTTTCGACTTGAACGAAATTCTCAACAAATAGTATTTTACCGTAGCGCTGAAATAATAGTATTTTCGTCCCATACCTCAATTGCTATTCCAATTTTGTTCGTCTCTACTAGCTGGGCTAGAGTAAAAGTACGTATAATTGTTTATTTGCTGTGTTACAATAATATTCTTATTCTGATACTGTACAAATAGGAAAAAAGTCAAATAATGTAATAATATATTTATAAAATTATACTGCTATATAAAAGGGTGTCTGTACCGGGTTTTGTGCGTTTTTGTATTTGTGTGTCGTGTCGTGTGTTTGCTTTGTGGTGGTATGATTACTGATGCTTACTTATTCCTCTTTACATTACCTTTTCGTCTTTTTCTCGCTTTTGGTTTTCTTGCTTTTCTTGTTTTTCCTGCTACTTTTTCCTTTTTTCGTACATTTCGGTTTGTTGTCTAATTTCAATGTCTTCGTTAAGTAACTTGTCCAAAGTTTACTATTGGTATCATCATATTGAAGTTGGATTTCAGTACACATATCCGATACTTTCTTGATTGGATTCTTACTAAACAGTAAAGTTACCTCAATTTGATCCTTCGTCCAGTTATTACAATCTGTTGCATCATCAACAATCACAACAGATTCTTTTGGTACTGCTAAACTACATGCGACATCATTCCGGACTTGTTCCACGTACGCTGCACACCATTTTTCATCCGAATCGGAATCAACATCAGAAAATGCTACGTGTGCCTTTAGTGTGTCAGGATCACCCATTAAAACGAATGTAACCTCTTTTACTTTTCCTTTTCCTGCCGTATCCAAATTAAGATTATCGAATTCACAGCATACTTCAACATCAGGAGATGCTTCAAAATTCGAGGCAGTAGTATCCCTCGAACAACCCATAATGAGTTTGGATGCAAAGATTTGATTTGTCAATGTGATTGGCTCATTTGTGGTATAATCAAAATCAGAAGTCCACGCTACGGCGTCACCCATTTGTGAGATCGATGGAAAAAAATCGTCGTAATCTCTATTCCGTGTATCAGTAATTTGGGTTCTTATACCAGTAGGAACATGGTAGTGCACAATTTCTTGATCCCCTTGAATACCAGTATCAGTAATCGGGCCGAGGTCTGAACTATATACTATAGATTCACCATTACCAGATATTCGATTGGTAACAACAGGAAGGAAAAAAGGTCGTTGCCAGCAACAAGATTGTCTTATTTGGTTCCTTTCACTACACGCTGTTCTGTTTGCTACAATGGCACCGCCCCCAAAGGATGTCGGCGCAGTAAGACATTGAAACTGTTCAAGCTTTGGTTCGTCGACCGGCATACCACCTTCACTCTCTCCTTCGTCTGTGATGTTCCAAGTAATACCTAACTTGGTATCGAACAGGAAAAGATTACGTTGCGAAACTGGTGTCGGCCTTTCTAATGTTCCTCTCAATGTTGCGGATTCAAAATTTGTCGTGAATGCGACGAACCGTCCGTCATCGGAAATACTTGCTGGATTGTCCTATAAATAAATGAAAACAGGAAAATAATAGAGCATGATCATGATAAAGATTACGTGTTAGATTTGATTCTATTGGATATACAAATATAATCAAAATATCTTAAAAAACGCTTACCTTTACGTCAATAGTCCCTATGTACAATGTACGAGAATAATAATGTAACGATGAAGATAAAGTGACGAGCGTAAGATTGTTAGATTTGCTCTTATTCCGTTCCCATTCGATTCTATTCTTTTGTTAGATGCTGTACGTACCTGTTTGCGAAAGCTCACCAGCTGCAGCAAAAGCATTGCATTGTGTTCCCGCATTCCCTAACCTAAGTTCCGTTGCCAAATCTTGTTCGATCAATTTATCAATCCCATACAGTCCAATGAGCGTATCAAACATGAGAGTTCTATTACATTCCTTTCCTTTCAGGTTGGTGACCTTGTGAATATTCTTATCGGATTCACGCCATAAATAAGTTTCCGATGCGGTAAGACTGGCATCGGGATATATAATATTGGAATGGAACGCAACATATGATCCATCTCCTGATACGACACCCGAAATCGATTCTTTTCCATCAGTGGCATTGTAAAATTCATCAGGGACTAACCGAATAAAACTATTTCCATCATCTTGAGTATAAACAACGTGTTCTTGATTGTTCGCACGATCATCATCGGTAAGACTTGCATCATCTGTGTCAAAGACCACCACGGTACCATCACGAGAGAGATCACATCGTCGTGAAGAACGTGCTCCACCTGATAAACTGGTATCGGTGAGATCTGTATTAGAACCGGATGGTCGAGAAAGGAGTTCCACGCTAAAACCGGTAGGTGGCGCGTCTTCTAGAAAGCATGTTGTACTTCCATCACCTGAAGTATCAGCAAAGACATACCTAATTTCGGAACCAGTATTATCACCACGAAGTAATTCATTAGTCAATTGGTCCGTTGAATCACCATCGAACACACCACATGTTTCCCAGATTTTAAAGTCATCAAAAGAATAAGTGCTGCTGGGTAGATCATAGTTCGCTTGTGATGTATACACAAAACAATCACTACCGTTCACACCACCTGCATTGATTTTCACATCTCTCGCGTCGGAATCTAATTCTGGATCGTTCTGATCATTAAAGCTCACTTGTTTAACATTGATCGCATTGATATCGAACGCTGATGAGGCAGGTAGGACTACCAAAGCGGCAATACCAACGAGGAAAGATTTTGCCAACATTTTCATTTCTGGTTATTTCTTCTCCCTCTTTTATCGTTTGCTCGTTTTGTGAGAGCTGCCCCTACCGTACCGTGCTTGAATGGAATGAGTTTTGTGTATCACAATTGCAAATTTCATTTTGATCGACTTCTTTACGGTTCCATAGATTGTTTGTGCCGAGCACGTCCCACACCGGCAAATCCTATTGCCGGTATTTGTCGAAAAGATCAGGTTGGATGTGTATTTGGGTATGGGAGCTAAGCTTTGTGAGGTTATGGTGATCCGCTAGCTCATCGGGGCTATTGATGATTCCTTCTCATTGTGGCGTGTGTCTTGAGCGCGTCGTGTCTTAAGCACCATGCTCATTATTGTTGCGCACGCGACTCATCTCAGCTCATTATTTAAAACAATGGGTTCGATCTGTATTGGCGCCGAATCTTAATTAATTTTGTCGAATCTAGAGTCTCCACTCACGTAGAATCAGCCCTGTAGAACGCGCATCATTCATTTATATACAAAATGAATATAACATAGTAGCGTGCGCGCCAAAATTTCGCGATACACATACTGCAAATCTAACTGTCACTTTTTTAATATTAGCGCGCTTTAACACGAGCTATCGTGTGTTTCAATTCAATAGAAAACGATTAAAAACAGCATAGACACCTCATTTCCTCTATTAACCGAAGCCGCTTTTGGTATTTAGTTGATTGCTATAAGTATAAGGTATTCCCAAAAGGAGTTTCAGTTAAACCAATTTCTAATATGACATACTTAAGCTCACTTTATCAGCGTACGAATATAAAAAAATTATGCCAATATAAAAACTAAATCATTCCCAAAAAAATTACTAGTATTTGTTAGTGTTGTATATAATAACAACTTTAGCATCAAATATATACACCTGAAAAGTCATTTTTTTGGAAAAAAAAACTATGAAGTTTACAATAGACCTGTTGGATGGAGAATTCTTATATTCCTTAGTCTCGTAGGCCTACTGGTATCTCATACTGTAGGCTCACACACAGCACACAGCATCTTTATATGAAATTGCTTTGTTCTGGACACAAAGCAGGGTAGAACTTCCAGGAAAATACTTTTTTTGGGTCAGGGAGAGTTCCTCTACCTTACCATGTGTGTAACAGATATTGGTCTTAAAAAAAATTGGAAGGAACTTTCTCTAGTTCGCGTACACATACCTGTACGCTGACCAGCCTGTAACGCACCATGTTACTAGTTAATTTGATACGGCTATTATTGTTGGTACACCAACTTTTTTTGGAAAATAAAATGATGGAACCCATTATATGCTTAATATTTATATGTATGCACAACAGTGGGTACATCCAGGGGTTTCCTTTCTTCGTCACGGAACAAAAACTAATAAATACCCTATTTTAGCTAAAATCCACTTAAAATAATTTTGCACAAGATGTACCATATGGACCAAATGCCCCAACGGTTTCGGCTTTAGGTGGGTTAGTTTATTTTATGAGTATATGTGTGAAAATACATGTCAAAATTTGTTTTGGAGCATAAATCAGTCCACAGTGATTATTTTAAGGACGGTCCTTGATTGTTTTTTATGAGATATTCTTGAAAACAGGGGTAAACTGCAATTACATCCAAAATAATGGTGGGTTGGGATGATGATGGTTTCTATCCACAAGGAATAGTGTATGAGGACCTTACCTAACCCTCCTATCATTTTTTTGTATGTGTGGTTGAAGATAAATGTAGATTTAGCTGGGTAGGTATGCACTAAAATCAGTCCTATTTTTGTAGCAAAATGCACCACAAACATTGTTATTTGGAGTGGTTCCAATGTAGAACTTTGTTATATTTGGGTGCACCAGCCTCCAAATAGTGTATTAGGACCTTGCCTAACCCTCCTATCACTTTTTCATATGTGCTAACAATGTGGGTTGTAATATATAATAATATGATAAATATCCTGTTGGTTCTTGGTGCATTAAAATAAATAGATACATGTAGAACAACAAGTGCACACACACCTTTCTACAGCAGCTCTTGTTATTATCTTATGCATGTGTGAAATGTTGTTGACTAATTATTTAGGAAAAAAAAGTGATGGTAGCATCTATATATATAATATAAATCCCACATAATGCCTAACTACCCTCCTATACCATTATTGGCTGAATGATACACGTAGAACAGCAGCTACACACATATTACTTTTGTACAGTTACTTTGGGTGTTATCTTATGCATACGGTTGATGTTGCTGACTAATTATTTCGGAAAAAAAAAGTGATGGTAGCATCTATATACATGATATAAATCCCACATAATTCCTACCTACCCTCCTAGACCATTATTGGCAGAATGATACACGTAGAATAGCAGTTACACACATATTACTTTTGTACAGTTACTTTGGGTGTTATCTTATGCATGCAGTTGATGTTGCTGACTATTTTTTTCGGAAAAAAAAAGTTGTGGTAGCAACTATATATATGATATAACTAGCCCATATGTAGTTATAATTGATTTAAAATATGGAGATTATTTAGTTTTTTTTAATTTGATTTGGAGATTATTTAGTTTTTTTAATTCGATTTTGGCAGTTAAAATGCGGGTCTGAAACGAAATTTTTTTGTGACCGTTAGCTCTTTTTCTATATAATATTTGAATATCGCGCATGGCAGCCGCAGTACTGAGTGGAGACTCTAGAATCTTCTTCCTTATTCGCACCTCTAAAGATTTTCATTTTTTACGCGTGTTTTAACAAGCGTAAAATACCACAAAATACCTCACACAATACAGGTACTTGTACTGTAGTGCACACCGGTTTGATGTATATAAAAACTAAATCATGCCCAAATTTTACTAGTATTTGTTAGTGTGGTATATGGTATATGATAACAACTTTAGCATCAAGTACATACACCTAAAAAGTCATTTGTTTGGAAAATTAAGGTACAAAATTTACAATTGACCTTTTGGATGGAGAACTTTTATATTCCTTAGTCTTGTAAGCCTACTGGTATCTCACAATGCATGCTCACACACAGCACACATCAAATAACCCCCAATAATGGCCCATTTGCAGTGTTTTGTGGACATACAGTTCACTCAAAAGGGTGAATCATTGCCAAAAGATGTGGATGGGGTACACCATAAATAGCAAAGGGAACTTACTCTTGGTGCTTTGTGTTGATAGTCCAGCTTAGGTGCACACAAAAGTGAAAAACCCTGTTTTGGGGCCTAAATGGCCCATTTTGTGGATAATGCAACCCCATACCTTTATAACCTCCAAGGAAACCTAAGCATTATGAGGACCTTGGGAATATGGGTATGATGGATGCTGGTGCACCCAACCTATCTGGTGTTGTCTACTGCAACCCTTTCAAATGAGATATTTTGTGTTCATTTCTGACCAAAAAGCATAATGTTGTTGCTTCTGTGCCTTCCACACCAGCAAATGCTTATCATTCCACAACCACATGGAAAAAAATTTGTAGGAGGCAAACACAATGTTCTAGTACTCTATGTGAATGCTAATACACCCAACCTATCTGGTGTTGTCCTCTGCAACCCTTTCAAATGAGATATTTTGTGGTTCATTTCTGATCAAAAATCCTGTTGTGGTTTTTGTGCCTTCCACACCAGCAAAATGAATATCATTCCACAACCACATGGAAAAAAATTTGTAGGAGGCAAACACAATGTTCTAGTACTCTATGTGAATGCTAATACACCCAACCTATCTGGTGTTGTCCTCTGCAACCCTTTCAAATGAGATATTTTGTGGTTCATTTCTGATCAAAAATCCTGTTGTGGTTTTTGTGCCTTCCACACCAGCAAAATGAATATCATTCCACAACCACATGGACAAAAAATTTTTAGGAGGCAAACACAATGTTCTAGTACTCTATGTGAATGCTAATACACCCAACCTATCTGGTGTTGTCCTCTGCAACCCTTTCAAATGAGATATTTTGTGGTTCATTTCTGATCAAAAATCCTGTTGTGGTTTTTGTGCCTTCCACACCAGCAAAATGAATATCATTCCACAACCACATGGAAAAAAATTTGTAGGAGGCAAACACAATGTTCTAGTACTCTATGTGAATGCTAATACACCCAACCTATCTGGTGTTGTCCTCTGCAACCCTTTCAAATGAGATATTTTGTGGTTCATTTCTGATCAAAAATCCTGTTGTGGTTTTTGTGCCTTCCACACCAGCAAAATGAATATCATTCCACAACCACATGAACAGAAAAGTTGTAAAAGGCAAACACAATGTTCTAGTACTCTATGTGAATGCTAATACACCCAACCTATCTGGTGTTGTCCTCTGCAACCCTTTCAAATGAGATATTTTGTGGTTCATTTCTGATCAAAAATCATGTTGTTGTTTCTGCGCCTTCCACACCAGCAAAATGAATATCATCCCACAACCACATGGACAGAAAAGTTGTAAAAGGCAAACACAATGTTTTAGTAATCTATGTGAATGCTAGTGCACCTAACCTATCGGGTGTTGTCCTCTGCAACCCTTTCGAATGATATATTTTGTGTTCATTTCTGATATAAAATCATGTTGGTCCAAAATATATAAATCTCATTATTTAAACATACCACCATGTAAATTAGAACACAGAATTTATTCACTGTCCTCACCAGAACATATTACCTGTGAATAGAGAGCATCATCAACCCAACCCACCATTATTCTGGATGTAATTGCAGTTCACCCCTGTTTTCCAAAATTATTCATATTAAAACCAATCAAGGACTGTACTTGAAATTGATACTGTTGGTTGGGAAATGATCCCATACCAATTTTGATAGGAACATCCACACAAATACTCATAAAATAGACTAACTAGAACATTGTGTGTGCCTCCTACAACTTTTCTATACCTGTGGTTGTGGCATAAAAATCATTTCACTGTCATGGCAGGCACACAAACAATATGATATTATGATTTTTGATCCGAACTGAACAACAAAATAACTCATTTGAAAGGGATGCAGAGGACAACACCAGATAAGTTTGGTTCACTATCAACCACATAGTGTACCAGAACATTGCGTATGCCTTCTACTATCACCATAATTTTGCCTGCTTTGAGTAGACATCATGTTGTGTCTGACTGGATAATCTGTGAACCGACTGAATTTTACAATGTGATATTGCATCATCTCAATTTGCAATGTACTACCATCTATCAGGTAATCTAGATAAAGTTGCAGCAGTAGCAAAAGTAGTATTATGTGCTGATTCTTATAATGGTAGCAGCTTTAGTACAAGCATGGTAGCACCAAAGTAAGAGGAGGATTTAATATCATTGAACAGTGAGCTAGTAAATGATGCAGCAGCAGTGTGTGTGCAATGTTGGTATAGTAATGTGCTATTAAAATTCTCCTTCAACCTGCCAGGGATGCACATATAACAACAACACCTCACATTACCTGCAGTTTGAGATGATGCAAAATTATCTCATTGTTGTACTGATACCAGTTTGAGATTTTGCATTTCAATTTACCTTCCTATGTACATTATCTTATACCAGATAAAGTAAAGCTGCAGCAAAAATATCTTATTGTTTTATTTTCACCAGCAGTAGCAGTGAGGTATCCTTTGCTTCAGCACAAAAGCATGTGGTAGGTAGCAACAAAGTAGGAGGAGGATTAAATACCATTAACCAGTGAGAAAATAAATGATACAGCGGCAGCATTGGGTGTTGTGTGATGTTGGTATAATAATGTGTTAATAAAATACACCTTGCACCTACCAGGGATGTACAAAACAACACCACCTCATTCCATCCACACTTTGAAATGATGCATTTCAATTTACCTTCCTATGTGCACTATCTAATACCAGGTAAAGTGAAGCTGCAGCAAGTGTAATTATTTCATTGTTGTATCATAACCAGCAGTAGTAGTGTGATATTATTGCATCTACCACCTGAAAAGACAAACCTGCAACTAAAATTGCATATTACCAAGTAGTACTATCTACCTGGTAAACTAAATCTGCAGCGAAATTGTCCTGTTGTTGTATTGGTGCCTATAATGTGTGTATTGCATCTACCACCAGATAAACTAAAGGTGATGCTATTATTGCACCTTAACATATAGCATTATTGTCTACCAGATAAACTAGATAAAGCTGCAGCAGTAAAAGTTCTAACCACTGGGTTCTAGTGATGATAGAAGCTTTAGTACAAGTAAGTATGCCATATAATACTGCCTACTTGATATAATACTGCCTACTTGTTTCTTTGTTACTGTTTTGTTCACCATTCCATCTGCAGTGCTATTATCAGTTCTCTCATTGGCATTGCTGGTTGTGGGTGTCCTAATTCTTCTAATGTTATTCTCGTTGGTACGGCTTCTTTTGCATTCATGTATAATGTACCACAATCTGCTCCTGCAGCTGATTGCATGCCTGATTTATCAGTGTGAGAATGTAGTTCTCCTTGTTTCCTGTCTCGATTGTCCTGGTGTTATTTTAGCTGGATGATACCTGTAAATAGCTAGATTTTAAATGAGATCTTGGTTAGCAAGGTATCCTGATTGCAACAATCCATATACTGCACCTTTTACTTCCATGTATACATACTGCTTCTTCTTTGTCAGCGTAATCAACTGTATTGTATTCCCTGTTTGATCTCTTCTGGTATCAGGCACCTCTGGATTCTCATGCACTCTGGTGCTAGATGTTTAGTTAGGGTTAGGGTTAGGGTTAGGGTTAGTTTTTAGTTAGGGTTAGTGTTTAGTTAGGGTTAGGGTTAGTGTTTAGTTAGGGTTAGGGTTAGTGTTTAGTTAGGGTTAGGGTTAGGGTTAGTGTTTAGTTAGGGTTGGGGTTGGGGTTAGGGTTAGGGTTGGGTTAGGGTTAGGGTTAGGGTTGGGGTTAGGGTTTGGGGTTAGGGTTGGGGTTGGGGTTGGGGTTGGGGTTAGGGTTAGGGTTAGGGTTGGGGTTAGGGTTAGGGTTAGGGTTGGGGTTAGGGTTAGGGTTAGGGTTAGGGTTAGGGTTAGGGTTGGGGTTAGGGTTGGGGTTAGGGTTAGGGTTAGGGTTAGGGGGTTAGGGTTAGGGTTAGGGTTAGGGTTAGGGTTAGGGTACTGCAACCGGGGAACTGGGAACTGGGAACTGAAAAAGATTTTTTTTTTTTCGACTAAGAGATTTTTTTTTTCTCCAAAATATAACCCCAAAAAAAACCCCCCAAAAATATAACCCCAAAAATATAACCCCCAAAAATAAAACCCCAAAAAATATAACCCCAAAAATATAACCCCCAAAAATATAACCCCCAAAAATATAACCCCCAAAAATATGTGATGTCACTAAAAACGAAAAATAATCGAAAAATTTACTTAACAGTTGAAGTGTATTATTTACTTAGCAAGCACTTGAAGTTGGATCACACTAAGTATTTAATACAGTATTCAGTAACTTCAAGCAGTAACTAAGTACACAAAAATCGAAAAATTTACTTAACAGTTGCACTTCAAGGTGGATCACACTAAGTATATTATTTACTTAGCTTAGTACATTATTTACTTACTGTGATCCAACTTGAAGCTGCATTCACACAACTGTATGCATGATTGACAAACTTCCAGCATGTGCTAAGTATATAATTTAATTAGTGTGATCCAACTTGAAGTGCATGCTAAGTAAACAATATCATGTGCTAAGTAAATAATGACACACGCCTCTTAATGACTCCACACGCCTCCAAATGCCTCCACACGCCTCCAAATGCCTCCACACGTCGACGCATGCTGGCGCACACGCTCCAAAAACGATTTTTTTCGCTGTAAATCCTGCATACGCATTGATTGTCGGGAAAAAATCATGAAAAAATGCATTTTCAGATAACTTTTTTTGCATTTTGCTCCTCATTTCGATCATTTTATTCTCATTATTTCATTTCATAAATTCATTTGTATCCAAGTGTTGCGTCTCTGAAAAAAGAAGCAAATTATCTAAGTTCATACTCAATATTACACTTACGTTAAGAACAATAATACACTTGAAACAAATATGGATCTCATTGGCAATGATCGCAATCCCAGGCGCACTCAACCAGCCTACAGATCACCGTCACCAGTAAATACTGGGGACGAAAGTCCTCTTTATTTATCTGATGTCGATGATGATGGCCCACCAACACCCATCCCCATTACGCAGCCCACACCACCTACTGCTGCTGCTGCCTCCAAGACTGTTGTTCCCGCCGCCTCTTCATCGAAACGTCAGGATGGACTTAACGAAGAAGGAATGGGCATCTCTAGAGAAGAATGGCAAGAAAATAATGAAGCAAGAAATCGAACTGCCTCTTCATCGAAACGTCTTGCTGATGAAGCTATCCAAGTTACTCCTGCTGCCGCAACTCCTCCAGTCCCTTCAATCCAAGTTCAGCCACCCTCCTTAGACGACATGCTTTCTGTTATGGCTGGGAGTGAAGAAATTGAACAAGATATTGCAGCAACACCTTCCAAGAAGCAGAAAAATGATTCAAACTCTACCGCTGCTCGTACTCCAGTCAATACCAATCCGATTACCAACCCAATTACCAACCCTTATGCAAGAGTTCTTGATACCGATACGTTTGAAAATGATGCAAATCATTGCGATGCTAGTAAGTTATTTGATATTGAAGGAACAATTCGCTCGCTTCAACGATTGCATAGGCAAGGTCT